>VZTJ01000988.1:1511378-1535601 GCA_013397795.1 Orthonyx spaldingii | reverse complement strand
AAGAAAAAAAAAAAAAAAAAAAAAGAAAAAAAAGAAAAAAAAGACAATCTCATTCCCCAAAAGCTTCAATGTAGGTAAATACACAGGAAAAAACAGTCTGAAAAATACAGAATAGCAAAGGGGAGAAGCTTTGAAAGCTCTGTTTTAGCCCCTGTGGATTCTGGTTACAGCTTTTTCACTGAAGTTTGGTCATGGCTCAGATTTTTCATCCCTGTGTTCTTCATGATGAATTGAGACCTTGATAATTCCCATCTCTCTCATTTAGCCACCAAGAGGGGCTTGTGCCCACTCAAGAGCTGCCAGTGTCACGTTTGATCTGAAGAAATGCTGTTCTGAAACAATATTTCAATGGCTGGGCAGGCTGAGGATGGAACGGCTCTTTCAGTGGATCAAAATGGAGCTTAGCAGAGAGAAAATCTGCCAAAGAAAAGCTGCAGAGTTGTTTGAAACAGGTCACGCTACCTAACGACAATTAGAGCGAGCAGTAAATAAGATACTCAGGCACAATTTGTGTAAGAGCACAAAGGACTCCAGAGTAATTAGTTCAGTGGGGAAGGGAATTACAGGAAATTTTTTTTAAAAGTGAGAAATTTCCAGCTGTCCTGCGGTCTGTGTCAGGAGAGGGATGGGAAGACAGAGCACAGCAGAAAACCAAGATGATGCTTTTCAAATGCAAGAAGAAAACCAACAAAGCCCTGTGAACACTGCCCCAGGTGCCACGAGCAGCAAAGTTGCCCCAAACTCCCTCAAAGCCACGACTTCGTGCCGTGGGGGGTTCAGAGGGGCTGCACTCCGTCCTCTCCCGTTTCTCTCTCAGATAAGGGAGCTGTGATGCAGCAGAAAATGGGAATATTGCCTTTAATGGGCTTTGGATCAAGCTCTGACAAACGGTTTAGAAAGAAGCTGTGAAAGGCTCGTCTCACCTGCTGAAAGGCTCGCTGGAAACCGTTCCTGTTTTCTCACAACATTTGAGGCTGTGTGAAGGCTATAGATAATCGTGCTTAGCAGCTGCATCACAAGACAAGGTAATTCCAAGTGCTGTGACGAGACAGAAAAGTTTAACTTGTCCAGCACAATGCGAGGAGAATATTCTGTCTGCCAGGAAAACTGGACTTCTCTCAATAAGTAAATAAGTGCCTGTCAAGGCAGCAAAAGCACAAGATCTGAAGCAGATCTGATAAATGCATGGCTGTGAAAGAAGGAGGAGAGCTCAGAAGTCAGGACCCAGCTGTTCATGAGGCCCTGAGGCAGCGAGGGATTGCTTAAGCTCAGGCCTAACTCTAGACTGGCATCTCTGACTTACAAAATGCTGAAATCCTGATCAGAGTCCTGCTGCCTCCTGTGCTCCTGCCTGGTGCCACCTCTGGGTGAGCAGCTCAGTGAAACCAAGCTGCTGAGAGGGAAAGAAGAGATGGAAACCCAGTTCTGACTATTCATACAACGTTCCTGCACACCAGGGCAAACTGGGAATACACAGAAGTATTATTCCATATAGAATCATGGAATGGTTTGGGTTGGAAGGGACGTTAAAGCTCATCCAGTTCCATGGGCAGGGACACCTCCCACTGTCCCAGGCTGCTCCAAGCCCCAATGTCCAGCCTGGCCTTGGGCACTGCCAGGGATCCAGGGGCAGCCACAGCTTCTCTGGACACCCTGTGGCAGAGTTTTGTCACCAGCATTGTGAAATATTTCTTCCTCATTCCTAATCTAACCTGACCTTCTTTTCCTTTAAACCCATCAAATATAAATATTGAAATTCCCCTCTGAGTGATCCATCAGGAGAGGAGATGAGCACCATGTGCAGGAAGGGAAAACAAACATTCTCCCCGGGATCTGCCGGAGTCAGAGCTCCGTGTGATGTTCAAAAAGAAGAGTTTGCAAAGTTTGTCCAGAAGCCACGAGGCTGTGGAGAAGAAGTGAGAGCTCATTAAAATTGTCACACATACTTTTTAAGCAAAGAACTCGAGAAATCAAGCAGGGATGATAGGTACAGCTTTTAATTAAGCAAGCCAAACAAACCGTCTCCGAACGCGTTGTCTCATGTGAACAAAAGATTGTTGATGGCTATTTGCTTTGATCTTAAGAGCATGAAAGAATAATATGTATTTAACAGGGCTGATAGAAGAAATGAAATCTGAGAAAAGAAAGAGGTGTCAAGTCATTAGATTTAAAAGTGCACAGGGGTAGCTTTGTGCACTGCTGCATTGTTCAGCCGATCTGTTTTCGGGAGAGGGGGATGTTAATTCATGGATGTGAAATGCATGGATTCAGACAGCAAAGGTCTTTGAAATCCCCATCAGAATCTTGAGCTGGATCGGTGTAAAACTGGGCTGAATTCTGCAGGTTTCAGCACTGCCAGAAGGGCAGCTCTCCCTTCAAGGGCATAATTCCTTTCCAAATAAAGTAACCCTGATACTTTGTAAAGATTCCCTCTTTGGTCTCCTGTCTGCCTCCAACATCTGACACCTCCCAGCGTTATTGAAGCCTCATCACGGCTCCGTGCTGATAAAAAGGGAGGAATCTGGATCTGATGAAATCAGAGGCAAAGTAATTTTTATTATCTGAGAAATCCTATTTGAAACCATGTCTGCTCAGCCTCCCTTTGCTGCTCAGGAGCAAACCCCCTCTTCATTTTCAGGCTGTGCAGATATATTGTTTATAAATTCCTCCAGACACGCTGCCAGACACTGAGACAATATCTGACTCCTCTAATTTTACAAAGATTGAGGAGCAGGAGAAGCTGCATTAAAAACTGCAAAGGGAAGTGAGTGAGGGGCAGAAAGACGAGCACGGCTCCCAAGTGGCTCGGAATTAGCAGTGATTTATGCAGATGCAAATGTGAGTAAAGTTTGACTGAGTGAATGACTTGTCCCTCCTGCTGACAGCCCTGGTATTTCTGAAAAGGTCCCACCGAATCCCATCTGAGATCTGACTGTCTGTATCATATGTTAATGATCTTTGTACCTGTTTATTCTACTCTGAGCATAATTTGTATGCTAATAGTGTTGCCATTTAATAAACTATGCTTAAAAGATTTTCCTTATCTGCATGCTGATATAAATGAGCTTCAGGGTTGACTGACAATTAACTAGAAATCAAATAAATGCCATTATAATCTTTTAACTATTTGGATCAAAACAAAATTACACAATCTGGCTGAATGATCTTATTAAAATTTTGTAGAAAAGAATATTATTAGAAATTATAGAAAAGTTACTCTAGAACTCTTCCTTCCCATTTCTGCAAATTCTCCCCTCTCCTCCTAAAAACGGAATTAGTTTTGCATCAAATCTCTGCAATTGGAACCACAAATATTTATTTATGTAAATATACACAGACATCCTAACTGAGCTATACTCCATCCTAAAGATTCCAGAGAAGACACAGGATTTTCAGGAGCTGCTACTGCCTTTAACATAAAACAGCAAAATTGTTTTGCCCTATCTGTAACACACTCAGGATTAAATGTGAGGCAGATGTTCTTCTGTGATGGCCAAAGGAAAAAGTGACAACAACACCCTGTGCCCAAATCTGTTGTAGTGCTGCATCCCAGAATCTGCAGCCAGGGAATACTGGGCAACAGCACCTCTGTGTGCATGGGAAAGAAAAGCAGGAAAGGAACGGAACTGCCAAATAAAACAGCTGCCAGTTTTCCTATCTCCCAGGTTCTGCTGGTTTTATGAAATCTTTGTAACTCCACTACATCAGACAAAAGCTCTTCCAGCACAGGATGGGATGTCCACACTGCCACTCTCCTAATCCCACCATTAATCATCATTTTCATGATGCAGACCCTACCAGGAGCTCTGACTCAGCCCTTCACGCAACCAAATTCACCCCAGATGTAAAACGAAGCCCTTAATATGGAATTTGGGTAGAATTTCAACAGTACAGAAGGCCCTGAATTACCCTCTGTGTGGGAGTTTCACTCACTTGCAGGAAGCTGCTTCCCTCTCTGCCTGTCAGAACACATTTCAGAAGGACAAGAACAATAAAACCTTTAAGAATTCTGTCCAGGCAACAAGCAGCTGACACCAGCATGGCCCTGGTTGATTTCAGAAACTCTGAAACTCACCCCAAAATAGAACCAGAGGATGCCAGGATGGTTTGGGGTGAAAGGGACCCTAAAACTCATCCCATTCCACCCCTGCCATGGGCAGGGAGAGCTTCCACTGTCCCAGGGTGCTCCCAACCCCATCCAGCCAGCTCTCATCACCTCCAGCTTCTTGTGCCTGTTGGCTGGGCTCCCCATGGGCCTGCAGGAAACCTGGGCCAATCCTCCCCGGGCTGTGAATTTATGCCCAGTTTGAGTGACAGTGATGGGGACTGGGTGTGGGTCACTGCAGCCCCAGACCCACCTCCTTGCTCCAAACAGCACAGAGCACAGGAAGTTTCTGTCTTTTCGATGTGTGAGTCACATCCTGTCGCTCGTGTGTGTCCCTGCAGCTTTTCCTTTCCTTTTCCAGATTTCCCTTTCACTGAAAATCTGAGAAGATTTTTAGCTCTCGTGGAAAAAGAGCAATGAAAGAGCAACATTCCTTTGTGCCAAAATCCCATGGCTAAGCCAGAGGTGTTCGTGGCCTCCCACAGATCTTTCATGTTGGCCAAGCCTCGGCCACTTTTCCAGGGTGCTGTTCCTGTGCTCTCACTCACACGACCCTTCCCACTCCAAACAATCCCAGAAAGCCCTCCCTGGAAGATTCTTTGTTCACCATGCCCAGAAACTGCCTGGCCACAGTCCCTGTGCCCATTGTGTTTGCCCTGTGCAGGGCCAGCAGCTGGACTTGGATTCTCCTTGTGGATCCTTTCCAGCCTGGGATACTCTGTGATTCTTTGTTAATCATTATCTCATTTTATATCACCTCCAACACTGTTCCCTCTAATGTTACACTTTCTTTGAGAGCTTTGGGGATCAGAATCTTTGATTTGGTGCCCATGCAATGAATTTGGTGCAGGTTTTCCAAGTTTGGGGCATGTTTTCCATCCCACGTTGGCATTTTTGATGCTGCAGCAATAGCCCCTGGCAATAATGAAGTGCATGGCAGCACAACTTGGACTGGAAGAGGAGCACAGAAGGTTGCATCCTCTCATTACTTTTTTTCCTGCAAACTCCTAATTAGGAACCTTGATTCCCAGCCTGCTCAGTGGATGAAATCCAATGAGATTATCTGGCTTTGGATGGAGTCCTGAACATCCACCAGAAAATGTGCACGGAGCAGGGACAGGACACAAGCTGGAAGGGGAGAGGGCACAGCACTGGCACTCACTGGGGCTGGGATTATTGGATTATTGCAATTGCTCCTGACAGGGAAGAGTGACAATGCCTGGGACATCTCAGCAGGCAGGACAGCCCCTCGGAAAACTCACCCTAACAAGGCTGCCATGACTTGGGTGGGAACCATTTCAAATGGTACCACAGAGGTGTCCTGCAGAGGGGATTGTGATGAATCCAGCAGCACCAGCTTGTCATTCCTTCCCTCTTTCACCTGAGAACATCTGCTTTGTTTGCTTCCTCCAGGCTCACTTCTTCTGATGTGCTGAACACTGGCACTGAGCACTCAGCAACACAGGCTGAAATGAGGTTTATTGGCTTGTTCCGTTGTGAAACTCTCCAAAGAGAGGGAAAAGAAAGGAAAAGCCCTGGTCTCCTGCCTTCCCCTGCACCAACATCCTCTCTCTGCTGCCTGGGTCACGTAGCAATGGGGGTCCCCTCCTGCTTCCTCGTTACTCTGCAGTGCCTTGACTTCAAATGGAAACAGAACAGAGGAAGAACAAAGGGGGAAAACAAAGGAAAATAAGATAAAGAAGGGAAAATAAAATACTGCTTTTTTCTTCCCATCATCCGTGCTCGTTCTTCCTTCTCCTTATCTCCCTCCTCATCTTTCAGCTGAGTTTTCCATTCCCCTGCCTTCGCCCTCAGCGTGGGGAACAAGAACAAAATAACCAAAAATGGAGAAGAAGGAAAGACTGGAGGTACTTCAGGAGAGTTCGAGGTGTTTTCTGACAACCCTTCGGTTGTAAAACTTCCCTTGTGCCAATATCAGCAGTTTTGGTGCTTCCTGGGAGGGCTGCCATGGGTGATGTTCCTCCCAGACCCAGTGGCGTCGTTCAGGAGGCAGCACTGGGAAATGCCTACAACCAACCCCAAACCCAGACAAACACCCTGCTGAGAGCCAATAAATCCTCAGCAAGTACACTGGAGCTGCCTCTCCCAGCCCTCTGCAATCCCCTTCTCTTTCCTGTTCCCTCTCAAACCAGGACCACTGTGATGCCAGCACTGGATATTTTTAGCTGGAAAATGCTTCCTGCAGCTCTCAGCATTCCCTCAGGGATGGTGTTTGGTGGGGTCTGTCTGGGTAGCACCGAATGTGCTCTAACACTGGGGCTTCAGAGATAAAAAACATTTCCAAACACCAACCCCAGGCTTTGCAGGGGTTTTCATATCTTAATAAGGAAGTTCAGACCAAGCACTGGAGACATGCAGGTGAATCTGTGCTTTTGATTCCTGTCAATCTGTTTGTAAGCAAGGGAGGGGGCTGAAGTGATTCATCACATTTAGCAGATGGGGAATCAATCCCATTGGTTCCCCAGGCAAAAGTGGGATCTCATCAACAGATAAGCTTAATTTGCATTCATGTTGACTTCCAGCAGTGGTGGCTGAGATAGCTGGAATTGCTCTGATTGCTGATGCCCACACTTCAAGTGCTCTATTTAAACACTAAAATAGGAAATGAACTTCTTTACAAGCACACAGACACTGATAAGATAGAAGGGTTGAGGCATCTCATCAAAGCTGTGCAAAGCTCCTCGTGGTAGAAAAGCAAGGAGGATAAAAACAGAGCTACACTTAATCCAGGCTTCAAAAACCAGACTTAAAAAATAAAATAATAGTAAAATTAATATCCCAGTGCTATTCACCCAGCTGCATTGTTCTAGAAAGCTGCGAATAGAATAGTAAGTGCTGGAATATCATAAGAAAAATATATTTATATGGAACTTGGTGCCTGCATACAAATATCCGGGGTATTTTATGTGCAGGCAGCGGCTGAGGAAAGCAGGGTGGTTTGTGGCACTGAGCAGCCTGACAAGCAAAACTCCTCTTTGCCTGTGCTACTCCTCTGCTTTGACTTCAAGGCAGCTGAGGGCTTTTTTCAGACACCGTGGATGGGTCTCATTCCCCCAGCTTTGCTCATCTAAGTTCGGTGTCTCATTTGAGAGGGAGGCACCTGCCAAGATAAAGTAAATAACTCCCTTAGGCTGCATATTGACTTCAGCTAAAGAATAGTCAAGTGCCATCCATCTCCTCCTTTGTTAGCAGACTAGTGCAAATTTTGGAATCTTCTATCCATTTGGTCTTGATTCCTCCCCAAGCAGATTTTTTTTTTTATTTATTTTTAAGGATAACGGATATTCTGAAGCTAAACCAACAGCGTTGACATTCTGGTAATTGAAATGTTTCCCTGAAGTTTGCTGAACTGTCCTGACACATTTCTGCTCAAATTGGTTGGAGCTGAAATGCTGTTTCACAGACAATGCATTTCGTGTGTTGTATTTGATCAGGGGATTGAGCACTTCTGCTGTTTACCAAATAATCACAGGATGAGCTGAGCTGGGAGGGACCCACAGGATCATGGATCCAGCTCCTGGCCCTGCACAGACCCCCAACACTCCCCCTGTGCATCCCTGGGGCGGTGTCCAAACGCTCCTGGAGCTCTGGCAGCCTCGGGGCTGGGACCATTCCCTGGGGAGCCTGGGCAGTGCCCAGCACCCTCTGGGGGAAGAACTTTTCCCTGATATCCAACCTCAATCTCCCTGGCACAGCTCCAGCCGTTCCCTGGGTGCTGTCCCTGGTCCCGAGCTGCCCCTCGGGAGGAGCTGCAGACCTTTTAACTCCCTCTTTGTCTAATTCCATCCACAGACACAAACCAATCCTTTTCCCAAATAACAAAAACATTTAAATGTGTTAAAATGCTCATGGTTTTGGAACCTGGCAGTGAAGAGTGGAGGAGCAGAAGGAAGGCACAGGCACAAGCAGGGGATGGCCCAGAGTGCTCAGGGAGTGGTGGGAGAAAGGTCCTGTGGGCTGTGAACAGATCCAAGGAAACCTGCTGAGTCCTGGCTGCTCACCTGGCAGCAGGAGAACCCCTTGAGTCCGAGGCTCCAAGGAGTAGCTCCAAGAACTCAGCAATTCCCAGATAATTCCCTCACCCAGTCACAACCTCTGCTGCCTTCTCCTTCCAGGGTGTTGATGGAATGCAGCTTTCCACACCACTGCTTTCCCAGGTTTCCTCTGAGTAATGGCAACAGCCTGAGTGTGAAACACCAACACCACGTGTGCCAGGGGACAGGAACTTCACCAGCTTATTTACGGCAGAGGATCCATTCCCATCCTTCACAGAGCTGGGACTGAACTGTGTCCTACAAGCAAGTCTTGGAGCCAACAAGTATTGAGCATATTTTATGATCCCTAAATGTACTTCTTGCCCAGGCCCCCAAAAAACAATTTAAATTATGAATATTTGCTTATTACTGATTATTAATGCATGGAAAGTGCTGTATGTGACTAATGCATTCTTCCAGCCTACCTCATTTCTCAGTTTTCCCTCAGCTCTCCTCATTGAAATTCCGAGTGAAGTGAATCCCATATGTTTCTGTGCATTCACTGCAGGGCTCGGGGATGCTCAGCCCAGGCTGGGGGAAGAGCACCTCTCTCTGGTGAAGCAAAACGAGGCCCAATTCCCATTTATTAAAATGCTTCCATCACAAGGAATTTTTGTAAAATAATTTTTCCACCAGGGTCCAGAATCTGAATTCACTGAAGGCCCGAAGACAGACGTTTGTGATGAGATCAGTGTCTAGACTCGAAAATTTGTTTTATTTAATATATGAATTGCTCCTTTCTTCTCTTGTGTTTCCTCAGTGGACAGGAGAGGGTAGAAGGGAGAAGTGAGATGAAGCAAACTCCTGTTGCATGTACTGAGGATGTGACACACATGAAAAGAGCTGAAATCTGTGTCAGACTCCGCGGGGAGGGAGTGTGGAGCATAAAGCTCGGGTTTTGTTGTGTTTCATTCCTACACTGAGCTAAAACCCACAGCACACGCCAGGAAAAGTCATTTATTCTACAAAGGCCAAACTGCTGCCCCTTGGAGAAGTGGCATTGCTGCCAAAACCCCATTTCTCCAGGCTTTGACCCAAAGAAGGAGGATAATTTCCCAAGAGAGCACCTGAAGCTGAACTGCTGGGTATCACATGAGGAGGGAGCAGGGAAAACCAGCCAGGATGAGCCAGCTTTGGGATTTCCTTCGGATTCCTGCAGCTGATAACCTCGAATTCCCTCTCTGAGGTACCAGTAGCATGGACCATGGATAAATCCCAGCACTCAGGGGCTGAGCCCTGTCAGTAAGGGAGGAATGGAGTTATTTCTGAAAATTGTGAATGAAAACACTCAATGGAGAGGGCTGGGAGCAATAAACAGGCCTGGCACTGGTATGTTCAGGCTTTATTTCACCATCTAATGTAAAAAAAAAGATTATTTTGGCATTTTCTGCAGGATTTACATGTGTGCCTCAAGTGCAATAAAGTATTTAACAGAAATGAGAGCAGACAAGCTGCTGAAGAGCTGAGCAATGATGGGTTGGAGCCACAGAAAGGATGGAAAATGTAACTGGGGCTGGAGGAAACTCTGCCCTAAAATGGGGACTGAGGGCTGAGGACCTTCACTGCTGAACCCTGGCAAGAGATGCAGAAAATTACCCTTCAAAAAAATCCTAAGATATTCTTCAGATAGCAGGGGCCCAAATACTGCAGCTTTGGAAACTTAAAAATGACCTCAAGAACTCAGAGGATATCGAATTAAAAATATTTAATTGTGCATCTATTAATATGGATAATCTATTAATTAGTGTTCCTATTTACCACACTCATCTTTACACCCTTAGAAACTGAATTTAAGATACAGCTGAGTTCTCCTGACTTATCAAGAGTTCAGCTGATCAGGGAGAGTGGTTACCACATATTCAGGGCTATCAGGAATAAACTGTTATCAGGAGTGAAAGGAGAAAGGTGAAAAAGAAGGATTATTCTTCCCCCTTTGGGTGGAATATTTCTTTAGCAAAAGATTGAATTTCTCTAAATCTGAAGAAGCTGCATGATCTGACTTATTTAGGAATGAGCCCATCACAGTTCAGCTGTCAGAATTGGAAGGGGTTGGTATTTCCTTTTTTTAGCATCTATAACCCCACCAAATATTTTTAAAAAGGTCAATAAAGGAGCCCATAAAGGTTGTAATTGCAGCACAATAAAATGGGAGCAGAAATAAGGGTTTTTCAGGGTTTAATCATATCTGTGGAGAAAGGCAGACCATGTTCCCTCTCTTTTTATGTGTAATTTCAGCACTTTAATTAACCATGTACTTTACAGCCATACAAACCCTTCTTTCATTTTGTTGTCTGTCAGAGAGATCTCTGGGCTAACACTGCACAGATGATTTATTTCCCCTCCTTTTAAACCACGGCATTGGCCAGTTTGTCATTTAATAATCAAACAGCCTCATAAATTCCACTTTGCACCAGTGGCCACACTGGCAATAACGTTGTGCACGCAGAGAGTTTAAACACTGACTCCCTTTGTAAATCCTGCTCCTGTTGTTTACTCCTGCTGAGCAGCAGGAGCCTTCTGGGATGCTCAGGAATTACAGTGTGCTCGGAATTGTTGTTAGTAAATTAATACAGGAGCACAAGTAAATACAGTACAGAGTGTGCAAATATTTTTTTTATCAGTAAATCAGGTGGGGAATGTCAGAGTAGTGGAACTTCTATGTCCAGGCTTAGTTCAGCCTCTGGAATAGGCCATATAATCAAAATACAATCAAAAGACAAATAAATATTTGATTAAACGCTGGTTAGAAAGGTATTTTTCACCATGAGCGTTTAAAATGGAAATAAAATTGCCACTACTAAAGGGGGGAAAAGTCATTGGGAAGTTCTCTATGGCCATGGCATAGATTGTTCACCCAAATTTTTCTGTTCCATTGCCAGCACCTGTGTAAAACTCTTAGATTTGCACTTTCTTTCATAAATACTCCTGTGATTTATCTCCATTGTACATTCCCACAGCATGGCATAGGGAAAGAGTTCTTTGTGTCACAGTTTGGGATGAAGTTTCAGAGAATTATCATCATTTCAAGTCTGATGTGACCCAAAGTAACCTCCTTGAGCAACTGGTCCTGTGTGCAAAATCTGGTGTTCGGTTGCCAGAGCTTTATGAATTACTGATTATAGATTCCAAAGGCTGACAACAGAATGTGACAAAAGAGGGTTGCAGTTATATTTGTGAGCTGAAAGAGATGCTGAGAAGGACTCTCAGACATTCTCAGCACTTCCGAAGTCACTGCTGCCCATTTCATCCATCTGTCTCCATTTGTGTATGGAAATATCCTCAGGGCTCTATGCCGCATATAATATCCATCATTTCTGTCAGCAAGACCCTTTGATTTTCATATTTCACCATTTAATTGCCATGAGCGTGGAATCACAGAATGATGGAATAGCCTGAGCTCGAAGAGACCCACAGGGATCATGGAGTCCAGCTCCCTGGGGACTGCCCACCCCAACAATCCCACTCTCTGCCTGAGGGCATGGAAATATAATCCTGGAGATGGTTCCTGGCAACTCAGAAATGAGGAATGACTCCTCACCAAACCCACGGGACCCAAACCAGTTGGCAAGGGCATGTCCCGTGTGCTGGGCCAGCAGCTAAATCCCGCCTAAACGGAGGCGACAGCACGGCGGGGTTACTGTACAGCCTGTGCGGGGTTATTGTACAGCCTGTACAGCTGCAGAGCAATCCTGCCTCAGCCTGGGGGCACCTCCTGCCTCCCTGGGCCTCCAGCGCTGGCTCCTCGCAGAGCTGATTCCCTCCAGCCCCGTGCCTTGCCATGAAGGAAGTGCTGATGAGCACAAAAGTACGGATCACACGTTTCCCCGCGTGGATCCGCTCCGCGCTCATCCCGCTTTGTACCCACTGAACCTCACGGACTCGAAAGACAAAGAGGCCTCTGGCATCCAAGTTTTCCATCAATGAGCTGCCTAAAGCAATCCTGAGCCAGCTGTGTTTCAATGAGCATTAAATGATATTAAAGCAGAGACAATCACAGGACCCAGTCGCTGGTCGCTGCCCGTACCTTTTGTTTTGGCGCAGAACCTCCGAGCCCTTTCTCCAGGAAATTGCAGCTCTGGGAGAAGCACTGGGTTTACAGCTGATTCTAACTTCCCCTCCAACTTGAACAACAGACAGCTTCTTCACAGGATTTCTGGAGAAATCAGGGGCTGCAGCTGAAGACAGAGAGGGAAGAAGAGAAATTACTAAATGAACTTGCCAATTCTTCTCTTTGAGTTCAGTAGGTGAATTCAATAATTGTTTTGGTTTTCAGACTTCTGCAAAAGTAAATCTAAATATAATATTAAAAATGTATCTAAGTACCAAAGAATTCTAATTCTGTTTCTAAAGCTGTCTGCCTAGAACTGCGTGCTCTGACAAACTTTCCTGAGGATATCTGGGAACTGGGAGAACTGGTCTATCCATGAGGGAAGACAATATTCCCAAGCAGGATAAACTTCACACTCTTGATCCAGCCACATGCATCCATCTGCAGAGAGACTTCCATGAGAAGCACAGTTTTGCTCTGGCTTTCTTTTCATAAGCCTACTCTGTTTTCTGAAAATATGTTTAATTTCCATCAGTTTATGCGAAAATTCACTCTTGGAGAAGGAGAAAACACAAGACATTGGGTGCTCCTAAAGCCTGTGTTTTACTGGTTTCACTGATGTTTGGCTGTTGAGCAAATTTTACATTTTGAAATCTGGAACAGAATACTTTTATAATAGATGAGCAAATTCCATTCATATTCATCTCTGGTTATCATCAGTGAGATTCCTTGTTCCATGTTATTTATGTCCATGTTTGCCATATGCTCTTTGTTTATAGCTAAAACTGTTTTCCCTGCTTTCTGAAAGAACTTTTAAAACCTGCAGAATAACTATTAATAACTCAAACTAAGCAAGAAACAGCATTCATTAAACTGGTGCTCTGTATATGTGTAATAATAAAAAAAGACCACACATGAATTAGATTCTTCCCCCAAACAAGGCATGAAATTAAACTTTAAAAAACACATTTCCATGTGGGTAAAAAGCAAAGAAATACCAGATTTGAACTGCCAGGTGGGATTTCATCTCCTCTTTTCTTAAATTCAAAGTTTTTTTCAATGAGTGTCCTTTTTACTGGGTACCTGCTCATTTTAGTGACATTTACTCACCAAGCACCCTCAGTTCAGCATTGGCATAAATTGTGTCATATTCATTTTCTGCCACGCACTGATAGAGGCCTGAGTCTGACAGATTCAGCATGGGGATGAGGAGAGTCCCATTTTCTATTTGAATTCTTTCCTGATAAGAGAAAAACAAGGAAAAACATTGACAGAGCCGATGAGTGAACAAATAAAAGGTTTTTTGGTATCACACTGATGCACCTGATCACGATTCAGAAGCAGAAATGTTGTTTTCTTGGGAGTAATGAGGGTGAATACATCAGAAACAGGACGTGCACCTCGCTGTGTGGTGGTGGTTGTGTTTCCAGCCCTCTGAGCTCTTCCAGCTTTTCAGGAAATCCAGGTTGCAGCAGTGGCTTTGGGCAGGTTTGTCCAGGTTTTCCAGGTGTTTCCCTGCACTGCTGAGCTGGGAGTGTGTGGCTGTCCTTCACCACGAAGGTGGCACACAAGGAGCTAACCTCAGGGCAGGTAGGGCTGCCCCACACTGGGAGCCTGGAGCAGCTCCCACCTGGATCCTGGGAGGCAGCACCTCACCCCTGGCTGGCGAAACATCATCCCACCATCCCATCAGATAAATCTGATGGTGACAGCCCCAGGTAACAAGAAAAGCTCCACAGGAGACAGAGGTGCTCCAATAACGGGAACATTTTGAACATCATCACACCACGAGTCACAGAAAAATGAGCCACTGGAAAAACTCCACTGAAAGCCAACACTTAAATTCCAATTGGAAAGCCCCAGGCAGCTGCTCAGAGCAGGGGGAGAGCATTCTGCCCCAGGCTTGGATTTCTACACACATCAACCTTTTCAGCAATTCTGCTGAACTAGAGGAAACTGCTCAGGGGGTATATTTGGACCAGAGCTTGGAATCTGGTGTATTAAAAGAAGTTTTACTTGCTCTGTTTTGGAAAACAGAAAAAAGCCTGTTTCACGCTGCAATCATAACTTAAAGCTAAATATCTTGTGATTGTACAATTACTACCCTCTGGAGACAATAATAGCTGCACTGCAAAGTGTAGCACTGAGGAGGAGAAAAAAAAACTTTCCCCAAAACATATGAGTTTGGAAGATACCCACGGGGAATATAAATCCCATCCCCAAGTGCAAGCCTGAACAGCAGATATCTCTGGTAGGATGCTGCTGCTCATTTAGTCTGGCTCTCCTGCCTCTGGAGCAGGAATGGAAGGGTTTGGAGTTCATTGTTAGGGGATGCAGTGTTTGATGAGCAGCCACAAGCATCTCAAATGGATTTGTGAACTGCTAAACATCTGTCAGAGAATCCCAGAAGGGCTGGGGTTGGAGGGATCTTAAAGCCCATCCAGTGCCACCCCTGCCATGGGCAGGGACACCTCCCACTGTCCCAGGCTGCTCCAAGCCCCAGTGCCCAACCTGGCCTTGGGCACTGCCAGGGATCCAGGGGCAGCCACAGCTTCTCTGGGCACCCTGTGCCGGGGCACCCTCACAGGGAGGAATTTCTTTCCAATATCCCATCTAACCCTACTGTCTGTCAGTCTGAAGCCACTCCTTGTGTCTCATTACTCCATCCCTTGTCAATACTCTCTCTCTGTATTTCTTTCAGGCCCTGCAAGGCCACAGTGAGGTCACCCCAGAGCTTCTCCTCTCCACGCTGAACAATCCCAGCTCTCCCAGCCTTTCCTCCCAGCAGAGCTGCTCCATCCCTCTGCTCATCCTGGTGCCTCCTCTGGGCTCTCTCCAGCAGCTCCAGGTCCCTCCTGTGCTGGGCCCCGGGGCTGGGGCAGCTCTGCAGGTGGGGTCTCACTGAGCACAGGGGCACAGGAGCAGAACCCCCCCTGCCCTGCTGGGCTCAGCACAGGGCTCGGGGGGTTCTGGGGGCTGTCACACACATCCAAGGCACGTTTTCCAACACCACAGCTTTTCCTTGGAGGTCTCCCAACCACAAACTGACCCAGCCCAAGCTTGTTTAGCTTGGAAATGTGATGAGAGCACAGCCTGGGGCTGCATGGCTGGTGTGTGGCAAACTAATTAACAACATTACATTACTTAGCCACCGATAATTCTTTTCGAGGCTCTTGCTACAGATATCTTTTGCATACTTAGTTTTACCTCCAGGCTGTTTGCTATCCTCTCAATGCATTCTATTTTTACAAACACCCTTTGAATACAAAACCCCTCTCTGAAGCAAGACTCGTGTTCCACACTTATCCCAAACTCCCCACCGTTCTCTGCTGGCTCTTTTGAGCTGCACAGACAAAGGGAAGAATAAAGCACACCGTGTACACGAGCAGGAATAATGCTGGATGACCAGCCAGGTGGTCAGGCAGAGAGGTTTGACAAAGAGGAGACAATCAGAATCAGCCCCAGGGTGAAAAGCACCTGGATGTTATTCCTCCTGGGAAAATTCTGACACGTGGGGTGCTGCGACAAACTGAATATTTTATTACATCTCCCTTGTACTTTCCCCTCCAAACTGTCCATTCTGTCCATTGAGCAATAACATCCAGTGTTTTGCTGCCTGAAGAATTGCATTTACAGCACACTGTAAGTGCTGTGAAAATGTTGGTGGAAAATGTGTCTGTTGAGTGTCTCATTCCTCTTTATTGAAATGGTGCAATTGCAGAGTGACAGACTCCAAATATTGCTGCCTTCAGAGACAGAGAAACAAGATAATCTCCTTCAGAAAGAGGTGGCAATGAGTACAATGAACAGATTCAGAAAACCTGCAATCCAGGTAAATTCTGGCTATTTTCCCCAGATGCAGGTTGGGTCTGTTTAGGACTGATCCAGCAGAAAATGATAGGGAAGATTGGACCCCACTCCAACTTCTTTAAATAAGTGCAACTAAATCAAATAAGAGCTGGTTCTGCAGCCCAGCAGGTGCTGATTTAGCCCATATGTTTTGGAAATTCTCCTGTATGTGCTCTTGCTAGACAGGAATTAATCACAGGATTATTTTTTCCCATCCAAGTGAAAATGCCTGGCAGATGAACCATCATGTGCCCCAGAGATGCTGGATGGATGCTCCAGGAACAAAAAAGGAAAACTCGGCCTCAGAGGAATGCAAAGAGCCTCCTGTCCCAGCAGTACTTCTCCATGAGGGTGGAGGATGGATGTGCCAGAGCTTGGCCCCCACAGGAATGCAGTGACTGTGCCTGAAGCTGGCTTCTCAAAGACCCGGCTGATGAAGGATCTGATCGTGGTTCTCAAGTGTTTGAGCTCCAAACTTCCCCTCTCCTCCTGCACTCCTACTTCCCTCTCCACTTGGTCCTTTTAAGTGACATTTTACACTGATCCACCTCTTCCTTATACCTTTATATAGCTTTCTTTAGCCTGTTATCCCCTTACAAAGCACAGAAAATATTACCCTCAAAATTAGCTGATTTTCAGAGCTGACAGAGTAATTAATTAATTAAAGGATTAACTCTGCAGGACAGCAGGCTCTGCACCAGACCAAAGGTCCACCCAGCTACTGATAAAAAACAGAAACAGAAGAAAAGTGCAATTCAAGGCTGAGCATTTTGCAATTCCAGCTCTGGAATCCTCTTCCAGTCCTTTGGCATCCTACCAGTTCCCCAAACTGCAAATTACATCTACAAATGTATTTAGTGCTCCTTTCACCAATTCTAATTCATGTTTTTAAGTCCTTCTATACCTACAGCCATGTCTTGTAGCAATTAGACAATTCCCATGAAGAAATTGGTGTTTCTCTCTCTCTAAACTGCAATTTCATACATTTCCAATAAAGATGAAGTCCAAGAACTGAAGCTCTGTGTTGCAAAGAGTTTGTGCTTTTATATTTATTTTGATATATTAATCTTTACTTCTTTTTTTGAAACTTAATTACTATTATGACTAAATCATGAAAAAAAAAACCGAAAAGATGAGGAAGAAATCAGAGAAGACAACAGGAATCTTACCTCTGACACGAGGGGCTGGCCATTTTTTAACCAGCTGTAGGAAGGACTTGGTTTTCCTCTTGCCTTACATTCCCAAAACAAACTGTCATAGAGAGACAGAAAGGCATTTTGGATTTTTTCATCCCATTCAGGGGGTGCTGAAAAGAATATGCAAAGCATTTTAAGCAGGAGAAAAGTGATTTTGCTTGAGGTATGCCGCCATTAATTAATGAACTGAGCAGGAATAATTAATATCTGTTCAACACATTTTTATTATGCTGCAAGTGAATTCTGTACAACAATTCCCTGGCATTAAACTTCCAGGCAAGCTTGGGAAAATGTTAGAAATCAAGTGGTTCATGGACAGGCAGTTTTGTTTAAGATTTTATCCATTTTTTTATGGCCAACATGTGCAGAAGCTGTGATTTGAGATGCCTGAAATTCAGGATATGCATGTTGAAAGCACCACGACACCTGATTTCTGCAAAGGCTTCCTCTAAAGAAATCCAGTGAGGTGTAAAAGCAGAATTTGTAGGAATCACACAGGAGCTCTGTAAACAAGCGAGACTCAAGGACTGAGCTGGGCAGGAACTCCCCTGGGGAAGGCTGACATTTCCAGCAGCTGTCAGCACAGAGGTGCAGGTGAGACCTGGGGAGAATTAATAACACCTCACCCATGGGCAGGGACACCTCCCACCATCCCAGGCTGCTCCAAGCCCTGTCCAACCCGGCCTTGGATACTTCCAGGGATCCAGGGGCAGCCACGGCTTCTCTGGAAATTCCAGCCCCTGCCCACCCTCACAGGGAGGAGTTCCTTCCCAATATCCCATCTCTCCCCGCCCTCTGGCAGTTCGAAGCCATTCCCTGTGTCCTGTCCCTCCATCCCTTATCCAAAGTCCCTCTCCAGCTCTCCTGGAGCCCTTTTAGGTGCTCAAAGATCCTGTAAGGATGGAGGTCACCCTGCTTAAAAGTGCTTCTAATTACATCTAATTCTAAAAAAATAAAGCATGGGCTGGAGGGATCACACACGAAGCAGTGTCCAGCAGAGAATCCCTATTTCTTGGAGACAACCTTCCTCCAGAGGAAAACCCCCAGGAAACAGAAAAGGAGCAAGAGGAAATCAATTACAGAGATAATTTACCAGCACTCTCCTAATATGACAAAAACCCCTCATGCCAAGGCTTCATGAGCACTGTTTATACATTTCTCTATGAACAGCTATTAATTAATGTACAAAGCACAGTTAATAAGCACATTGTTTCAGATTGAATTAACTGATCATAATTTTATAATTGCCTGCGCTGTTATCAATCACATCCAGGTAATCTACTGAACTTAATTTTAATGGAACTGCTTGACTGATGTGGTGAAAAAAATTAGTGTGCAAGGAGAGCAAAAACTACCCCCTGAAAGCAAGGAAATAATGAAATATTTAAACCAGCAGCAGACTGTTCTGTTCCTGGCATATATCTTGATGTTAGCCATGGCTGCAGGAGCCTGGTAGCTTATCAGCAAAGCCTGCATCTCTTCATTAGAAGAGATTTACTTAAAAAAAAAAGGAAAATACTTGCCAGAAGTCTTCTCAACAGATGTTAACTGGAGGCTCAGTCTCGCTTTCTGTGATTTTTTCCCTCCTCACTGTTATGTTTCTTTTTTTTTTGTTTGTTTGGTTTTTTTGTTTTCTCCTTTGAAAGATTTATGAGGTAAAGAAAAGATCTCTCCTCTTATTCCTGTCAAAATCTGTTGCTCTCCCTGGGTGTTAACAATTGGACTGAAGAGCCATAATTCACCCTGGCTATGAGAGACCGTCCCTTGTGAGCGGGAATGAATCCCGTGAGGAAATCAATGCACACAGGAAGGGACACGGAAAGGGAGAAGATCTTCCCAGGTTATTCTCCACTTTTAGCCAAGCTGGAAGGAGAGGGAGGAATGGGAAGAGTTTCCCCTCTTCAGCCTCATCTCTTTATGGGGCAACAGAGCTCAGCTCAACGAGGAGGTGGAACCACCTTCACTGCCACGAACCGAGGGCTCCCAAACCCCTCCCTGCCCTGGCTCTGCCGCTGGACACTGAATCCTCCCTGCCTTTCATTTCATGGAAACACACAGGGATTCCTCCCTGCCTTTTATTAACCTTTCCAACCCAACAGGGCACAGCCCACAATTCCAATCTGAGCTTTGATGCAAATGTCTTTATTTGCTGAGGCTGGGATTTTATGAAGGTCACTGAGAGCCCCCAATCAGATTTTAATCAGCTTAACCTGACCTGCACTTTCTACCTCCAGGAAGGGGCTCAGAGACTTCATCTGCAAAACCCGACTGAACACCATCCTGCTCTTTATTAAACAGCAAAATTCAATTAATCTGCTTACCATAGACAAATAATTGACCTCTTGCAATGTTTGTCCCTCGAGTGTTTCCTGCGATGCACTCGTAGGAACCTTCATCTTCCTGCTGAACGTTGGGGATTTCAAGAACTCCTCTGGTCCTGTTGTGTTGGATTTTCTTTGCCAAGGAGTTTCCATCAGACCTCCTCCAGCTAATACTTGGGACAGGACTAAAGAATTGTATTTGTTAGAGGCAGCATTGGTTAGAGCAGAGGAAAAAGAATGCAAAATCCTTTCTTGAGAGTAGTAATATTTTTTAAAAAGAAGTAATTTCTAAGCATGACATACAAAGGCTCATATAAGACTGAGATTTTATAACATATCCAATTTATTTGGGAGCACAGGTCCAACAGTGGGATGAAACCCTCAGTCAATTCTATGATTTTTCATTAAGCCAATTTGCATTGTCCCCTTAGTAACTCTTACTTGGGGCTCAAAGTTGTTTTTAAACCCCATGGCACTGAAGGAACAACCTTGCAAGTCCAAATAAACAGCACAGAAGTACTGAATTATTGACTGGCTCTCCCAGCAAACAAATTCTCTGTAGCACTAAAGGTATTTTCATACTCCAAAATAGGAAACATTGGCCAAGATTTCAAAAGATCTAAATATACCAATAAATCTAAATATAAAAAATGGGAGCCAAAGTAGAG
Organism: Orthonyx spaldingii; assembly: GCA_013397795.1. Classification (NCBI taxonomy): domain Eukaryota; kingdom Metazoa; phylum Chordata; class Aves; order Passeriformes; family Orthonychidae; genus Orthonyx; species Orthonyx spaldingii. Next base: position 1,515,359 of record VZTJ01000988.1, on the reverse strand, counting down.
GAGAGCAGACAGAGAATTGAGTGAGGAAATGAAAGAACAAAACATTGAGGCTGGAAGGAGATAGAGACAAAAAAGGAATATTTCTTTTTTCATGTTTTTGAAGCTTTCGATCATTTTCATTTATATTTGGATCAATGTATCCCATACAACAAAAAATAGTGAAGTGTGAAGGCAGCTATAAATACTCCTTGGATTCCTGGTAATATCACAAACCATGGGAGCCTCACTTTCATGATCTATGATGTCACCAAAACACTTTGAAACATTAATAGTCTTGGATTTCACAGTTGTTTGCTGTTTCTGCAAACTGAACTAAGTTGCTTTTTCTAACAACTTCAGTTTTGAACAGTTTTTTCCAGAGGCTTTGCCCAAAATGCTGATGACTTTTCCATTGGAATGAACATCCACAGCAATCGAAAACACAACGTTCATGGAAATTAGCAGTCCTTGTTTCCAGTCTCCAAGGTCTCTGCCTGCAGTGCTGACTTACAAAGGATTTATTCCTTTTCAGCAGAGACTGTAACTGCTCACACCTTAAATTATTTAAGTTCCAGTCCTTGTTTATTGAACAAAGAAATCAAGTCACAAATACAGAATGGATTAATTTCTTAATAATTCAGGAAGTTTGGGCCTGATTTCTGCATTTTGAGTCTGTGTGTCTGTGATGTTCCCAACTTCCCTTTAAGCAAGAAGAACCAGGATTTGGGAGAAATGCGAGTTCTCTGAATGGTCTCCTACAAATGGGAGTGACTGGGGCATGTCAAATATTGTTATCCAGTGAAAGAGCTGCAAAGAACAACTGAGAATTTGTTCTACTTTTCCCCATTTTTGTTCAAATTGCAAAAATTCCAGATCTTTCTGGACAACAGCCACTGTCACCACCACCTTTATTAGCTGTCCCTTACAATGAGACCAAAAGCTATTTCAGATGTTGTTTAATACCATTCCTTCCTAGGAAATTGATAAGGGTTTGTTTTTCCTGAGTGAATAACTAAAAGGTGCTGTCTCCTCCAGAAATCTCGGCATAGAATCACAGGATCATTCAGGCTGGAAAAGACCTCCAAGATCATCAAGTCCAACCTTCCACCAACACCTCCATGCCAGGCAGCGTCACATCTGCTCGTGGTTTGAAGACTTCCAGGGCTGCTGACTCCACCACTTCCCTGGGCAGCCCTTCCCAATGTTTATCCACTTTTTCAATGAACCAATTCCTCTTAAAATCCAATCCAAAGCACTCCTGGTGCAGACTGAGGCCGTTGTCCTGTCGCTGGTGGCCAGGGGGAAGAGCCCATCCCCAGCTGGCTCAAGCTCCCTTCAGGAGTTTGGAGGGAGCAGTGAGGCCTCCCTGGAGCCTTCCTCCCTCCAGACTCATCCTGTGTGCCAGCATTCCTGCAGGATTTCTCCACAGCCAGGGAGTTTCAGTCATTTACAAAGACACTTTTAGCTGTTTAAAAGGAGCACGGCTCTAGTGCCGAGTCTGGCTCTGTGCTCCAGGCAGAAAACAGCCAGGGGAGCTTCCCAGCCTGGAGTTGGATGGATCCACACCAAGGAGAGCATGGCTGGCTTTTCAAATCCTCCTGCATGTTAAACACTGGGTGAACAGCAACTGTGGAGCAGCAGCCTGCAGAGTGCCAGGAGCATTCAACTACTTGCTTTAAAGGCATCTCTTCTGGATTTCATTTTATTTATTTTTTTATAACAAAGAGATTAAAGGGAACTAACAGCCATATGGGAGAAGGAAACAATAATTAGATGCATTCTGGCACCTGAAAGAGCTTCATCTCAATATTTCCTATTCTCTCAGCCATTTGTTTTCTCTCAGCACTGAGTGTTCATGAACGAGGGAATTCCATGCTGACACCAAGGCCAGAGGCAGCGCTCGGTGGGAAAAGGCCCCTTCTGTCAACTTGTCGAGCCAACTTCGCCAAGGTCTGCGCTGAAGAGGCTCCCCTGTTCTCCTCCTCCACACCACAGACTCATAATGACATCCTTGGGGATGTTTCAAGGCAAGCTCAGCTCATTTTTGGCCAAACATGAGGGTGCTTGAAACTCGCCCCTGACGTCAGCTGAGCAGGAGGACAGAGAAATGTTGGAGTTCATCAGCTTTGCTGTGGTTAAAGACAATAAAGAGTTCACAGCACTCTTCTTCTGCCAGGGAGGCTCGATTTTATCAGGAGAAGGAATTCCTGTGTCAGGACAGCAGCTTCACCTGAGCTACAGGTAAAGGAGCAGAATCTGGGAGGATCCATAACTGAGCCAATTCCACAGATGGACCTTCCTAGGGAATGTCTGCATTTCCTCATTGATACCTCATTGATACTTCAGTCACTGTATTTTGCAGAAAACAGGGGTTTTTTGACTGGTGTCACTTTTTTCTGCTGTTAGTTTACATCTTTATAATCAAATCTCTTAATAGCAACTCTTACTCAGGCCATGTGAAATCTTTCAAGGTTAAAATAAAATAAAACCAGTTTGATTACATTGGATTTTGGAACAAATCATCTATTTAGAAGTTGATGCTTTAAGAAGTGAAACTTTCCTTTAGATGTCGGTAAATGTATATAAAACCTAGTCCAATAAATACAGCCTCATGAATTTTTGTGGGATTATTTTGCATGTTCCTATTCCTTGGAAAATCAGGATCTGACATTGCTACAGACCAGTGCCTGCCCATGTAGGTTTGGGGTGGTCCTGCCCCTCAAGGATCTTTTTGTCATTTAGTCCCTCCCAATAACCAGATTAAAAACAATAACTGCTTGGCCCTAAAAAGTTTTGGAATACATAAAGAAAAAATGAGCGCACTTCCCAAATTTATTACACTTCATAGACAAAGTCTGGCTTTCTCCTGAGTAAATAAGAAAACAGTGCATAAATATGAGAGTGTCTTAGTACATAAATCTGCAGTTTATTTGAAACCTTCAGAGCATCCAGGAGCACTAATTTAATTTATATTCCACCATACAGGCGGCAGAATCACAAAACCATAAGTTACTAACTGGGAAAGAAAAGGAGCTGGAAAATATTTTGTGGTTGGTGACAAGTTCTTGTCACGGTGAACGTGAAATTAATTTGTCTGCAGAATTAGAACCCACACCAGGAGGGAGGTTTCACTTTTTCCAGCAAAGATGATGCATTGGGACCGTGCCTCATCTTTTGTCCTGTGCTTCTGGGGGCCCTTCCAAAGGAAATTCAATCTGCATTTGGGGTAATGAAGCCCGTGGCTCGTTAGACAAATGAGCCTGAGCTGAGCGTTGAAAGCTGCATCGCTGCTGACACCAGGAAGAATTAGGATCTGAGGAGCACCATAATTAAAGCGTTTAATTTGGGATCCTCCTGATGGATTACCTGCAAGCAGCAGTTTTGTGCAGGCAGGGGTGCAGCCTCACTCTCCTGGAGGCACAGCCTGAGCACTGTGAGAGGGGCTCTGCTCACTCCTGACACAACAAATCCTCAGGCCTTGCTTTGGTCAGAAATGGGGGCTGGAAACAGCAAACTCCACTCGTGGTGCCAAACGTCATTCCCATATCTGCGATTTTAGAATCCTGGAGTCGACCCTTTTAAAGCCTCCTACATAAACTACTTGAGAATATACCCAAGGTGAAGCCTGGGATCTTTATGCAAATTTAGTAAAAATGGTTATTTGGAACCCCCTTGGAGCTGTGTGATTATCTGCTTATTCCAAGAGCTGCTAGAAAAACCCTTCCGTGAACACATTTAGAGGAACAGGTGGGATCTTCCCATGAAAAATGAATATTCTAGGGTGAAAGAAATCTTGTTTTATATTATTCACATATGCTTTTTACAACCTCAGCTGGCAACAGCCCATCTGCAGGGATTCTGAACTGATTATTTCCCTTTCTTTGAGAAGGGAATGAAGAAAAATATAAACCACAGACACAGTTTAATACATATGTGCACCAGACATGGAAACTACTTTGCTTATTTCCATTCCAGGGACTATTCTTATTTGTGCAACAGAAA
>VZTJ01000988.1:1365053-1511357 GCA_013397795.1 Orthonyx spaldingii | reverse complement strand
AAAAAAAAAAAAAAAAAAAAAAAAAAAAAAAAAAAAGTTATTTTGAGAGAAATCTACAGAAAGCAGCACAGTGTAACTCAACTGAACATAATTCTTTCCATGGTGCTCAATCCCCTGAAAGACAGGGAACAATAATTTGGATATATGGCATGATTAATAGAGCTTGATCCAAAGCAGGACTTTTAATACTGGCATAATATTAAACACTGTCATCATAATGAATATTGGTGCAGAACACAAAGTCTCATCTCTTCCATTAAACTGCCACAGGCTGCAGGATTTGAAATAGTGGAGCCACTATTTCATATTTCAGTTTTCCCTCTTTTAAAGGATTAAGTATAAGGTGCAGTTTTTTGCCTGTTTAGATTCATCAGAGAGCTGCACTTTATGTTCTATTTCCAATCACAGCGAGCACTAATTTCCTTTTTTAAAGTCTTCTATTTGTGGTGTCTGCTCTACAAAAAAAAGGTTCAAAGTCAAGGACTGGCCCGAAATCCTTTGTCCATTTGGGATCCATCCCTCCAAATCCTGTTTCCATGGATAAATACTGACACTTGGACCCCTTTTACCTATCTTCCTCAGAACCAGAAGAATTTTTGGTTAGCTGATTTGTAAAATCAGTAAGTAGCTGATTTGTAAAAATCATTAGTGATATTTTATTGTGGAATGCAAAAAGAGCTTTGCAACAGAGCTCTGTGGAATGTACCTACCCCAGGGTGTCCCACAGGAGCACACTGGGTGACTGAGTTCCCCCACATTAAGAAAAAGCATCTTTAAGACATTGTAAACCGAGTTTTAAACTCAGCCATGAGTCTGGCCTCTCGCAGCTGAGCTTGAACTGCGGAAGTGCCTTTTGAGCGAGGCCCAATTGGTGTGATTTGCTGTTCCACACAGAAAAGAGATGCTATTTCTCTAAATACCGCAAAACTACTTTCATTTAAGACTTTTGCAGACCAAAACCCCAGCGGGTTGCCTATGATCCGCCTTCGGTGTGAAAGATTTCCGTTATTCACCGCGCCCAGGGAGCAGCAGCCGCAGCATTGTCTGAGCCAGCGGCCTAACAGTGTGAATATAGAAAATTATGGATAATGGGGAAGCAGTTCTGAATCCAAGCGAGATAATAACCACCAGTGCTTGTGGCAGATCAGAGGTACAGCTCAACAAATGCTGGGCTGAATTGATTTTAACATAAACAGACAATAGCAGGGGCCAGGGTTTTAGTGGAATTTGGGAATCTGGAGGTGCAGACGGTCACGCTGCTGCGTTCAGATGGTTCTGCCTGCAATTGTAAACAGTAGGAGGCAGGAAACTTCCAGCTTTTCACAATGCCACTAATCACCTGCATGCCTTTAGAAACCTGGCCTTCTCTAATAAGTTAAGAGTATTTCACCTGCAATCTGTTTCACTTGCTTTATTCACATCTAAATGCCTGCTCTGAAATGAAGCTTTTCCACTGATGGACATGTTGGTGAAAAGGTGATTTAAGGCTCCGTTTAGAGAGGGGAAAAAAAACCAGAGGAAACCTGTGCAGTTCTGTACGAGACATTTAACTCATGAAAATAAAATTTAAGAGGAGAAATTGGGAGAAATTCTCCAGTATCACCACCAAGGAGACTTTGCTCCCAAACAGCACCTCCAACACACGGTGCACATCAGCAGTGTGATAGCAGGGGGGTGTGGAACATGGATTTTGGCCCATGGATCCCTGGGATTAAGGCAGGATAACTCCAGGGAAGTACAGCAGCACTGCTTTCAGTTGCAGTCCTGCACATGAAGAAGAAAATCTACATTAAAGCTGCATTAACCCTCTCAGGCATTCCTAAGCACTGCATAGAAGGGTCTCCCTGAGGGCTCTCATAATCCAGATGTCCTTTCAGTCCCCTTTCTCCTCCTTAAGATGTTCTTAAAATGCCCAAACCTGTGCATCACATTAACCTGACCCATCTTTACCCCCTCCCTAAGGTGTCACTGCTTTGTACGTTTCATTTACTGCTTTTTTTCGTATCATTGTTCAGTGCCTTCCATGCAACAGATGGAAATAAGAAATGACAACTTGAAATGTAAAGCCTGCACGGACTAACACACAATTAAGGAGGTATTTAAAGAGGAGTAGCTTGACAGTATTCAGAAAATAAAATCAGCTTTAGCGAGAGTGCTCCAGTCTGGTACTGCTTTTGGGCCAAAGAAGTGCTTATACCTTTAATAAAAATTATCTCCAGTATTAGTTTGTATAGAAATCTCATCTGAAAGGCAAGACCATTTCAATCTTATTAACTTTTTATTTGCTTTATTTTTCTACTTCCCAGCTTAGGTTCCAGAGGAACATTTGATTAATTTGTGCTGTCTGCAAGTCAGGCTTTTAACCTCTGGGAAAGCTCTAAACACTTTAAAAGCTTACAGCCTTGAAATGGATTGTCAAAGTGAACTTAAACTAAATAGAGGTCAACAATCTAAGGGTTACTTGGGCTTTTCCAGGGAAAATGATGCTCATTGGAAAGATGGGGTTTGCAGGCTGGTTACAGCAATTCAGACCCCCAGCTGCTCCCTGAATGCAGAGCAGCTGCTTGAGCTGGGAACGGGCACAGCAGTGCAGGAAAACTTGGAAAAGTGCTGGAAAATGGATTTTTGGAAGGCAAGACTGCTCATGGGCCTTCTCAGGACTCATCAGCTTTGCTTTGGAGACAGGAGAGTCAGGAGATCCATCCCACATTGCTCTTCAAACATAACCTGATTCCCCACGTTTGATTCTCAGCAATGAGAGAGCCCAGAGGAGGCACCAGGATGGTCAGAGGGATGGAGCAGCTCTGCTGGGAGGAAAGGCTGGGAGAGCTGGGATTGTTCAGCCTGGAGAGGTTCTGCAGGAAAGATGGAGAAGAATCTTCAGGAAAGATGGAGAGACAACTCCAAGGGATGGAGTGACAGGACAAGGGGGAATGGCTTCAAACTGACAGAGAGTGGGTTTAGATGGGATATTAGGAAGAAATCCTTCCCTGTGAGGGTGGGGAGGCCCTGGCACAGGGTGCCCAGAGAAGCTGTGGCTGCCCCTGGATCCCTGGCAGTGCCCAAGGCCAGGTTGGGCACTGGGGCTTGGAGCAGCCTGGGACAGTGGGAGGTGTCCCTGCCATGGCAGGGGTGGGATGGATGAATTGGATGATCCCTCCGAACCCAAACCATTCAGTGACTCTCTGATGTCACACAGGCAAGAAACATTCCTATTTTAATATCTCCCAGGTGTGACTGTGCAGTTACACTGAGTGCTGTACCTGGGGTCAGGTCTCATCTCAGAGTTAAAACCACTCTCAAGAAAGGAAATCTTTGTTCCAGTTTTCCCTCCTCTTCCCACATTCCCTCCCCCTGCTTCAAGCTGCACCCAAGTGAGCTCCAGTTATAGCCCAGCGTTCTCTCATTTCCTTGGGAACACACGGCACAGAAACAATCAAAGCTTCACAAAACATGGGATTCACCAATCACATTCTGACCGGAATCATTCCAACGTGCAAAGCGAAAGGAGCAGCGTTAAACAAACCCCACACTGAATAAAAGCAGAACTCTTACTTCCCAAGGGCAAAGCACTCCAGTCTGACAGAGGAGCCCCTCTCTGCGTAGGTTGTTTCTGGAAAGCGCACCTCGATCTTGGGCTCGTACTCCCCCATCACCCCTGCGGAACACAGAACAGCTCGCTCCAGCTGAGCCCCAGCCCTGTCACTGCAACAGAACCTCCGGGTAAAGAAAGGGTGCCACGAACCCCTTCAGAGCCTTCTGTTCCACCCGTGGCGAGGAGCACACGGGGGAGCAGATGTAACCTCCTGCGTGGAGTTCAACCCTAAGCTGAAAGTTCTGTGAAATCTCAAAATTCCCTGCATTTAGGAGTGGAAGAGCGTGACTTGTATAAAGTCACGTTGTATATATTACAAGTCTGCTGTGCATCAAGGTTTTAGAGATAATTTTGGGTTCACACCTCTTATCCAGCAATGCTTTTACTGCTAGTCAGTCTCAGGACACTGGGTAGATTCTGTGTGCAAGAGAATTATAAAATTTCATGTCCAAACTACTTGCCAAACACTTAGAAGTTCTTTAAAACATCCAAATGTGAGTTGCAGACTTGAGGAAGGCTGATGTAATTAGATGGAATTATCATATTTGAAAGTCTGGCTGAACATCTGATAAATCACAGATAATCCAGTATTAATTTAGGGCATTTAATTTTGCAGCAGGTTTGGGATGGATTTAGGAAACTAAACTTTTAGCTGAACTTCTTAAATATCTTTTATGTGTCTCACAGTGAAACTCATTCCAGCAGTAGGGATGAACATAAATCAGGTATTTTCCTGTGGTGTCTTTGCCCAGATCCCGCATGGAAAATGAACCAATTCTTGTTTTATATTTAACAGGCATCTGGATAATATTGCACATACAACTTCCATGGTTGTATTAGAGGCTGCCAGCATTGGAGCCAATCCAGAGGCCACCAGAGTGAAGGGGAGAAGATAAAGAGACTGATAGAAGGAGTCTGAGAAAAGGAATAGAGTCATGAAAAGAAAAAAAAAAAAGAAAAAGGAATCAGAAAAGATCTTAAGCATTTGCAATCCCAGTTTGTGCCAAATTATTAACTTTGGAACTGAAGAAGTGCAGCTTTGCTTTGTGTGATCTGCTGATGTTATTGAGCAGCCCAGATTCACAGTGACAGCATTATTCCATAACACACAGCTGAATTTTGTTTATCCTACAAATCCAACTCTGCACAGACTTTTGTCACTGATTGTCGCCACTGCTTTGCAAACAGCACGAATATATTGAAATTTAGGTGGGCAAACTCGCAAAACAAACTTTGTGTAAAGATTTCCAGGTCTCTGTTTCTCCCTGTGAACATTTAATTACACGAGCTGCCAGGAAAGTGTTTGGACGTGTGCAGGGGAGTTTCTCACCTCGGGCCTCGATTTGAGCAGCTCTCTGGAGCTGATATTTGAGCTATACTTAGATGATAAATTCAGAAAGATTTGTCGGATCTAAACCTCAACACAGGCACGAGGTGGGAATATTAACGTGCCACGTGAATCCTCCTGTTGTTCAGTGACACTGAGAACTTTCTTTGCGCGTTCACCTCCTCACCCCTGCCCTGGCAGCTCGAACCCTCTGCGGGGTGGTGTCCCGCTGCACAACCTTCCCTGGGGGTGCCTTCCCTCGAAAAGGGTGAATTCCCAGCAGCTGGAGCAGCGGCAGCTGGATGTTTGGAGGCAGCCAAGCCCCGCGGGGACTCACCGTCGCCGCGGAGGGTGAGGGCGGTGGGCGGCCCGCGGACGCGGCGCTGCGCCTCGGCGCTGCTCACGGCACACGTGTAATTCCCAACGTCCCACGCCTCCACCTTGGCCAGGTACAGGGCTCCCGTTGCCTGGGAAACGAAGCGCCGGCTGTCTTCCTGAAGGTGCAAGGTGCTGTTGTTGAAGATCCACGTGTAGGACAAGCCTGGAAAACACCAGACACGCGTCACGCATCCCTTGCGGCGGAACCCGCGCGAAGAACGAGGCGGCTGCAGGGAAAACCACTGGGGATGCACGAATTAGCACAGGCCAGGTAAGCATTGCTCGAGTTTTCAACTCATTTCAAGCCGCTTCAGGAGGTCCCAGCAGTTTTTGTCCCCTGCTACTTCTCATTTTCCTGCTCAGCCTGCTCCTGAGCAGGAATGGCAGCGCTGCAAGGGCGTGGGAAAGCTGCTTTAGGAAATAATTTCTGTTTGTGGCACTTTCCCTCTGAAAATCCAGAGGGCAAATTGCTGCTCAGTGCTGCAGCTCCTTTCTTCAGTCTGAATATGGAAAAATTAAACTGGTCATGTGGAGCTTGATCTCTGGATTTTCATGGAGGGAGGAGCTGAGCTGCACACAAGAATTTTGGAGATGACTTAATATTTGATAATTGCACATCTCCTTATCTTCCATACTTCCTTCTGCTCCATGATTCTTGCCCTGTTCTCACTTTCTGCCCCCTCTCTGCCTCCTTTTCCCCCATGGTGCTCCACAGTGCAAACCTGTATAATGTAGATCTATAGACGAGGCAGCTTAAAACTGGTTTATTTGGCCAGCCCACCCTGGAAAGGCAGATGTCCTTGTGAGTTCCCCATTCCCTGCTTTTCGGGAAGGCTTTTTGGCCAAGCCTTGGGTGCTGAGGAGCAGGATCCCCCCATGTGGGATCACCCAGGGTGTCCTGCCAGCCCTGCTCTGCAGCTGCTCTGCACCCAAAAGTAGAAGCAGGACTCAAATCCTGTCTTTTACGAGCCCCAGTAAATCAGAACTTTCCAAATCTCCCAGTTTAGCTCCCCTTAATTAAATGCATAATTCATAAGCTAACAGTGTTCTGCCAACAGCTTCATTTTTCCACGTTTCCCCCATCAACAACCCCACTCCAAAAAGATTATTTACATTGCTTTCCCCCCCTCAGCTCCGGCATGGGAGCAGTATGGAAATCAGTCTGCAAACTCCAGTAGTTTTGTGGAGTTTTATGTTATCAGCTTCCAGCATTTTAGGACTCTCATTAGGAATGATGCATCTCCAGGGAGCAATCAATGACACTTTCTATACTTGGCTAAATCCTGCAACAGGCTCCGTTTCACTGCAGATAACGCGAAACTTTTCCGTGCTCTGCAGTAAACCTGAGAGATGCAGCCATTAATTCTCAGTGCAACACAAGGTGTGTGCAGCTCCAGGAGCTCACCCACGAGATTAAAGCCCCCACCTTGGCACATTTACCTGCCCAGGGGCTTTGGGGTACCTGAAAGCATCTATTTAGAGAGGAAAATCCGGCCATGGAGGGGTTTTCCTGCAGGAGGGAGCAGAAATCAGGGATGTAGCCATGCCCTGCTCTGTCCTGCAGAGACACACAGACTGTTTTCCTGTCTCAGGTACAAGGTTTGCTGATGCACACTGTCTGGGCAAGCAGACCAAAGCTTGCAAAATTCTGATTTCAACTCATTTTTTGAAGGTCTCTAAGCTGCAAGATGGGGACTCTACAGAAAACGTTGAAGATTTGCAAGGTAAATAGTTTAATCTGTGTTCAGTTAAGTGTTGTCAACATTTCTGTGGGAGAAATACCTCGGATCTGCCCTCTCCCCACATTTCCCAAAACACTGAAGGCTGGTACCCGATGTGCTTTTCCTGCCAGCTGGAGTTCTTGCCTTCCTTCTCACCCAGACCTGCACTAAGGCACCTCTGGGCAGTAAAACCACTCTGAGTGCTTGAACCTGACATTTGGATGCCCAGATTTCCATGCCAGGATAGTGTATCCAAGAGAATCTGGAAGTAATTTTAAAAATGAGTAATAGGGAAAAGCAATTTGGGAAGTTTCCCTGCCAGAGTTCTGGTGGTGGCAATTACAGGGCTGAAGAAAGCCCTGACCCCCTCTGAGGGCATCCCTGGACATGCCAAGGCTCCAAGAGGATTCCCAGGAATGATCTTTAAAACATTTTATGGCACGGAACCAACCACCAGACTCCAGCCGTGGGGGCAGGTGATGCAGCTGAATCCTCCGTGCAGGATGGACTAAAATAAAACAAAACTCTATGAAAGCCAACTTTATGCTACCCAGACATTCTTCAGGAGGTCAATCTGTGAATTAATTAATCACTAAAAGGGAACCAGACCTTTTCTGTCCTGATTTCAGTTCTCAGGGGGTTCCAGTTGACTTCATTTTCTGAAGTTTCTCCCTGTCTGCTCCCCACCAGTGCTTCAGGGACTATTGATGAATTTTCCCATTAACTAGGAACAAGCTCAGGCCCCTCTTAGTCATATTTAAATCCCTTTTCCCCCAGTAAGAGGGATAGAAACCCTCCCCCTCTCCTAACTGCAGGTTCATCATCACCCCTCCGCAGGCCATCCCTGCCTAGAGCCTAATTCAGCTCCACTAAACTCTGTAGAAACCCTAATTTTAATTGACTTCAGTGGGAGTTGGATGAAATCTCAAGAGAAAGGAGCCAAACTTTGGAGATTGAACTTTTTCTTCATATTTTTAAGGCATAATACCAGCAACCTGCTCCCTTACTCAGTATCTTTCCATGGAAAGTTACTACAACAACAGGTAATAGAGTAGAAAATCCAACACTGTGTTATAAAATCTTCCATTTTGGGTCACTTGAAATAGATCAGATCCACTGGATGAGCCAAAGAAAGGAGAAAAAGCCCCATTCTCCCACTTCTACAGCAGAGCAGGATTTATTTTATAGTGCTGCAATATTAGGGTGTGTTTGTTTGGGGTTTTTTTAACCCAAGGGAAGTGACTGTGGTGTCAGTGTCCCTTCTCACCCCAGAGACCCCAAAATCTCGTTAATCCACCTCACTTCCCACGTGGGCAATTCCTGAGGTTGGCCAGGCTGGGGAGCGTCTCCCACCCCTGTCAGTCCTGAGTTTTCCTTCAGAGCTGGGCTGGGAAAGAGGAGCAGCTGATAACCATTCCTGATCCAGTGATCCAGGGAACTGAACATGTCAGTGCTTCCCTCAGCCCCAGCAAACCCAAAGCAGTGCTGCTGGATCTGCAGCAGAGCAGCTCCAGGCTGGGCTCAGCACGGGAGGCTCTCCCTGCTGCCCCTGGAGCTCTGGGAAAGCTGGATTAAACATTCCTGGGAGCAGAGAGAAAAGCACTCTCAGCCCGTGACTAAGGCACCGGGTTTTGTAAAGGCAGAGACACCTCACACCCTCCCTTTCAGACGATGCACGTTATCAAGTGCAGCGTTTAATACAAAATGCAGAAATCAAAGGCCCTTTCACAGCGCCGCTCATCTCATCCCACCCTCTCCACACACCCAGGTTCACGTTTCATCTCCTTCTGCAGCTGGGGATTTGGAATTTTTACCTCCCCCGGGGAGGTCCATAGGGCTCCTGCATCCTTGGGAGTGTTTTGGGGTTTGTTGAGCCTCCCTGCAGCAATGTCAGCACAGAGGAACACCCAGAGCCTCCGTCCCGCTGCCAGCCCTGGCAGCTCTTGCACACAAATAAATGCAAATGCAGAGTGATCCTGCTGCTCCTAACAAGATTAGCAACTTCCTTAAAGCTCTGCAGGGAGCCAGCTCGGAGGAAACAGGCCTTAGATCAGACTCCACTTCTAAGGAAATAAATGAACAACAGTCCACCTGGCCATAGTCTCGTGTCAAGTATCACCATTTAGGCAGCAGTTCCTTAAGCACAGTCAGGTCAAGCTCGTGTGTAGCTGCAGAAATTAAGGCTTCTTCCAGCTTCCTCCCTCCATGCCTTCCCCTGCCTCAGAGCTCTCCGTAAAGCACTGATTTTCACCAGTAAAATATTCCTCTGTGTTGATTACACAGGGAAAAAGGGCTGAGCTAAAGAACTGAGAGCAGAGAAGGGATCTGGTTCAGGAAAAATTCCAGCTCACCTGGCCCCCCCTGCCCTGCTGAGCCTCTCTGGCAGGCAGAGGGGTGGCACAGCTGAGCTGTGGAAGGTGTGGGAATGAGCCTCACAAATAACATCAATCACAGCAGAGGCACCGGGGCATGAATGGGTGAGGAGGGGCTGGCTGAGGGAAGGGAGGCTTTGGGGTGGGTCAGGTAACCTGGGGCAGCCCAGCTCTTGCTTTCAAAGCTGATTACAGCTGTGATTCTTGGTTCATTAACTGTATTTTTTAATGCCTTAACTGATCTAAGATATAAACTGAGGTGGGTTTTGGGTTGTTTTTCATTTATCCTGGAAGTCCTAATATTAGTTCACAGCAATCTCTTTTTGTTATCTGAGATAGTTTAAGGCTGATGTGAAAGCTGCTGGAGCAGCCTTTTTGTACATTTGTTTGTTTGCTTGGTGGGGTTTGTTTGTTTGTTTGTGTTTTATAGCTGACTAATATATTTTTATCCTATGTTTAAATGAATCACTCATTTCTCTTGTACAAAAATAGGTTAGCAGCACTCTCAGTTAAGAAACCAGCATGTAAAAAAGAAGCAGCACATCTTTCCTTGTCAGCTGTATTGGAAAATTAAATTTAATTCCAATTGAACTTTAAATATTTTGAATATTTTTGACCATGGATCCACACTTATGGTGTCTGAGGGTCCTGTTGAGCTCTGCAAGGTTTTCCTGTGAGCAGGAGGTTTAACTGCGGTGCTGGGTGCAGGACCAGATAAACCTGGCAATGTGAGGTGTAGGAAGAGAATGAGACCTTCCCTAGAGACCATGGGTGGTAGAAACACTTCTGAGCTCTCGTTCCACCTTCTTGATGTTCTATGGGAGGAATTGAATTAATGAACCCTCCTTGCTTTCCATTCTATTATTTCTATTCCTCTTCTCCTATTGTTAGCCTGACTTTTATAGGTTGCCAGAAGGTTTTACCCAGTGCTTCCCATATCAAATTTCCTACATTAATAGGAGCTGCTTCAAACAGCTGCTGTACAGAGGGTTCCTGTCTTCCTTCAACTCATTACATCACAGGAAAAGCAACTCTTTCCCTGCTGCTAGGGCTTATCTTCCAAATTCCTTGACATCTCTCTAATTCCTGACACGTTTAAAGTGCTGCACAGAACGCTTGGAACGCGAGCTGGAAGCACAGTTAGTAATCCTTCCTCCTGCAGGTATTGTCAGGTGGAGGCAAGGGTTTCAATTAAAAAAAAAAAAGACCTAAATATACAACCCTGTTCAATAAAAACAACTTCCTAAGCAGCCTGAAACAGTCTCTGCCTTTCACAGCTCACACCGTGTACTTCATCCCCTTGGCATATAATTTTGGGTCCTAAACACAGTGTTCAGGGATGACAAAAGGAGTCAGGCTCTGTTCTCTGGAGACTTGTTATTTCAGGGAATGGGTTTTCCAGGCCTGTTGGTCAGCAGCTCCCAGCCCCAGCTGCAGGAACACTCTGGTGAAGGCTTTGCTCGTGGATGCCACTTTGTCAGTTCAATTAATCTGGGGGGAACTCACCTGGTAACTATTTATTTGTTCTGAATGTTTTCTTCTCCTCCTTCCTATTTGTCAAATCATACTTTTCCCCTGCAGCAGGAGGAAAATAGATAGTTCACTGGCTCTGGGATGGATGTGTTGTCTTTCTGCCTGTCCCACTGATACATTTGAGGAACTCTTTGAAGCCTTTTGTGCCCTTAAGGACCAGGTTTCACTTCGTCTCCTTGATTATCTCCTCCTTTCATATGGCTGTAAACACCCCGTGAACTGACACTTCCTCTCTGTAGGACTGGAGGGGTTTCTGTTGACTGATGGTTTTTTCTCCCTCTCTGAAATACTGCATCCTCTTTCTAGATCGTTATTTAGCTTCTCCTGGGAGTTTGTCTTATAACTCTGTTTCTTTAAGAAGATTTGAGGATTGCTGGGAGCAGGATATGGAAAACTGCAGCTCCTGTGGATGTGTGGTCACTGCTGCCAAAAGCAGGGCAGGAGTCATCCAAGAACTGCTGATTCCTTAAGTCCAGAACAAGACAATTTGGTAACTCTGTCATTGATATTTCCCCTTTATTAATAAATATTTGCTTTATTAGGGTAAAAATTTCATTTGGATTTACCCCACCCAGAAAGGAAAGTGTCAAAGGTCTCATGGTGAGGAAGCAGCAAAAGGCAAAGGCACCCCCAAATCAATTCCTCAGAAAACTCCTTCTCATTCCCCATCTGAAGCACTGACAATTGCTAAGAACCCTGATCTGGGCAGCCCCTCTTTAACCAGGCAGTTCACCTCCCCAGAAGCCCCTTCCAATCTAAATTATTCTATGATTATCAGGAAGGAATAAAATCAGGGATTCAAGAGCAGAAGCCAAACCTTCTCGGCAAATCCAACGTGTCTGATGCAGGATTCAAATGAGAGCATTGCAGCAGCAAGCACTAAAGGGGAAAGGAGCCACTCCATGGAGACCTGGAGTAGTTTTGGTGTAGGAAGAATAGCTGAGAGCTGCTTCTCTGCCATTCCATGAGGATCAAGGCCCTGGGATAACCAGGAATGGCAGCAGACAGCCCTGCAGACCTTCGTACTGTCTCTGCTGCGTCCCACCCAAGGAACGACAGGTTCTACTCCCTCACAAAATTATAACAAAGGGCCCTAAAGAAAGTGTGAACACAGTGTCTTTTAAAGAAACAAAACCCAAATTTGTTGTAAACCCAGGGAACTGATGCACAAGCCAATTCCAGCGCTAATCCCACAGGGAAATCCGCTTTTCCTGAGGCAGGGCAGGGGCTGCTCAGGCTGTCCCTCCTCGTACCTCCGTGGTGGGGGGGAGTTCCACAGAGCAGGACCACTCCCTGGCCCTCTCTCACTGACACCGGGCTCCTCGTCCTCATCTCGAAGTTTTCCAGGTCTTGAGGGAGAAGGAGAGAACAAGGCCTGGTTATTATCCATCAGATTTATTCCCAACTGCATCCCAGTGCATCCAGTTTATTCACTCGAGAACAGATTCATATATTGGACAGCAGAATAGAATTTCATTGATCAATTGTATGGGAAAATAGCTCGTCCAACCTGATATCATGGAATTACAGGATTGTTAATGTTGGAAAAGACTTCCCAGATCATCCCGTCCAACCATTACCAAGTGCTTTGGCATTCACAAAATTCTTCTTCCTACAGCAGTTCTTCTCCAACCCTGGGAATCTGTATTTACAATTTCTTCTTTCAAAACCAGTCTGTTACTCCCTGACTTTTTCCAGCATTGTTTTTTGGAATTTGCAAGACTAAATCTACATGAGTTGAAAAAATATTACATTTTGTGGTGTTTCTTTTTCTACAGAAAAAAGAACAGGTGTGTTCTATATATACAAGTGATAATTAAAGATCAGCAGGACTCCCACGGAGTGTGGGTTTAAATGATGATAAAAATGTGTTGTTTTCTTGAAGAGTCTGATCTGGCCTAAACTGGCAGCAGTACTTGGATATGTTTTAATTGCCTTGAGCTTTAGCACTGGATTTAAGGGGGAAAACAAGGACTTTCAGTGGGAAATCTCCTGTATGAACATGTCCATCCCCATCTCCCACAGGTGATTTTTATGGCTCTTAATATCTATTTTTTTCCAAGTCTGGCACTACGCTCAATCTGCTGCTTCCTCATGTTTCACTGAGGTGTTGAAGAATTATCAGCCTGATTCCCTTTAATTCAATTACAAAATGTGACACAATAGATGTGCTTAAAAAAAAAAAAAAAAAAGATTATTTACTTTTTGATCCAGTTCTCACCCTAATGAGAAGCCTTCCCATTTTGCCAGAGCCATTTGGGCAATGATTGCTCGAAACACATTCAAAATGTGCTTTAATACAATAAATATCAGCTTCCCCTTAAACCTCTTTGTACCATAGAGCCTCAAGCTGCCTGCCCTAAGCTCATTTTATTTACCTTGCTGCAGATTCTTGTTTCAAACAATTGTTCCATTTTTCATCAGCTGAACACCAACCTGAGCCAGAGTTCAATAGACAGAAACAGCCCTCGTTGGTCGGAGCAATAACGATTACTACCTGTACAGCCTCAGCTATTTATGTCAATATATCAATTTTCTCCCCCTTAGCTGAACTTTACACAGTTAATTTTTCTTTTCCTCCTCTTCATCTCCTGGATATTGGTCTCCTATGAAGACATTGTCTGTTCAGAGGGGGCTGGATTGAATTAAGCACCTGTAGCACCTCCTTGTGCTGTCATAGCACAATAGAGGGGCCTGTCGATACTCTGGGAGAGGGTTTTAAACTCTGATGTTCTTTTAATTGCCTGCTGGCTACAGCCCTGCCTTGGATTATGGGTAGTCCAAAGGGGAAAAAAGCACAAGAAAGGCCAAGAAAAATAGAAAAAAAATATAATTTATTTAATTGTATTCTATATTGTAGTTCTAAATAAAAGAGAAAAGAGTTAGATGGGTGTAATATGATTAATTCGAGTTTGGTTTCATACTCAGGTTTAGTCCAGTCTCTGATTGTGTGGATTTGTTTACTCATCTTGAAAATTCCATCTGAGAAAATTTACCACATTTTCTTTCTTTCCTTCCTGGGAATTGTTTTCTGAGAAGAAAAATGCCAGCACCAAATATTTGTGTGGAAAAGTGGTCCCTGGAATTACTGCCAAGATTTGCAAGGGGTGCCTGCTCTGAAGGGAGAAGGGAGGAAAAAGTCCCTCAGATTGTTTTTATTTATTATATTTAAAAAAAAAATATTAGAAAGGTGCAGAGCATTGAGATTTTTTTAGGATTCAGGCACTAACAACAAAAATGGCCACAATTCCCATTCCTATTTCTTTCCCTCAGCTGCTAATACGAAACAAACTGCAATTTCTACTTAAAAATAAAATTCAAAAACCCCCAAAAAACTCCTGGCCAGTGTGGAAAATCTGTGCAGTCTAACTAATGCTTCCCAATATTTTCACTGTGGTAAATCAGCCATGTTTTTTTTTTTTGCTGAGAACAAAATTTCACTTGTTACGAGACACCCGAGAGAGGAGGGGGAAAAAAAGTAAAGGAAGCGCAGTGCAGCAGGAGGAAAAGGTTTTCCTGACAATTGAGAATTAACTGTGTAATACCTCACTCTGAAATGGGAATAGATTTTGGAAAGTAATGAGCTGCTAGTAGCAATTTTTAGTTTAATGACACAATATGTCACGTTATCATTTTTCCCCTCATTTGAGGTGCTGTGTCACCTGTCTGTGTCTCTCCATTAAAACCAGGCCAAGTGTCCCTGACTTGAATAATTAAAAACAGGAGAATGAGGTCTCTTAGGGATCTACTGTTTTACAGGGAGCAGGACCATTTTCGATTATAATATATAATTATAATGGAATCATGGAATGGTTTGGGTTGGGAGGGACCTTGAAGCTCATCCAGTGCCACCCTTGAAACACCTTCCACTGTCCCAGGCTGCTCTAAGCCCCAATGTCCAGCCTGGCCTTGGACACTGCCAGGGATCCAGGGGCAGCCACAGCTTCTCTGGGCACCCTGTGCCAGGGCCTGCCCACCCTCACAGGGAACAATTTTTTCCCAATATCCCATCTAAACCCACTCCCCTTCAGTTGAATCCACGTTGGGAAAAAGTTGGCTGTGCCTTTTCAACCTCCAGTTTTCAACCCTGAGGATCCAAATCCGTAGGCAGGAGTTTGGGCTCTTTCATGGCGTGTTTGTAGTTTTGTTATACAAAGCACCTCGGATTTTCCAGTGCGGGAGAGAAGATTTCCATCCCTTTATGCTTATTAATCATAGGTATAAAATAGCAGCTGTGGAGGCACATAAATCATCAGTTAATCTCTTCATCTCACCCATGACGGGTACAAATATGCAACGTCCTTAGTTAGCCCAGTTTTTAAAGACCTTTAGGGAAAGATATTTTCTTTAGAGAATCCATTCCACTGCTTAACTTTAGAAACCCTCACCTCCCCAAAATTTCACAGGCCAAACCAGAGATGGTCTTTGGCTTTGATTGATTTTGATAGATAATTGTACAAAGTGAATTTATTCAGTGCCTCTCTCTGCAATAAAGAATCATTGAAGAACAAAAAAACCCCAAACCTCTGCAAGAGCAAACCAAGGCAAAATAGATGAAGAGAATTCATTAGTGGAGTCGGTGTTGCTTCTGTTTTCATCTTTTTTGGACTCTTCCTCCAGGCAGGCAGCATCTCCCATGGAATATTATTTCCCAACTCATTTAAATGGGTTCAATAATTAGCTATAAAATAATCTGCTTTTGCTATGCAGCCCAGGTGGATGAGAGAGGGAAGAGGTGGGCCCTCAGAAATAATGTTTGTCATTGCCACAAAGATTTCTCCATCCGTTTTCCCACCTATGGGGTTGTATTTTCAATGATTAATTGCAATCTGAAACGTGTTAAGTATGTATAGAGAAAAAAAAATTACCTGAGGATATAAATGCAGATATTCTACTTTGCTCTTGTTATTCTGAAATTCTGGCTGCTGTCAAATCACTTCTCCTTGCCCTGGGTGTGCATTTACACCAAGAGAGCACAACCACTGCGTGCTCCCAGCTCCTGTTCCCTAGCACAGCTCTATAACATAACATGACATAATCTAATAGAGCAGAATGTTGCTTGTCAAAAGGAGTATCAAATAAGAAGGCTAAGATCAGGTGTTTGGCACACATTTAGATTGCTAATATGCACTTAGGAATAAGATGACTATTTAACAGATGGTATATTTGCTAACTTCAGTGTTTCTGCAGAGATCTATAAATAAATTATCACCTAGTTCCTACATAATCCCTTTCATTCTTTGTCTGTATTTATCTCACTTGAAGAACAACGAGTTCCCTCACACTCCATTGCTCTCTCAGCTGCAAGTTTTAACCAAAAACCCACATTTTTTTCCCCGAATCTGTGCATGTTGGCAGACTGCTCTTGGTAGAGCACAATTAATCAGTTGGATGTGATAATAAGGTCGTGGAGGCCAAGCAAAATGCTCAGATGCACAAGTGCTGCTTCCCAGGGAAGAGCAGAATGCAGGGACTCAGCTGCGCGTGGCACGGCCGTGTCTGAGGCTGGGAATGGTGCAGAGCCCAGCGAGGAGGGGCTGAGCTCCCACACCCCAAACATTGGGCTTTTTGTGGGGATAGAGCGAGGGAAGGGCTCTGAGGGCAGCAGGAATTTCGGAGCTGGAGGAGGCTCCCAGCTCCTCGCCGGGTATGAAGGGAGGAATGGGGAGAAGGAATGGACCAGAGGTTTTTCAGCTGGCGTAACCCAACTTTACCCGCTGGGGTCGAGGATGTTCTCATGGAATCCCAGGATGGTTTGGGTGGGAAGGGCCTTAAAGCTCATCTCAACCCTCCCCTGCCATGGGCAGGGACACCTTCCACTGTCCCAGGCTGCTCCAAGCCCCTCCAACCTGCATTTATCCTGATTTATGGCAGCAAAGGATATGACCTGAAAGTCTTCCAGGTAGATTTTAAACAGAATAAAAACAGAGGTTGAGAAGAATGTCAGTGTTGGATGAAGGCGACCACCGGTGTCACTTTGCTGAGCACAAAGCTGCCAGTGAGAGAAGCAAACCCAGCGGGGTGAGGTGTTTGCCTGGAAAAATTGTCTTTGGAGGCAGGAACAAAATGGAAGTGATGGACAGAAATCCTTCCTGCTGAAGCACTTGTGTTAATTAATAGGCTAAGTAATAAGGTAAGCCATACATTATTTCTTCCTTAATGTTTTAAAGTTCATAATAATAGAGATAATCATAAATCCCAGTGTGGTTTGGTGTGGCAGTTACCCAGTCAGTGGCTGTGGTCACAGGTAACAATGGACAATCTGCAACCCCTGCCTTCTGCATGGATGTTAGTGAAGAAGCAGGATGGTTAAACTGTTCCCCTCAGAGCAGTGAATCTGAGGGGGATGGGGAAGACAGGCATTGATAGTTTCCCGCCGTTCACAAGTGTCAGTCAGGTTCCATCTCCTCCCCCGTCCCCTTCACAGTTATTTTAATATTCATCAGTTGCTCGAAAGCTCTGTTATCGTGTTCTGTTGATTGGTTATATTAATGTATTCCACCCCTTTGTATCCCCATTGGATATTCCCCGGGCATGTTTTATTTCTCTATTGGTTTATTCACCTGTTTCTCCGCTTAGACTGCCCCTTTCTCTCGCCCCTTTTAAACCCCTGCACACCCTCAGATCTCGGCTTTTTGCGACTACTTCAGATTTAATAATAAATTTGGAATAAAGCCGCAGAGAGTCCTCCCTGCTTCTTTGCCGTCGGAACTGCCTCCACTAACAACTTGTTACTGTTAAAGCTGCCTTGGATGAGGGCGAGCTCGTTCGAGCTGTTACTAAGGTGACCAGAATTTACATGCCCCAAGGGCTGTGAAAGGTCTATAGAGTAAATAGCCGAACGCAGCAAAGGTGCCGCTGCGCTCAAGCCGCAGGGCAGCTTGAAAAGACCCGGCAGAAGAAGAGGCAGCGGCAGTTTGGGTTGGAAGGGACCTTAAAGCCCATCCAGTGCCACCCCTGCCATGGGCAGGGACACCTTCCACCATCCCAGGCTGCTCCAAACAACATCCAATTGCTCACTGCTCATTAAAAGGCTTATTCTAATTTCACCACCACCACTGGTACCCACTCATCTGGGTATTTTTTAAATATAAAACTGCCTTACAGGTGTCAGAGTCACAGATTTAATTACACAACAGTGTGAACACAAGGTCAGTTTTCCTGGGATTAGGGAACTGCTTCTTAAATATGTCTGATAGGAGCAAAAACCTAATCACAGGCAACAACTCATTCATTTCAACCTCCCAATCATGTTTGGAATTCCTGGACCTGCTCAGGGACAGTCCATCCAAAGCTGGCCTTTCCAAACCAGTCCATCTTAAGAAGGAGCATAGAACTTCTCCAAGGGAACTAAGGAAACTTGGGTATTTTAATACATAAAATTGTTACAGACAATTAGAGAAACTCCAATTTATCACCTTGCATAATTACCACAGTTCATCTGAATTAATGTAATTTTATGCTTTCTTGAACTTTTGATTTCCCCCCCCCCCATAAATGTTTTGTCATTACATAATCCCAAATATAATGGTTGTAATTACTTGGTATTGAAATGTGCAATGAATGTTAAGGCACGAGGAGTAAGAGCTCCTTACAAATTAGCCACGCTCCTGAGGACTGATCAATACAATTCCTCACATTTCCATGTGGCTGTGTCAAATTGTGATCGATCACTTCTGTTCCTTTTTTTTCTTTCCCCTGTGTCTCTTGTTGCCTGTGATATATTGCAACAGGAGTGGGGTTCCTGCAGTGCTGCAGCACAACAGGAATTTCCTCACAGGGAAATGGGATACCAAGGACAAGCTCAGCAGTTTTCCAGGGAAGCTCCTGGTTATGGTTTGCTGTGAGAATTTCTGGCTGTGTTATCAGCTGACAGGGAGTTACCTTTGTTCTGCCTCTGATGAATCGGGGGCCCCATTTTGGGTCTCAATTTGAGGCCTGAATCAGAGAATTTAGGTCTGTTATAACCACAAATAGTAAAAATGAAGTTTATTGGATCTTTAAATTTATCTCAAATTCTGGAAGGCCCCACACTTCCAGATTTTGGGGTTGTTTTTAATTATTTCACGTACAAAAAGGCCCAAAAAACTTGGGGTTAAAGCCCTTTTAGCTACAGGCTGTGTCTGTCCTGACCACTCCAGACCCCTCCTGGACACCAATCCCTGTTTTTTGCTTCTCCTCAGTATTTCTGTACTGAATTGCCTTGTAGGAGATGAGCACCAAGCCCTTGCAGCCTGGGTACTACAGGGTGTTGTGGAAATATCCTTCTTTTTCCAAATATCTCCCAGAGGAATGGCTAATCTCCTTCCCTGCAACTTCCACTGCAAAGGAAACTCTCTTTTCCAGCTTTCCAAACTTGCTGAACAAACCCTCTGACAGTTCCTTTGTCTCGATAATGCTGTCAATACATTAATCTTTTCCCGTTAGCATCTAATCTCAATTTTTCAAATGTTCTAATTGATTTTCTATGAATTCAATTCTGAGATGAAGAGCAGTGTTATCTCTAATTAAGGTGTCTGAAAGCTGCTCAGTATTTCCCATTTCCTGCTTTTTAAATACTTGGATTTTCTCCTCAACCCCTGCTGAGTTCTTCTGTTCCATTTGAAGCACTCATGAACTTTTAACATCTCAGGTCTGGAAGGTTTGAAGCTGACTCAGCCAGGAGCAGCCTGGGCAATGCCTGAGTGTCTCTTTTTACCAGGACAGGTTAAAAATCCACTGGAATTCCCACTTTTGTTCTCATTTTCACCTTAGGGGAACACTGCATCCCACCCTGGGCGAAAGGAAAGCTGCCCTGCCTCCCAAAACTCCTTGATGGAGCTACTTGTCAAAAAGAGAAGGAAAAGCACAGTCTCTGGGTCCTGTCCTTCTCCAAAGCTGTGTAATCATCCAAGGACCTTCATCAGTGCTTCCTTATTTAGTTAAATTGCTTTGGAGCTTCCAAGGGAAAGGACCTGTAATTTACACTTTAGGATGAACACAGGCCCCAGGTCCTCAATTCAGCTTAAATGATCTGCATGTCCAATCCAGGCACTAATTTTCAAGGTGGGGAACAATAATTTCTGCCACAGCCTGATTGTCTTATTCAATTAAAGAGTGAAAATGCCCTTTACAAAGTAATATCAAGCTTCTCTAGAGGAAAAAAGTGGAAGGTCACAATTAAATTAAACAGGGAGGGTGAGGTGAGGGGGGGAAGAACCCTGAGCTGGCTTGATTTTTGTTCATGCACCAAGGAACCCAGAGCACGGAAACATATGCTGGGAAGCTGTAGAGCTGCTCCACATCTGGCCTTTGTTATTTCTCCCCCTGCTTTTACAGAGTTAGCAGCATAAAATATTAAATTTCTCTCTGGAGCTGAGCACAGGGCTTGCTGTGAGCAGTGAGTGTTGGTGCAGCCTGAGGGCTCCTGCCCCAAAGCCCATCTGCAGGCCAGAGGCAGGCTGAGGAGCTGGCCCTCTCCCGGGGAGGGCACGGCAGGAATGGATGGTTAATATTTTATATTCCTGAACAGTTTTCTCGCTTGTCACGGCACAGTTCATTTGTCACCTGTCATCACCAGAGTCACTTCGCCGTCTGCAGGAGTTTTCTCCAGACAGATTTCTCTGCCTGGGCTGAACCTCAGGGGCCAGATTTATCCCTGCCACAACCACACTGATTTGCCCGACTTCCACAGGAGCAGGCCCTGGCTGCTGTGGCAAATGTCCTTTTAGCAGGGGGGTTCATTCTTATCCAAACCCTTTTCTCCTTCATATTTCCCACTGCTCCCACAGAAACCTGTTTTTAACTACATGGAGATGGTTCAGGGACTTCTCCCTTCCCTTGGACTTTGACCCTGTTGTTGGGGACAAGCAGCTGTACCCTGGAGCTGCAGGAAGTTCCTCTTGCATCCCTGGGATCTGATGGGTACAGTCCCACTTCAGGCCACTAATGCTTTTTAGAATGTTTCTACCAACAAAATAATAATCCGGGCTCATAATACATACAATAAAAAATGGCAAGGAAGAGAGGAAAAGTAGCAAGGAAGGGAGGGCTCTCACACACTGCTGACCGTGTCCATGCCTATTTCAGCCCTTCCCCAGTTCCTGCCCAGCCCTTTGGAGATCTTGATCCAGCACAGAATTACTCCTTGTAGAACTACCCTGAGCTACCCCCAGCCACCACTGCTTTATCTCCCTCATTCCAGCTGCAAAGCCCTCAAAGATTTCCTTCCAATGGGAATTTTCAGTTTACCCAAGCGATTGATGTAGGGGAGTTTTGGATGTGAGTCTCGTCAGTGGGATTTCAGGTGTAGGTTACATTATTTGTTCTTGCAGTAGCATTTAGAAATGGATATTTACAGCTCAGTGCATTCTCTGTGCCAGACGTGGTTTTCCTGTCGAGAAAAGCAACGCCTCTGACCTCATTCCTTGACTCTATGAAAAGTCCAAATGTTCCACACTGCTCCTCCTTCTCCAATATAAGCTACAGAATAGACAAGTTTATCTTGTACCTTAAAACATTTACACAGGATCAACCTTCACTGCAAAAATAACTGATCAATTAATTTCATTATTTTTAATTCAAAAAAAAGTGCCAATCATTTATTCCAAATAATTTAGTATTTTTTTCCCCTTGCAAACCTCCTCCATAAGTTTTTTGTCATGCCAAAAAAAGAAGAATCTCGTGTGAACATCATGGATATTTCACTCAATAATATATTGGAATCTACATCATATTGTCTGTAATGAAAGGAGAGCAGATAAAATAGCAAATCACCCAGACTGGTTTTATCCTTCCCAAGTATTAAATTTTATCAATCAGAATCTATCAGCTCCAAGACCTGTGGGTGCTTTGTTCCCCACCATATCTCAATCACATATATTGCTTTTCCAATACAACTGGCAAGGGGTTGATTTAGGATAAACACTTTTAAAGGAACTAAAGAAGAGTGAGTAATACAGAACTTAGAGATAATCTTCAGATACTTCTGTGTTCCCTATTACTACTTTATCTGCCCGGTTCACCACCTGTAATGCTCCTTACAACATCTCTGCAATGTAGATCTCTGTTCCACAGATGAAAAACCTCCTTTTATAATAAAAGTCTAAGGAACTAACCTGGAATAAAGCAGCTTTACCCAAAGGCTGATACAGCAGAGTGGTTAAGTACTCTGAGAGAGATGTTTAAACCACTGGAGGGGCAGAAAAGTGGAATTTCTGATGCTGCCTGGTCTGTTACAACATAAAATAAACAGAGAATGTTGCTCCAGGATGTGTTTAACAGGAGAGAAGAGTCTGTGACTGCACTTGGTGTCGGTGGACATCAGATGGGCTCTGAGAATGCAGAGGAGACTAAACTGGGGAATGATGGAGAAAGCAAACCCCCTTCCTTATGGAGACACACCCATAACTTCTGCGTTTAAGATTCCAGGCTGTTCTCTGTGTCTTCAGGAACATCAGGAGATTTGCATAATCCTATTCTTGTAATATCTGAGCTTCAAAATAGAAACTCCATTATCACCCTGCCTTGTTCTGTCAGCAGGCAGGTGAAACCCTTCCAGGCTTCTTCCTTCATCACTGCTGAGTGGTGGTTCCTGCTTTTCCTGGAGCCTATGAGAGCCTCTCTGTGCACAGAATTCTGCAAAGAAATAAACACTGGGAGGCTCAGTGGAGATCCAGGAAGATGAGCTGAGCGTGGTGAGGTCTTGCAGCGGTTTTGGTCTTGAAGTGATTAAATTGCATCACTGTAGAGGGCTCTCTGCAGGTGTTCTGCTCAAAGTGGCCTTGAAGGATTCCCAGTGAAGGATTCCAATTTGGGGTGGGTAGAGCAGGGTACAGACCCCTTAGAGACCCCTCCCTGTTGGGATGAAGGCAGAGGAGGCCACCAAGCTGGTCAGAGGGAGCACTTCTGTTGCGAAGACAGCTGGGAGAGTTGGGGCTGCTGTTCCTGGAAAAGTCATTTTCCTTACAACAATGCACATCAGGTTCTCACCATGTTTTTCCTGATTTTCTGAGGAAACGTTGTGAAGTAAAGGGAGAAAAAAGAAAACATGCCTGAGGCTGCTGGGTCTGCTCCATGGAGAGCATCCATTAAGCAAAGACCTTGATGTGGTCTCCTGCCATGGGAACTGCTGCAGAGAGAGCTGGAGCACTGGCACAGAGTGTCCATAACAATCAGAAGTGATAAATGCAAGTTCTCTTTCTTTTCACTCCAAGCAGAATTTTGACAAAGTACAGGGTTTATTTCCTGTAACTCATTCTACTCAGAGCCTGGCCCTCACCTCCCCACACCAGGGAGGGTGGCTGCTGCTGCTGCTGCAGTGATATTGGATTCTCTACCTGTGCTTCAAAGTCCAAAAGGCAATTTTGAGCTGTGAGCCTGTTTAGTGACACATGGAGAATGACAGCAGCATTTCCATCCTCCAGACAGGATCGATCCACAGCCTCTGTTCCCACTGCAGGTTGCATTTTCTCCTCACCGGCTCACGGGAAGATGCAGACAGGGAAGTGTTACCAGGATCACCAGGAAGGCTGTCCAGAGCATGGAAGGGAGACTTTTATGGCTGATTCTGCATTTATCTTCAGTTTGAGATGTGTTTTTGCATCAGTGGAAGGTGTCCCTGCCCATGGAAGTGGGGTTGGAATGAGATGGGCTTTAAGGTCCCTTCCAAACCATTCTAGGATTATCTATGAGGACACCCTTTAAAAACAGAGAGGGGGGGTCAGTGCATTGCTCAGCATGTGCAGGGTAGAGAATGGTGTTAGAATGAGGCCAGAGACTGAGAAAATTGGGATTGTTCAGCCTGGAGAAGAGAAGCTTCAGGGTGACCTCATTGTGGCCTTGCAGTGCCTGAAGGAGCTCCAAGAAGGAACGGAGAGAGACCTTGGAAAAGACCCTGGAGGGACAAGACAAGGGGGAATGGCTTTAAACTGCCAGAAGGCAGGGTTAGATGGGATATTGGGAAGAAATTCCTCCCTGTGAGGGTGGGGAGGCCCTGGCACAGGGTGCCCAGAGAAGCTGTGGCTGCCTCTGGATCCCTCGCAGTGTCCAAGGCCAGGTTGGACACTGGGGCTTGGAGCAGCCTGGGACAGTGGAAGGTGTCCCTGCCATGGCAGGGGGGGCACTGAGTGGGCTTTAAGGTCCCTTCCAACTGAAACCATTCTGGTAGTCTTTGGTATCCCATTCTGGGATTCTGGGTGTATCTATTTATTGCCCAGAGAAGCTGTGGCTGCCTCTGGATCCCTCGCAGTGTCCAAGGCCAGGTTGGACACTGGGGCTTGGAGCAGCCTGGGACAGTGGAAGGTGTCAGAGGGTGGCACTGGGGTAATCTTTGATGTGCCTTCCAACCAGGGCACTCCATGATTCTATGTGGATAGAGGCAAACCTATGGCTTTACCTGACATGTCCCTAAAGAGGAAAAGGGAATGGAGAAAACCGAGTCAAGTTTTGGGGATGTAATTTTGATGATGACCTTTTCCTGGCAGTGGCAAGCTGAGCTTGTCCTCCTTCCTGCTCCTCAGCTATCAGCTGGTCATCCCTGAGTGCCTGTTGAGCACTGAACTGAGCACTTTGTGCCTCCTTTCGAAAAAGAAAGGCACTGCCAGAGTTCATTCCTGCAATCCAACTGCCAGGGAGCCTGATCAGTATTCCAGCCCTCGTGTGCAGTGATGAATTAACAATCAGCTTAAAGACGCAGAGAGCTTTACTCCAGGTGGTAGTTACAACAGCCAGCACACCTTTTAATCAAATACAATTGTTACAGAGGGATTTCTGGACACACACAGCCCCACAACACAACCCAGCCACAAGTGTAGGTGCCATTTAGCCTTAAATTCATGCATGTCCAGACTTTGCAAATTCAGCCTATCTGATCCAAGCCTATTGATTTTTCCATTTTCTGTTTCAAAGCATACACTGCCAGTGAAAAGGGTTATGACATCTCGAGGCTGCTGGATTGCTTTGTGATGTTTCTGTAATTTGTGTGCACTCGAAGGTAAATAACACGATGAAGTAATCAGATGAAGAGTGGGCTTTCATTCTGGCTGAGCATCTCCCAGCCACCCCTCTAACAGGGCTCTGCTAAAGCTCAGCCTGTCACCATCCAGCAAACACTAAATTGTTTTGATTGGGTTTCATATATTCCTCCCTGAAATGGTTAAATGATGGACTATTATTTTTGTGTTTCAGACTGGCAAAAACTCTGTCCAGGAGGAATTACTGCCTCTAATTTATTATTTCAGCAAAAATGTGTCTTCTGTCTCTGACAAACAGCACGTGGAAGCTCTTGGGAGCTGCAGATTTCATTCCAAGTGCTCCAGCACTGTCACTCTCAGCCAGACTGCCGTGAGCACATTATCACTGGCCAAGAGCAGGGAGGGTGGCAGTGCTGCAAAAATCATGTTGAGAATAAGCACCAAGCAAAACCCTTGAGCATCACTTTGAAAACCAGGAGGATGTGGCTGGAGCCCAAAAACTCCAAGGAGAAACCCTTCCTGGGTCTGTAGCATTGTGGGGAACTTTAAAATACGGGGTCTGATGGCTCCACTGTGTGCCCTCCTGTGTGGGTCAGGGCAAAGTGACTAATTCCAGGCATGAATTTAGATTATTGATATTGCTCCTCAGAATTTCAGGTCTGAGAAAGCTGCAGTCATCATGACTTTTATCATCAAGGGTAGAATAATTTGACTGAGAATCTAATTTAAGATCCCTAAGCAAAAAGATGCTTTCAATTAATACTGAATTTTCTGGGTTTATGCCCTGAATAATTATGAATTAGGTTTGCATTTGATTCTTTTTCATAGTGGAGTCCTTTTTTATTCTAATTTGTTTAATTGCACTTCTTGTTTCTCCTACATGTCCCTTAATGCCTCTGCTATAGATGTTTTTGAGAACTAAAAGAACAAGAAACAGGCCTGGACAGGCTGTTTCATGCAGCCTGTTATGGGGATTTCCCCCAAGACCAGTTGTTTGCACACAGTTATTTTTGCTTAAAACTGAGGAAATAATTAAAGCAAATCCCCTGTGTGCCTTGGGAGAAAGTTCTGGCTGAAGCCATGTTGAAGCAGTTTTCCCTAACAGGTTTTTTGTTTGTCTTTTTTTTTTAAGGCATGAAATGCCTTAAACAAAAATGCCTTAGGAAAAAAATTCATCACTGAAAGAGTGGCCAAGCTTTGGAACAGGCTGCTCATGGCAGTGCTGGAGTCACCATCCCTGGAAGTGTTCAAAAAATGAGTGGATGTGGCATTTTGTGATGTGGCAGGGGGAGATTGGGGGAAGGTTGGACTTGATGATCTCTAAGGTCTTTTCTATCCTTAATCACAGAATCACAGAACTAACTAGGTTGGAAAAGACCTTGGAGATCATCAAGTCCGACGTGTGACCTGACACCACCTTAGCAACTAAACCACGGCACTGAGTGCTGCATCCAATCTCTGTTTAAACACATCCGGGGCCTGGACTCCACCACCTTCCTGGGCAGCCCATCCAAAGCCCAAGCACTCTTTCTGTGAACAATTTTTTCCCAATGTCCAGCCTAAACTTCCCCTGGTGCAGCTTAAAACTGAGTCCTCTAATGATTCTGTGATTCTAAGTTGTGTAAAACTGAAGGAAAAGCTCTCGTGTCCTCATCTCTTCCTTCAAGCTCACTCGGGCCTAGTTCCAGGATGAACTCCCCACGCCTTTGACTTGGCTTGAGGCTGAGCTAAAGCGTTCCTGGTGACCTTGTGCTGGATGTCACCAGTGTCCTGGAAGGGGGAGAGCCCTGTGGGTGGCAGGTCGTGACTCCAGACCCTGCCCCTGTGCTTGGCTCCGGCTGCACAAGCCGAGGTCTGACACCAAATCTTTACGACGACTTCCACCTCAACAATTCCAGCTCCTGCAAAACACACGTGGGCTGCTCCAAAAGCACTGCTGGCAGGGGAGCAGGAGGTGTGCAGGATTTATAGGGAGCTTTCAAGTTTATTTATGACAAGACAAGCCTGGTGCAGGAAGCAGGGCCGCCAAGGGCCTGCCATCCTGTGCATCCCATTAATGCATTTATGTGCTCCCTCTCCCCGATGCTGCCTCTCATTTTCAGCTTGTAGCTTTAATAATCTATGCCACTGCCTCCTGTACAATATTCCTCCTGCAGCTTTCCTTTGACAGCTCTGGTTTTAACAGAGGATAAGCACCAAACTCCAGCTGAATCTGAAGACATATTTCTAATCTCGTCCCGCATTTATTTTGCTTCTCGGAGAACTTCCTATCTCGAACAGAGGAAAAAAGTATTTGTCACATATTAGGTTGACGTGTTCAATAGGTTTCTGGAGGTATCATTAATTCAAACTCAAACTCAGAGTTAGTTACCTTGTAGTGAAGAGACAAATACACCTAAACCCTGTTACTTGGATAATAGGTTTGATTCAATTCTTTATCAGGGAGATTGCAATAATATGCCAGCCATTCCAGGCCAGGCAAGAATCCCATTTTGTGAGGTGTTGAATGAAAGTGTCATAACAGCAACGTGCCTGCCTGCCTGGATTTTAAGATATAGCCTGAAGTGTTGGTTGAAACAAAGAATTAAATTGGATGGCAACATGAAAATAAGAAACAAGGAAATGTTGACTGTGAAATAAGTGTTTCAAGGTAATTTGTTCCACTATTCTCATCAGGTCATTATGACGTTTTCCATGTACTGTGGGGTTTTTTTCCCTATTGTACAACAACTTAAAACTCACAGTTCTGCAGTGATGCCCCTAAATTGAAGCATTTTCCTGCAAATTTGTGCTTGTCAGTGTAAATAACAGCCTTTGATTTGTCTGTCCTCTCTCTTCTCCATGGGGAAGGATGTAAATATCTGTCACCACCACTGGAAAAGTGGTGTAGTGCTTGATTATGGGATAAATTTAGCGTTCTGTGGTGCTGTTAGAGCTGGAGGACTGGAGCAGGCTGAGAGCTGGGGGCAAACCAGCCCCAGCTCAGGGATCTGCTCCCTGCAGGAACTTTGGGAAGTGTTTGGCTGGGGGTATAAAGCTTAAGTAAAGGAGCTGCTTGATAGCAAATGCTGAATAATCACCAGAGCCTTCTTTTTTTTCACAGATATTCCTCTTTTTCCATTCTCCTCTGCCTTTTTTTTTTTTTTAATCCTTTTTCTTTTAATACCTCATTTGTGCCTTCATTTAATGATATTCCCTTTCCTTAGGTCCTTTCCCAGCTCCCTCCCTGGCCTGCCCTGGTTCCTTGGGAATCACAGACTCCATGGACAATTTTGAGGTGGCCTATTCTTGCTCCTTTCTAAAATGGAATTTGTTCTGTCACTAAACCACTCTCACCTCCAAATCTTGAAACAATTTCCCACACAGGAAATCTGGCTTGAAAAAATGTTCCAGCAAAAAAAACCCAGTAAAATAATGAATCAAATTTTTATTCTTTTTACATTTGACCAGCTCTTGGAAATCAAAGCTGTTTGAGAAATTCAGGGTAAAACATTATTAAATGAGGTACCAGTGATACACCTTTTGATCAGCTCTGCTGAAAGAGTCTCTGTGAACCAGCCTGACCTCTGATGTCTCCTTTGTGTAACCCCTGTGACACAAGGTTTGCTATGAGAAATGGAACAAGATTAATAATTAATCCGTTTGCTGGTGTCTGAAATAGCGACACAAGGTTGGCTTTAGACACATGTTTTATTAATGAGCTTTGAAAACAATTGCTTTCTCCCAGCAACAGACTGCTCTGAGCTTTAGACTGAAAATAAAAAAAAAAAGGGCTGGAGGGAATATCTGTTTTTTGGTTGTCACTGCTGTTCCCCCCCATCCCCAGGGCATTCACAGAACTCGGTCACTGCGCCCAAACCTTGTGAAAAAGGTTGTGAAGTTGTGAAGGAGTGAAACGGGGAGCAAAGATGAAATAAATTTTAAATCATCTCAAGACAGACAACGTGCTCGACCTGAGGGAGCTGAAATATGAAATATTTCAGAGAGTAGCTCACATTTTTACACATTGTGTAAGGAAAAAGAGTGTTCCTTTGGTAATGGAAAAAAATATCAGCGTGGCAATTAGGGGTACAATGGTTTTGTGTCTCAATTAGGCCTCATTATCTACACAAAACTCAAAGCCTAACTTTTTGCAGCAATTTCCCCCCCAGCTGTAGCTACCTGCGGAATAACAACAAAACCACTGTCCTGAAAAGTGGGAACACCTTTATCAAGTGAAAATAATTGTGCTCGTCTTCCTTGACCTTTCAATTTCCTGATTTTTATTCTGGTTCCCGAGGGCAGCAGCCATCAGGTGTCTGGTTTTGTTATTAATACTGAACATTTTGGTTTTTAAGGAACAAGCAATGCTGAAGGAAGTCAAACCTTTTGGACAGAATCCCTGATGATCCTTTAATTACCCAATAAATTACAGTCCATGTGCAGAATTAATAGGAAAATAATGCTGTAATAAAGATGATCTTCCCAACTTACATGCAAATTGAAGCTTTGCCTTCCTGCTCAGAATTGTTCCAAATGAATTTGTGGCCAAACACTGGTATGTTCCAATATCCTGATTTTTATGTGGGTTATTGATTGCCAAGCTGCCTCCAACCAACCTGTAGTGATAACTCATGGTAAGATCAATATCTGTGCCATTTTGCTTCCACCTTTGAGGGGAAAAAAATCAAATTATGCTTATAATTTACAGAGCCTATTCATATTTATCTTAAATAGTGTGCTGTAGCATACCTGTAATGATAAAAATGTAGTTAAATATCACAAAATGAGATCATTTTTCACACACGACTGCTTCTTACATCAATCTTAATGATAGCAATAATGGAATTCTTTGGAAAATCTTTACTGTAGTCACCAGTGTTCACCCAAATGTCCACAAAAAGTAATTATAACTTATTCATACAATGTTATCCATTCAGTCAGGAGGGGGGTTTATACCTTGTCTACAACTATATTATTTTTTGTAACATGAATGGTACCTGAATGTGCTTTACAGTCCTTGCAAATGATTAATCAAGAATTTGGCAACAAAAATGCTTTGGAGATGTAGATCAGGAAGGATTGCACTTCAGAGGGCAGAACAAAAGCTGAGAGGGAAGTTTTTATGCAGCAAGTCTGAGACTGATCATTTAATGATGAGAACGCTGCTATTTTAAATCAGAATTTGTCCCTGTTAGTCCAGTAAGCACCAAATGGATTGTGTCTGCAACATTACCCAGCTGTTTACAAATGTCAAAATGAAATTTCTCTTTCAAAGAAAATAAATATGTGTTTCAGGAAGGGAAGTTTCGTGGCTTTGCCATTAGTCACATTAAGGCTGAATTTTCCTTGCTCACGTGAGGGCTGAAGGAAGGGTAAAGGACTCAGCCACTGAGGCCTGCAAGCTTTGGGTTTGTTAATGGCACTTTTGAGGTGCTCAGCAATCCTAAAACTACACAACCAGGTATTTTCTTCTCCTGATTTTATATCAGAGTCCTCTCCTAAGACTTTATCATTCCTGTTGACCCCTGTGGATGTGATTCCAAGCCCTCCATGGGATGGAAAGACCACACAAAGGTTGCCAATGGCTCACTTTGGGTTCCTGGCAGTGCCCAAACCAAGGGAAATCATCTCCTTGTTAATTATCTGAAGCATCACAGCATAAAAATTACCCATTTCTGCTTATTTGCAGAGTTCCTGACAGTGAGGGCAGTTTCCCCAATCAACAAATTGAAGGAAACTCACACTTTATCCCTGGAAATCTGGCCTGGATACACGGCACAGGACTCTAGTCTGTCACCCCAGGCCTCTCTCCACACGCTCCCACTGCTCGGGGGTTGTTTTTGTGCAGGAACATTTCCACACTGGGCTGTGAAATGCAATTCTGTGCTCCCAGGGAAATCTCCAAAAGCACAGGGAGTGCCCTGACCTTCAAGTGGGCACTCGTTGTTTTGAAAGGTAATGACTGATTAAATATGAAAGCAATGGAATTCTGTGAGCACATTCTAATAACACAAAATAATTTCTCTGGGTCACTGCCTCCCCTTCCATGAATTCTTCATCCACACTGAGAAATTTGGGTGTAACACTCAACCCTCAGGAATTCTTCCTACAAATTGCAGCTGATTTTTGGTGTTTCTGTACCTCTGCTCGATTCCTTTTATATATTTGCTTTAACTGGTCCAGTTTTTGCTGTTATTTTAGGATATTTTGGCTATTTTTAAGGTTTTATTGCAAAGATGAGGGAGCCTTGTCTGGGTATCTGAAGGGATCACATCCCAGCGTTAGGGTTTTGCCATATTTCAGGATTTACATATGCTACAAGTTTCTAAAGCTTTCCATTTTCTAATCTAAGATATTCTGGTATTTAATTTGCCAGTTCTCTTTAATTTCAGAATCAATCACTGAAATAACTGCTGTCATCATTGCATGGCTCCCAATTAAGGTCTGTAATTGTTTTTCCAAACAAATGCAAAGATGTTGGCTTCGTTGCTGCAAATGAATTCTTCACACTATCCCCATAATCATTCTAATCACCATGGTACAATGATTACTAAACTTTGCATATAGATCAGGGGTTCAGCTCCTGGTGTGGGCTCTTTTCCTAATTAATATGTTTACATCACTGAAGGAAGCGAATTAATGAATTCATGTGGTAGACAATGATTTAATGACTTTGTGTGTTCTGCAGTGTATTAATACACAGAAATCTGATCATTATTTTAGGGAATTTTTAACACAAGCCCATTGTGGCAGGGATCATCAACATATTTTTTGTGAATTTTTCCATGCAACCATTGGAAAATACTTTCCTTCAGTTATAGGAAATACATCCTGGATTGTTTTTCTTTCACTAGTTGTTTCGGAACCTAAACCGTAACAAATTTCCTATATTCTGATGCTGAATCCATCAGTTCCCTAGGAAAACAAGGGCTATGAGTGGATTTAAAATTAATTTTAAT
This sequence comes from Orthonyx spaldingii, assembly GCA_013397795.1. Classification (NCBI taxonomy): domain Eukaryota; kingdom Metazoa; phylum Chordata; class Aves; order Passeriformes; family Orthonychidae; genus Orthonyx; species Orthonyx spaldingii. The sequence goes on along the minus strand of VZTJ01000988.1, from coordinate 1,479,538 downwards.
TTTAAATCTCACATGATTTAATAAATTATCTTTTCAGTGTGCTGCTATAAGACAAACATCAATATTTTTAAGACTTCATTGTGTTCTATATTTCTTAAATTATTTGCATTCAAATGGAAATGCCCCACCAAGCCACCTGAGGCTTTCTTGTAATTGGGAAAGGGATTTGCAAACCCCCCCTTCATGCACAGCATTTCCAGGGAGGAAGAAAATAGGAAGTTTAAAAACTCTTGGCTGGGAACAGGACACCAGAGGGTGACGGAGTTTTTAACTCCACCCCACTTTTGAGGCAGAATCTGCACAAAGCCAAGAACAGCATTCCAGGGAACGAGGACAAGAGAGCAGGGCTGCAATTTCTTTTTCAAGGGTGGATTTTTGGGATTACTGGGTATCGTTCCCCAGTTTGATGCAATGATTATGAACATATTTGATGATATTTGCAATCCTTGTGGACTTTGTGCTCTGTTGCCTCCCTTTCATTTGTGTGTTCCAGTTATCCTCGTGGTGCTTGGGCTTGGATTGGATTGGAATCTCTTTATCTCCTTTAGTGCAGCACTCTGACTTGGGCTGAAATATTAAAATGTTGTTCTAATGAATGCTGCTTATGCTGCCCTTGGATTTATTTATTGGTTCCATTGACTCCTCTCTGAGAAGATTATTGAGGGGAAAACACCCTCAATTTCCAGCTTGCATGAAAATGCAGGATTGTGGGATTGCTCTGGATATTGAGTGGAAGTGCAGGAAAAGAGAGCACCTGGAATCAAACCAAAAATGTCAAAATACTGCTGGAAACACTGCAGGGTGTTCATGGATGTAAGTTAAAAAAATTATGTAAAATTCCTTGAGTTGGTTGGTGATGAACTCTCTGGTGACTATAACCAAAAAAATCTTAAGTGCAAAAAATGATAAATCTAATTTAGAAAGTTGTGTTTATTTACCACTAACATCACACCAGGAAACACCTGGAATAATGTACCTGATATTATAGCCAATTTTGACTTTATAAAAAAGACACAAGAGATTAAATTGTATTTATAAGGAAATTTATATAGATTTCTTAATGGTTTTAGAGATGCTTCCAGCCATATTTTTGTTGCCAGTGTAATCTGTGTTCTCTGTTACTTCCAGCAGGAAAACTGTGTCTCATTTTTATTACTCAGCCCTTCCACCTACAGTTCTCCACAATTCTTGCACTGTGCTTCTCAGACACGCAATATTTTGAGGAGGAGTTGCAAAAAATTATTACTATATTCGACAAGACTATAAGAAGAAAAGAGTACAAAATAAAACTTTTAGGAAATGCTAAGCACCTTTTTTTTTTATTTATTTCAAGAAAAGGCATTTATCAGCATATTTCTTGATGTAAAAACTGCTAAATAGCAAATTAACTTGTATCTAACTTTTCTCCTGTTGGAGTGGTTCTGTATTTCTGAATCAAAGAGAAACCTCCAGCAGTCCTTGCTGTTCTTTGCCATCACTCAGCAAAGAAGATGATTAAAATTTCATACTGGGCTTGATTTATCTAAAATTGTCACAACTTTAAATATATGGACTCAGTCCTTATCTGACAAAGCCAGCATTAGCTGTGGTGAAATCAAAGGAAAGTGCAAAGACTCCCTGATCCCTCCAAATCGTGGTGTAATTGCAGCAGTGATGATTTGATAACTTCTAAATGACCTCGGGGCTCCAGGATCCATCCCCAGATGTTGATCTCACCTCCCTGGAGCCACTGAGGCTTTGCAAAACGTCCTTATGGTGCAAAACCCCAGGGAATCTAATTAATGGGTGGGTAGGAAAAAATTGAAGGTAAAATATGGATATCAAATATGTGATGGGGGAGACTTCACAGCTCTCCTGCCTGATGGAAGCTGCTGCCTCTGCCCTTGGTGGGTGTGAGGAATCCATGGGGGAATACAAGAGTCCAGGAATTTTCTAGGCAGCTCCTTAAATAAATGTGAAGCAAAAGGGTGGAAGAACTATAAAGACTTGAGATTTGACATGAACCAGTTGATGGTCGTGTTGAGAACAGGGAGAACAAACGGGGTGGGAAATACATGAGGATTTCTGCTCATAGGAGGAGAAGTTGCACTGTGAAAAGGAAATTAGGGGTTCCTTTCATAAAGGAAACTAAGGGTCCCTCTCATATCACAATGTCTGGGGACAAATCGAGCCATGAAGTCCAAAGCCACGCTGATAACCAGGGGTGGCACTTTCCAGGGGAGGCTGTGGTGGGAGCAGTTAAAAGCCCTTCAATGAATATTCTCTAAGAATTTGATAGGAAATGATTTATGCCTTGCATGAATGATTTAGTTTTTATACATCGTTTTCCTTCACCTCAACCATTACTTTCCCCATTATTTTCTAAAGAAAGCACAATATCCTTTTTTTTTTTCCCCCCAAATTCCCAGCTTTTCCTATTATCCAAATTGGATTTCCAGATCCTTGGGGCAACAAGTTATATTGGAAATGATGATTCCACAGTTACTGAGTAAACAAAAAATCCTCTGTACCAAGGTTTTATTAAGTGAGTCTTGTAAGGTATTGGAGATAAACAAACACCATAAATATGTACCTGAAATGTTGGAATTAGAAAAGAGGGAGGATGTTGCTCCTCTGCTTTCCAAGCATTTATTGCTGTATGGAAAGTTTTCTCAAATACAGATGCTCAGCCCTTCCATTTTCCCATTTTTCACAGCTATTCTGTGGATTTAGAATTAATGTTGTACATTTTAAAATACTTTGGGGATGATTTTCAATTATTTTCTTTTCCTGTGCTAATTTTCTTTACGGTAAAGCAGCAAAACCATTTCCCCTTCATTCCTCAAATTTACTCTAAACTTTGTATATTCTTGCTGTGAGCACTCAACCCATTTTGGGGTGTTTATTGTGGTGCAGGGACTAAAACAGACTTAAAAGAGCTGCAGTGAGACAATATTCCCCCAAGGCTGACTTCACCTGTAGTATGGCAGTGGATATCCTTTAGCTGAGCAGTTCAGGAGGATCTCTGGATTTGCTGAGCCCATGGAATAAGTGATATCATATGGCTCCTGGATAAAAATAGGCCCGTGAAGGGTTTCTTCCCCTGCGAAAGAAAAACAATAATTTAAGATTAGATGTCTTTAGCGTGTCCTTCCACATAAAATTGTCCTTTGGAGTCCTTTGCTTTCAGCTGGAAGTTAAGGTCTGCTATTAGATTCAGCAGAGAATCCACCTCCAGACATTGGACTATTAAGGAGGAAATATTTCAAGGCTGATTGATAATAAAATCGCAGAGCTCAGGTGCTGCTGATTTATTTTGCAGGTGGCAGTGAAGCTTCTTTGCATATTTCCCATGGAAGCTCTATGGCCAACTGTGTAATGTGCCCATCCCCCTCGTCCTGTGCTGGGGATCGGGACTGGCAGCAGGAAAAGAGGGACTTGTGGTCCCTGTGCTTGGGCTTCCCTGGGACAGTCTCAGGGAATCACTCACCTCCTTCTCCTCTAGCCCTCCCCATCCTTTGATATATTATTTTTGTATTTTTTATGTATGCTTTTTGCATACTGGCCTGGTTTTGGGGTTGGTTATGAGGGTTTTGTTTGTTTCTTTTTTGGTATTTGGGGCTTTTTTCCCTCCCTTTTCCCCTCCTTTTAAAACAGGAGTAGCATTAAATAACCAACCTTTATTTCACATTCAAAATGCAATGATTGACTGCAAGGCGAACCAGAACTATTTCTATTTTTCATGGTGATCTTCCTTGTTCTGGGGAGCAGGGGAGAAGCCAATTTGTTCAGCAAACCACGGGGGCAAGGCAGAGCAGCTCTGAGATGGTGGCTGGGTCTGCTCAAATGATCTTTGTTTCTTTTCCTGCCACTTTTCTGGGTTTAATCCCTTGACGAATTTGAAGGCTTCTTTTTTTCACTGTTTCTACAATTGACCCTTTGACTTGCCTTTACTTTGGGAGGAATTTTCTTCCCTTCTGGGTTCATTTCCTCAGTCCTTCTCGTTACCTTCCCAGACCTGCCAGGGAGAAGTTTATCTGAAGCTCCAAAATGACCCAGGGATCCCCATTCTGCATTTTAAATCCGTGTACCTGGCTGGGCCAGTGGGGACCTACCTTATATACATAAAAACCCCTGCTTCACCTCAGAAAAATGTAAATATTTTGGTAAACCTGGGATTAATTTCCCATGTTTTTTCCTAAATGGAATTTAAAATCATTTGTCGTTTGCAGACTATTGAATATCTTAATTTTATATCCCCTTCCCATGTCCTTAATGCAGCAGGTCCTTAATGTGTAGAATAAGGACATAATATTTTACAGCCCCTTTCCAGTGGACATTTCACAGTCCCTGTCACAAAAACATTGCCCATGAATTTGAGTGAAGGCAGCTTTTTGCTGTTGTTTTGTTTTCTCTTTAATATCCTTTTCTTGCTGCCTGATCTGCAGCAGAGAATAACACCAAATTTGTGAGAAATGATGTGCACTCTCAGAGCCAATGGTGTCCTAGGAGTCCATCTCTTATTTATAGAAAAGGTCAGGCTGGTCATTTCTAATTTCCTGATGCATCCTTTTGTGTTTCCTTTAGAGAATGGCCATATATTTCTTCTCCATTCTCCATTTCTTCTCCATTCTCCATACAATCACCTTGATTTCTCCAGAGATACATGTGACAAATGCATTTTTGTAAGGCTGTTTGCTTTTGTTAAGATTTAAATAATTCGGATTTTTTTAATCTATTGGAATATGAATATTTGATTAAATGTTTAATTTCTATACATAAAAATCATGTGTGAATCCTCAGCGTGGTGCTTGAAAGCAAATATGAACTCTTGTTATGGAATGTTTGATAAGAAGTTAAAATGGATTTCTTTATGATGCCAAATCAGTTAGATCTCCATAAAGACCATAATTATGCCAGCCTGGATTCAAAGCTAAAGCAGGAAAATGAATCAACATTCCTTCATTCATTACTTGATATTGTCTTCAGCCAATGCAGGGATTAGCACAGTGCCAATGGAAGAGGAGGAACGCTGCTTTTTCCGTAATTATGGAATCACAGGGGGGTGTCACAGCTCTTCCCTGTCACTGCTTCATGGGCAGTGGGTGGATGTGTCACACCCTGATATTCCTGTCACGTGGAGTTAAAGAGGTTTCACTCAGCCACAATAAATATTTAAATATTTATTCAGACAGGGAGAAAGAAGCACAAATCTGGAGTTCACACTTAATCAACTTAATTTCCAGCCCAGTCCTGCTCCCTGTTCTTCCCTGTTCCGACTCCAGTTGATTTCACATTCAGCTCCTTGTGAGCTCTCTGCCCAGCTGGAAATGCAGAGGAAAACAGCCCAGGAGCAGTTTAGGCTGGCCCAGGCCCAGTCTGTAGTGTCTCTGTGGATAACTCAGCAGGCTAATCCTGTAAATTAGCCGACTTTTATCCCTTTCCTACGCAGATCTTCCTTCCCATTAGGATTTTTTGCAAAGTGGAGTTGGAATCTCCATTACTCCAAACTGGTCAGTGATATCAGATAAAATCTGTTTGGTGAAACTGAGAGTGTCCCAGAAATACCCAGAGCTATTTGCAGGGAAAGGTTTTAGGTTTGTCTGGGAGAATCAGCTCCAAGGAGCCAAACTCCAGAGGATTCACTGCTCCAGGACCAGGAATGGGAAGTTCTGCTGGGCTGGGAGCACAGAGAAGCTGTGGCTGCCCCTGGATCCCTCGAAGTGTCCCAGGCCAGGCTGGATGTAACTTGGAGCACCCTGGGATAAGTGGAAATTGTCCCTGTGGGGTGCAACTGGATGAGTTTTAAAGTCCCTCCCAACCCAAACCATTCCAGGATTCTGGATGTACCATATCAGTGAATCCAATGGGAGATCATAAGGAAAAGCTTCTAAATGCAAAACTGCCATAATTCACATAAGCAAAGCAGATAAGGAGGAATTTATCCAGGCTATTAAGTTCCAGGAAGGCTGTAAATTCCAGGGGTAGTGAGTTTCTAATGAATCTTTCTTAATGTGCCTTAGATAGAGCTTCATATCTGATCCAAAACATTAATATGACTTTATGGGCCAAAGCTGACACCTGATTAAGAGGCCTCTTTTAAATCAGTGTGATAGTAAAACACCTGCCAGTTCCAGCAAAAGGGATGGGACAGGTGAGTTAGACCCTTCCCCCTCCTAATGACAGGGGAAAAATTATGAAACATCCAACTTTATCAAAATCTGTTTAATTTTTCAGCTGAAGATGTGGGTAATTTTTAATTGGAAGACAGGGCGTTTGTGGGGTCCACGGATTTTTAAATGTCATGGAGTGTTTCCCTGCAAAGAGCACGGGGGTTTTTGATTGAATCTTGTCAGAAGCAGAATGAAATGATTATTTCCCTCCTCAAAGGGAGCTCAAGGACTCTAAAAGGAGCCTGACAGATGCAAAACAAGAGGTAATGGATGAAACTCTGTTTGGTACCACCTGAAGTAACACACATCCCTTCAAGGAGTCAGATTTAACACTGCAAGAGAAGATGGGAAAAGACGAAGAAGAAAAGGGCCATGAAAGTGTTCTGTGGAAGAAAAACAGCTTGTCAGGAGCACAGGCAGCAGAGGCAGGATTCCCTCTCTCCCCCCAGTGCCATCCAGCTCTCTGAGAGTGAAGCAGTGACACAGAGAAAGGCACATTAGATGTTATAGGTTTGAGCAGGCAGAAGCAACCTCAAACCTGTAGGATTTTCCCAAAGGGCCTTCAACTTTCATATGTTTTCTCCCTTCAGATGTTGGTGTGCAGAGCTCCAGAGGCACAGGGCTCCTTTCAAGTCTCAGCTTCTATTGAAAGAGTCAAATTGGGAGTACTGGTGGAATTCCACAGAGTCTCTGTTAGCAGACACCAAGCCAGGGAGACATTTAGCTCCCTGTGATGTTGGGAGAAGGGGAGGCACTGAGGAGGCACACAGGGGGAGGTCCTGGCACTGCTGAAGTCAGAAAAACTCTCAGTAATGATGTGAAATTTGGCACTCGAACCCAGGGTTTATAAATGAAACTTTAAAATGACAACCAAGAGTGCAAGGCATCCCCTTCACAGAATCGTGGAGTCATTGCAGCTGGAAAAGACTTCCAGAGCAACAAATCCATTCACTCAGCACCACCACCACGGTCTGCACTCAACCATATCCTCAAGTGCCACATCCACACCTTTTTTGAACACTTCCAATGCTGGTGATGCCATCACTGCCCTGGGCAGTCCATTCCAATCCTTTAGAACCCTTTCCATAAAGAAATTTCCCCTAATATCCAATCCAAACCTCCTCTGAGCCGACTTGAGGCCATTCCATCTGGGAGGCAGTGGGAAAATGGTGCCACTTTCTTGAGATTTGAAAAATAGTGAGGGCAAGCAGATGCCAGGAGGAGCTGGAATCTGGAAGTTCCCAGGAGCTGGCACTCCAAGGGCCCCTTCCTTTGTCCCCTCTCCCCATGCTCGGTGGGTGGAAGTTGCCTGTGGCTCACTCGGAGAGCCCCATTCTTGGTTTGAGTTTGGAGATGTAACTTTTATTTAATTAGGGCTCCTCCAGTCCTAAATGGCACAGAAATCTGAAATGTTTTCAATAAATTGATCCTGCATCCTGTCAATTGTATTCCTTGAGAAATGAGTCAAATATTCCAATATTTTTCCTGTTATTTAAACAGGATCTCTGTGGCGGGGCAGGTGGAGTGAGCTCAGGCTGATGTGGCAAATGACATGCTCAGGTTATGAACTGACTGCACATTTTCCTTGGGTGTGAAAACAAACAACAAAACTATAAAATATGGATTGAATTCCTAATATAACCACTATTGTCAGAATCCAGCATAAAAAATTAAGGTGTAATATATCACAGGTGATAATTAAGGAAGCATTATGCAAAAACTGTTACATTTGTGAGAATTATGAGCCTTTTTCAATTAAATACATATAGTGACAAAAGATTTTGTCAAAATGTGATGCTCCCAACATTTTTTAAAAATTCTATAATAACCAGTATTGCTTCAACACTTTTTGGGGATATATTTGGATATCAGTGAATTTATTACCCACCTAACAGATACACACATTCTAATTCCAAAATAATTTAGGATGGATACCTAAATGTCAAAATGTGACTTTTTTCCCTGATATCATCCTGGGTACAGCAATCAAACCTCAGATTTCCAGGACTCCGTGTTCCATGCAAATCCCCAAATATTCCCTAAAGATTCCAGAGCAGGAGTTCAAGTTGCAGAGAAGGAAAATTGTTCCTAATGGATGGGTTGTGGAGAGCATTCAGTGGAGCTGCACTGATTTGAGCTTTCGACTGGCGATGAGCACAGATTTATGAACAATTCATTGTGGGGATGTGCAGAAAGGTGCTCCAGGAGAGGAGCTGTGAATACACCAAAGTGTCACCTGTATTAATAATGGAATATTTTACTGAAAAACAAACAAACATGTGAGCAACAGTGCTGAAATTCCTACCTGGGCCTGACTTTTTTTGGCTTTGTGAAAAGATTTCCTGAAGACTTTGTGCTGTTGTGGGAGAAGCAGAGAAGCGAAATAAGAGGTGAAAATCACCTTTTCATTAGTGTGGGTGATTTGTTTTATGTCATGAACTTGGGCATGTCCTTCAGATGGAGAACTCTCATGGAACAGACATCTAATTATGGAGACAAATATCCCTGATGAGGTTGGAGGGATGTGCTTTTCTGATGGATACGAATCCTGACGTGCCCCCTTCTCAATGAAATTTCATTAGTTTTTTGTGTTACTGGGCAAGATGAATAAATAATAATGAACCTTTTCCAATCTAGTGCACAAGCATTTTGTTCACTGTAATTTCAGTTCTAAGGGAGCCCCAGATTCAGTGACAGATTCTGTTTGTTGCACTGTACTCCTGTAATATTCATTTGGCATCCTTGCCAAACTGACTGAAGGCTTAATTCAATAATTTATGCTACAGGAAAAGATAACAGCTCTATCATTTAACATCCTGCCACTTAAACAAAGCCAGCACTTTGTTTCTTTCTAACTTTTCTCTGTTTAAGCTATAACTGTGCTTTGTTGTCTCAGAGGATGGGGAGTAATTGAGCACAGATGATTTTTGTCACTGGAATTTTGTGTGATGACTCCCAAATTTCATTGATATTTCATTGACTCCCTGTCAATGCCTTATCAATGTGAGAGAGAAACTGTGGGAGCCTACAGCAGGTTAACAAGCCTGTCTATGCCCGGCATTTCAATATTAGCACGATCTGTGTGTATCCGTGGGAAACTCAGTGTTCACAGAAGCAAGGAACCAAAACAACCAAAGCAGAGAACAGCAACAAAGCAGCCTGTGATACTACACCTGATGTTTTTCTACGTGTTTAGAATACTTAGAGAGTTTATGTTATGAGTACCTAATATTAGTATGTTGTAGCAAAATAGTAGCCAACGAATCTGTTGTAGTACTTATGTAACCAATGAACATGTAACCTGAATGATAAACATACAAAAGTGTATAAAAAGATGCTGACTCTTACAATAAACAGGTTCTGGAGTTTTTCAGCCTTCTAACTTGAGTGTGGACTGAGTCCTTCTATGTTGTGGCTACTTCTGACAGCGACGTCTAGTGACTTCCAGTGGTGATCCTCACCCCAACATCTACTGCTTTACAACATCGAGTTACAACATGAAACAATGACTTGAATAAGCACATAACAACACCAGAAACTGCAGTTCTGCTTATACAGAAAACAAGGAAAAAAAATAAAGAAATTTCGGGAAATTTCAGACCCATTTCAGTCTTTGCAACCCTCCACTCCCACCCAGTGACTCTGGAGGCAGAGGGGGACAAAGCAGAATTGCTCCTCTGCAAAGATCTAGCCACACTGCAATGGAGAGAAATCATGGCAACGCTGGTTTGCAAATAGTTTGAATTTACTAAAGCAAAGAATGATTCCTCCTTTTTTTCCAGAGGCCACACTCGGCAATTCCCACTTGTGTTCAACAGGAAAAGCGTTGTCATGTGAAGTTGTATTTTGGTTCTGCAGGACTGTGAGTCCCAGACCTTGCAGAAATCCAGATACAATCTCCATTCTACAGCACTATAATGCAAGTGGGTGTTTAAACTCCTTGTACAAGTTATTTAAATGTTGTTTATTTATTTTGGATAACTGGAACAAAATGGCTCCTTCCCAGATGCTTGTTTTTCTCACTAGGGCTTAAAAAAGAGGCATGAATTAAACCAGGCAGGAATTAGCTCTAAGAACTTGACATCAGCAATGATTTTATATGCAGATAGCAAGGTTTATATCCTGGGATAACACTTAGAAATAATTGAGATCATGAAGATAATAGAAAAACATGTGGAGACCATTTATTTTTGTAGCCCAAATTACTGCCATGGCAAAAATTCCTCAGGACACAGAAAGATCTGATATAGAAATTTCAGGCTGCCACCTACTTCTTGCTCTCAGATGATTGATAGCTCAGGAGGAAAATCTTGATATATAAATCATCTCAAGCAATGATCCAGGCAAGATTAAAAAGCTCTTTATTTTCTTACATATAATTGAAGAGGAATACAAGGGGTGTTTAAAACATTTTAAATCTAAGGCAGGTCCTGATTTAAATTAGATTATTCAGGCAGGATATTATCAAAATATTTATTGTATTGACTGACTGATTTGCATGCATTTGTCATCACAGTACTGGCATCCACTTGAAAGACCAAAACTAAATCTGGAACTTCAACTTTCAGAAAAAAGTGGTCTTTCTTTTACAACAAAAATCAGGTCACAAAATTGACAATTGGCCACTGAAGATCTCCCTGAGGGAGATCAGACCTGGTGTGGCTTTGCTGTGGCTGTTTGGGTGAGATGAACGTGCCTTATTCTTTGAATATTTATTTTTAATTCTTATTTTGGCATCCTGGCGAAAAAATCCCAAAGAACAAAAAATAAATTCCAACTGTCATGAGCAGCAGAAGGGAAATGGAGATTTAAACAGCAAAATGTGGTTGGGATTTCACAGGACATGGTTTTGTCTTTTGACTCCTCCTGCATTCCAGAAACCTGCTGAAAACAGGGAGGTGCAATAACTCCCCAGGAAAAGGCAGCAGCATCCTCTGTTGTGGAAAATATCAGGCAAGGAAAATGTAATTAGCATTGTATATTCTGTTATTGTGTCTAGCACGCTGAAAGCTCCCAGGCACTTTCAAAATAAATAGAATAAACAGAGATGAATGAAACTGAACTCTGCTAAATCTCATCAATGAGAATCTGCTCTGTTACTGGCAATTAGAAGGGAAAGTCAAAACACAAGCTCTCATTATCACTCATTGATTAAAACCCAGTTAGAACATTGCAATCCCAACCAGCCCACTGCTCTGCTCGTTCTGCGTTTCAGCACAGAAAACAGCACAATATTTCAGAAATAATTAGGAACACAGAGTTAGTGATCAGCCTTAATGTTCCCCAATAAAATTGCCAAAGCAAATGATTATGGATCAGCCAAAAGACACTATTTGAAGCCATCATCTTTTGTGGCTGTTTAATACCTTCATGATGATGATTCTTTTTTTTTTTTCCCTGAGCAAATGCAAATGAAGTTAAAATACTTTCAGTAATGGCAGCCTGGAATTTAGAAGGAGCCACAAGCATAACTTTGCAAATGCTCATATTTTTGGGAAATAACTGCCAACCATTGAGTTGCCCAGGCAATTGTTGTCTGTACTCTCTATTTTCAAGGAGCTAATATCAACATTTCTGATGTAGAGCAAGCTGGGAATGTCTCACTGTCAAAATTACTGTGCTTTTCCATTCAAGGAAAAATGACCTTTATCTGATGTGTTCTCAAAAAAAAAAATAAAAAGAAATGACAGCATAAACAACAAAACAAAACACAGCTGAAAGGAGGGGGGAAATGCAGGTTGATAGGGCTGCACTGAAATTCTGCCTTGGAGCAGAGCTGGAAAGGGAAGGGATCAGCAGAAAGGGCTGGGAGCCAGGGACACGTGAGGTGGGAATGTTGCTGGCCATGGCAGCAGCTGAAAATCCAGGGAAAATTGGAAATTATCCCGTTAAGACACTGCCTTTCCCCTCCTGTTTCGATGTTTGACACCATTTTAAAGCTGCACAGAAACAGCAGCAGCCCAAAACACACTTCTAACGTCTGAGGTGTCCCTGTTAACCCTTCCCGAGGCTCTCACTCCGGAGAGAACCCTGGGGAGCAGGGAATGACAGCCCATGGGGAGAGTTTGCATGGTCTGTCCTCCTCCATCTCCTGTGCAAGCTTCCAGAGGGAAACCAGAACCAGGAATGCTTTTCATAACCAGATATGAAAAATTCCATGACTCTGGCAGCTGTTCCATGGCCAGTGCCAATTTAGCTGCTCCATCACCCTCTTACCTCCTCCCTTTTATCTCTACTTTCATTATTTGTTAAAATCTAGTCATTTTAGGAAATGGGAATGATTTATTAATAAAAAATGCTCCTAATTTCATCCACTTTTACACGTTGTAATTTCCAATCAAGCTTTTACCTATTCTATCATCAAAATTATTTCACAAACCCTTTTTTTTCCGCTGGGATTTACATTGATCCCTCTATCCTCTGTATTTAGTGCACACTTTGGTTTCTACCCTTGCCCATTATTTCACTTCAACTCCCTCGTTTTTAAGAAGCTTTAAAAAATTATTTTATGTCTTTTTCCCCACATGGAAACATTCAGAAAGGACACGAGTGCAGGAGAAATAGTGAGTCCAGGTTTAGGACTTCTCAGTCCATTGAGTTCTCTATGATTTTGTAGAATTTCACTGCTTGGGCTGGAAGCAGAAATAAAAATCAGACAATCTGCAGTAGGAATGGCCTGATGGGAGCTTTAGCATAGGGCCAATAATAAAATGCAGGGAAAACATTTCATATCTATTACTTTGGGGTAATTTTTCTCTAATCCAAAAATCACAAAACCGCTGTAATTCTGCGGAAATCTCGCATACTTGGCTGGCATATTTTCCCCAGCTCTAGTAGGAACTGATAACAGGCTGCTGAATTACTGCTTAATAAACCACTAAATGAGTGCCATCCAAGATAACGGGGCATTAAATGACGGCTATTCAGGGAAAAAGTAGAAGTGCAGAGAGAAATGCAAGAGGGCTCTCTGCATAGAGGGAAATTGGATTAGTCATCTCATCTCTGCCAGTGGTGAAATTCAAACTGCAGACTGGAGGGAAAAAAAAAAAAAGGAAGCGTTTTGATGCCAGGGGAAGGAGGACACTCGATGCAGGAGCTGCTTGTCATCGCTTGAGCTGGGACAGAGAGTTTAAATTGTGGGGGTAATGTGAGCAGTGAAATGTAATAAATGCAAAGACAAAATAAAATTAAATGAGAAGGCAAGATCCAATAAGTGAAAATAATATAAGGATGAGTTATAAATTAAAATAAATCAAGAGTTTAGAGGTGGTGGAGAATTTCAGGATGTAGAGACAAAAGGCCAAGTGTTGAATTCAGGCTGGATCATCAAATCATTGAACCACAGAATGGTTAGGGCTGAAAGGAACCTTAAAGCTCATCCTGTTTCACCCCCTGTTCCACTATCCCAGGGTGCTCCAAGACCCATCCAACCTGGCCTTGGACACTGCCAGGGATGGCACAGCCAGCACTTCCCTTTTCCCTGGATTTCCAGGGGATTTCAGAAGGGCCTGTCCTTCCCTAAGGATTAAACCCTGCTCACCCCATGGAAAGGCACCACAGAGGTGTGTGAGGAGCTGCCCTGTTCCTGCCCATCCATCCCAGCCTGGTGCCATCCGCCCCAGCAGAACTTGTCTCACAGGGCTGAGAACACATTTCCTTGGGAAATGTCGTTGGGAAATGGTGTCCCCGTGACGGATGGCTCCCGCGTCCGCGGCGCCACATCCCCAGCAGAGTTATGACAAACCTGCCCAAGGCCGTATTTCTGGGCAATGACACAATCAATGACAGACTCAGCTCTAATTTCAGGAGGTTTAGACCGCAGAGTTGCAAACCAAAGAGAGGAGGGTGTTCCATGTCCCCTCTCCTCAATAATTGCACCCAACTGAATTTACAACACGTCCTACTTCACCACATTCATTTTCTGCATATTTGGCTTTTCACATCCCTAATAGCTTGTAAACCATGCAGACATTTGAGTAAAATGTCAGTGCAATACAATATATGTTTGTTTTATTATTTTGACTTGCAGTGGACATCCACCTTTGGACTCACAACAATTCTTTTGTGTCAATTTCTCCTAGAAATTAGTTGTATATTTACACAAGCACTTCACACATATCAGACTGGCACAGAAATCTTGATTCAGGTTTGGTTTCCTTAAAATTTGCGTGAATTTTTGTTGATCACATGGTTCTGATTTTTATCTAAAACTGTTAACCCAAATTACTTCAAGGCACAAAATGTGAATCAGGCTGGATTCTGTTCACAGGATTTCACTCTTTTCCCCACAAATTCTAGGTGCTCGCCTTTCAGGTCACTCTTGATCTGTAAATCACAGTGATTTTTTTTTTTTTTTTTTAATTAAAAACTTGGGCGTTTATTTGGGAAGGAGAGGCTTAATAATATGTAGATATTTCTGCTCTCTAAATCTCACTGTGCACTCTTAGCCTTACATGAGTATTCTTAGATTCTCTGCAGAAAAGACATTGTTGTTCCCTGCCAGTGAGCATTGAAAGTCAGTGGCATCACTGGCAATAAAACCATTTTAATTTGCAGTCAGACTTGTGGGATATTAATGAGGTTTACCTTTCTTTAAGGCAAATTTGCGCAGTGCATGTGCAGCACCATTTTAATTGCAGCACCACACATAATTTCGTGTATCGCCAACTTATCTCCTGGAGAGGCTGGGGGTTAATTGAGTGAATAAAATAAATGTAGACTAATTAGGAGATGACAAGTTATAGCTGATAAGGTCACTTGTCAGGCAAATATGAATTCAATATCTATTGCATAAATGGTTACATTTTCTCTGGCCTAGAGCAAACTATTTGTGTTTTGCAAACTAAAAAATGTACAAGGAAGACACAGAGAAAAGTCTTTTATTTCTACCATACTCCGTGTAAATCAGAATAAATCTAAATAGAAACAGCAGTTGGAGGTGTCATATTATATTCTGATTTAAGTTGCATTAAACCATCAGTGATTTTAGTAGCTTTAGACTGACTGAAATATGAATCAGGTTAATGCTCAAGAAGTTACTAGAGATTAACCCCTGCAGTTTTGTTGTCATTGTATTGATACCCATTTTTTTATAAGCTGTAGGAAAAGTAATAAATCATCAAAACCGATTTGGCATAAGTGTATGAAGTGAGACAATATTAGAGAAGAAATTGCATTCCATAAATCACTTCAGGGCTGGGGGAAAGGCCTTCTGAACTCGTGAGCCAGTATGGACAGATTTTACTCTAAAGAATTCTAAATTGTCCAGGGTGAGCTGAGGGCACTGAGATGGAGACTGTGCCAAGGTTTGGGAGGAGTGGCAGCCTGGGTACCTGCTGGGCAGTGGAACAGAACAAATCCCAGTCTGGACAAGGGCACCCAGCAACTGCAGAAAGGAGAAGCCAATCCCAAGGGACAATGTGCCCTGATTTTGTAACAGGCTGCTCTTTTCCCAGACAAATCTCCCAAATGAGAGCAAGCTTTGCATCTGCTTTTAAGGAAATCCTGTGGCAAACAATCCACCCAGACTGGAGATCAATGCACAGAAATAACCTCCCACAGAAATAACCTTCCTTTGGCTTCGGAGTGGCGCCTGAATCCCTGCCTGCCTCAGAGCTTTCCTGCCTGGGACACAGGGATGCTGCTGGAGCTGGGGGTGCTGAGGCCTGGCACAGGGTGCCCAGAGGAGCTGTGGCTGCCCTTGGATCCCTGGCAGTGCCCAAGGCCAGGTTGGACATTGGGGCTTGGAGCACCATGGGACAGTGGGAGGTGTCCCTGCCCATGGCAGGGGCTGGAATGGGATGGGATTCTAGATCCCTTGCAACCCAAACCATTCCATCCCTCTGAGATTCCATGGCAAAAGAAAGGTGAAGCTGCTGCAGGTGTGTTTGCACAACAGCTCCAGCACAATTTCAGCACAAATATCTGCACCTTTTTTGCACCTTTTTTGCACTCCCCTGAAACGGCTACAGAAAGAATTGCACAGAAACAAGCCCTTTGTTCTGCTTTTCCTCAAACTGTTGCGATATTCAGGATATGTCAGAGGTTCTGTCACTAAGAGGGTCCTGTTCATGCCAGACACACCTCAGGAAGCCCCTGGCCATTCATGTGAGTTTTCACTCATGACTCAAGCACGACCTTTGTGTGTCCTCTGTTCGTTTCGCAGCCAAAGTGAGTAAAGTTCCCAGGCAAACAAAGAAGTGATGTTGCTTCTTGAGAGGAAGTATCACCCCAGCAAACAGTGTGACAGCTCTGATCTCACAGATGTTCTGTGCAGAGAAGACAATTTAAAGCTACAGTGATTTCCTTGCTGATACCTTGGAGAGTTGGAATTTTTCAGTCATCTTTCACTTTTCCCTCAGAACCCTCCTCCTTCCATTGTGCTTGGAAGCATTGAGGACAATTATTCTATTTCTAAGGAGCTCCAGGGCTGCAGTGAAAGGTGCATTTGTCATTACAAATATCTTTGTCCATGAGAACTTTCATTCCCACCAAGGGCAGCTCCCACCACGGCAGAGCTCAAAGGAGTTTGATTAAAAGACCTGATTTCTAAGTAGAAATGAATGAGTTACAGGTAATTAGAGCAGGCTGAAAAGCAGGACAATGATGTTGGGAGCTAAACAATGTCGCACACAATGCCTTAATTAGCAGCAAAAGTGATTTAGCAAAGTAATATTCTAATACCAATCCAATTGCTACAAATTATTAATAACAATAAGCATGGAATAACCAAGATCCGCTAACAATGAGATGCAATATCTGTCACAGGAAAACATAGAGCCCCTTTAATAATGAGATTGTAATTAGAATAGAACAATAAAGCAGATATTAATATTGAACACAGGACAAAATGCTGGTTATGTTATGCAGAAGGGAAAAAAAGTGCTATTATTAAACCCTAGAAGGGTCTGGAAATCAAATATATCAAAATTAAGTTTATAAATTTTCCTCTTCCTGCAAACCAGGTGGGAATTTAAGCAGTGTCTGACCCCAAGGACAAGGATTGGCACTTCTGGGTGTGCTTTGCAAACAAAGGAAACAGAGACACCCAGGGAAGTGGGGGCTGCAAGTCCTCTCCGTGCCTGAACTCTGCCTCCACACTCAAAATTTTCTCTGTTCCCCTCTTACCTCCTGCAAGAGAAGTCATAGAGAGCCTTATCTGCCTTTGGGTGCTGGTTGTGAGAACTGTGCCAGCAACCAGAGCAATTACTGACAGAAATCCTCACATGGTGCACGTGGGGTTGTGCGTCCAGTTCCTGAAACTCTGTCATTCCATGACAATTTAACATTCCTTCTAATTTTAAATTTTTTTTAAGAGTTTCATCCCAAATCTGAACGAAGTAATAGAGAAAAGGAGTGCTTTGGAGGGTGAAAAACAAACGTAAGGTAAAGAAAGAATCCATTCACATTGTTATTGGCTGGTTCAGGACTCCAATCCAGTCTCCTGCAAAATGAGTGGCTGGCTTGTGATTTTGATTGTGTTTGGAGCTAAAAGTGGGATAACTGTGGGATCTAAATACCACAAGACCAATGAGAGGGGTGCTTTACTCATGGCCCAGCTGTGACAGCTCCAGAGAACTGCTCTGAGCTATCCCAGGCATTGCCATCATCCAGCCCTCACACGAGGCCCCACTGGACTCACCCATCGCTATTTCCCTCGGATTGCCCCAGAGCTGGCTTCCCATCCACACTCCACAAACAATTTTCGTGGCAATTGCAGGATTTCCTTTTGCAGAAAGGAATGAAAAAACGCCTCCCAGCCCCAAGAGGTTTATTTTTGGAATGTAGGCACAATAACCACGGCCTAAATCATACTGAGGGGCTGGAAATTACTCCAGAAGCTCAAACTCTGTGACAACCACACTTTCTGTCCCAGGCAAGTGCCAACCATTACAATAATACATTAAAAAAGCTTTTTGTATATGATTTTTTTTTTTGCTGCCAGAAGACCAGAGGAGAAAAGGCTGATTTTTGAAACCCCCAGTTGGAGTGGGATTGTGGCAGCAAGATTTCCCCAGGAATGTCAAGTCGGAGTGAATGCAGTGCATTCCAAGAAGTTTTCAATGTTAATTCCTGCTCAACAAGAAACACACACATAAACAGCGATCAATAGGCGCTAAATGAAAAAGAAGTAGTGAATCAATAACTCCAGACGTTTTATTTTCCAGCTTCTGCAAACACTGGGAGGGATGATCAGCCTGTGATTACGTGGAAGCCACAGATATTGTCGCGGCACTTAAAAATTTGTGGGCAAGGTCTTCACCCGTGGCAGGGTGTGCAGAGCTGATGGGTGGGAATATTAAACAGCAGGGAAGTTTGGTCCTGGTTTTCATTTCAAAATAAAGCAGGTTTAACAATTTTTTAATGCATTTCCAAGTCTGTTTTCCAAAAACAAATTAATTTTCTCTCATTTCTGCTAGTGGAAGATTAGACTACAGCTGGGTTTCTCTCCATTTCATGTAGATGATCCTTAAGGTCCCTTCCAACCCAAACCCTTCAGCGGTTTTATGATTTTGTGGCCATCATTCTCTCCAAAATAAAGTCTAAGGTTTCACATGTCAGTTCTTTATTTGAGGCATTGGTTGTGAAGATAAAAAGGGAGTGGATTTGGCTCTTAAACTCCAAAAAAATCCATGTTGGTAACTCTGAAATGGGGGACCTCAAAATCCAGTTTCTCTGGGCAACCCGTGCCAGGGTCTCAACCCCTTTCAGGGAACAATTTGTCTCTAAAATCTGATCTAAACCTACTCTCAGTCTAAAGCAACTACTTAAAACCAGCAATTTTCCTTGGCAATTCTGTGCTTCAATAAACTGTTTCAGTAAGATATTATTGTGCCTTCTTAAGTTTAATGTTTTATACTTAAATTTGCCATTGTTGACAATAGAAAATGCTCAAAATATTTGAAGTGCTTAATCACCTGCTAATTTCAACTTCTTGGCAGTGATGATAAAGTAAAATTGAATCATCTTTGAAGCTGTTACAAAAAAAAAGAAGTGAAAAAAAAAATATTTAATGACTTCTAAAATACCAGGATGTTATTTTACAAAGTTAATGAGCCTTTTGTGCTGGGAGATGAAATGGTCTGATATGAAACAGAAAGAAATCATGTAAATTCTAAATAAAAGGAAAAAAAAGAATGTAAAGTAACTAATTGAAAAGATTAGGAAGCAATAATTATTTAAACCAGCGCAAAAATGGACAAGGCCTTTCAGATTGTAGAACTTAGACACTAGAGCCATAGAGAAAACAGGAAACTGGGGATGACTTCCATGAATTCCAGCATCTCCACCTCAGCCCAGGAGCTGGAAATAAAAGCTGGAAATAACAGCTCCCCGACAGCGAAACCAGTGCAGGCTCCAACCTCAAAGTGCATCCTCAGAGCAGCGCCCGAGCTCTCAGCTCTTTCCCACTCCATGTCCGTGCACTCAGGGGAATTCCAAATGGGGTTTCTTCTGGAACATGAAGCACAATGAGGAACATACTTCTATAATGTGAGTCCAGCCCGTGGTGTGGAATATTGAACATGGAATATTCAACATGAGTCCCTGTCTCCAGGTTTGGGGTGGGGTGGAGTGCTTGGCAAACGTGTGGCATTGGTGTCCCCTCAGGACGGAGCTTTGGGGTGGCTTTCTGTCTGTCTGGTGGAAAGCTTCAAACCCCCTCACATTCCCTAAATATGACACAGCACCTTCAGGGCTTTGCGGTCCCTCTTTTGCTGGCTTTGCTGAACCAGAGGATAGTGGTTGTTCGCTGAGGCTGGAGAACGAGCTGAACCTCCTGGAGCCCCAGAAACAAAAGTTCCTCTTTGACTCCTCCCTCTCCTGAGAAGGTCACTGCAGTGCCAGCCATGGCATGCCACAGTCATTTACAGAATTCCAGCTTTTTATTTCCCAAACCATGAAAACTTCCATGTTATCTAAGGGACACCTAATTATTATCATTGCCTGACTCATCAGCAGGTCTCCAAATGCCTCTGGTTTTTCAAAGCCTTAACATTTCCAGGCTGGACTAGTTCATTCCACATTTTGCTGTTAGAAATAGCAAAGATGTCACTTGTCTTAAAATCTATGATGTGCTGTGGCATCCCTAAAGGTGCTACTATGCTCACAATAAATCTGCCAGAGGCTGCAGGCAGAGTGTGGGCTGGGATGTGTTCAATATTCATCCTGCTGTGACCCACAGGAGGAGCAGGACACTTTACAGCAGGAAAAGTCTCTCTCTGATTTAACGGTTTCAAAATGATGGGCCAAAAATCCATCCCGGGAGGCTGTGGTTGAGTCTTTAATTTGTTTGGAGGCAAGAAGGCAAAGGGCTGTGTAAAAACACAGTGAGTGCCTCATTTCCAAAATGCAGCTCAGACAGGCTTGGAATATTTCTATTGTCCACAGATAATTTTAACAGCCTGATAGAATATACTGACATTCTGATTTTTCCTTATCTTTAAGCCTGGGAAAGCTCTTTGCTTCCACAGTGGGGTCAGGACCATCAGCAGAACAAAGGACAGCTGCCAAGGCCACCTCTCCATGCATGGATTTATTTGAAGGGCAGAAGCCACCAGGAATCAGGTCAAGGAGGTGCCATCTCCCTTTAGGAACAGGAGGGGCACAGAAAATGTGGATAAGCTGTCCAGGAGGAAGAGAGACACGAGAAATAATCAAAAGTAACTCCTTATTGACAGAGGAGAGAATGGAGGGACCAGAGAGAGAGAGAGAGGGAGATGAGGAAACTCTTCCTCCAACCTGATGGAGAACCTGACCACACCCAAAGAACAGCCTGAGGTGCACCTGATGGGTGCTTGAGACAGAAATATGATATTACAAATTAAAATAAAATATTCCTTCATTAAGATATTGTTGGCAACCTGTCTCGCACAACAGCTCCAGAGGAAGCTGCACAATCCAGGAGCAGCCATAGGAGGACAACTTGAGAGAGTTTTGGTGTGAAGAGACAATTATTTTATTTTAGTGAGCACTTTGGACAGGTCTGTTCATTTTGACTTCTCTAAATCCTGTCTAGATCTTTAATCCAGAAAGTGAAGCCTCGTTCTTAACATGTTCATATCAAATTATGTTTAAATTTCAACGACGTCAGGAGATGGTTGTTGTACATCCCTATAGCAAGTAGACAGATTTTAAAGTTTCTCTGAGTTTATCTTCATCACCCTTCTTGCCTCTGGTGCTCTGCTTAGATCAGATTATCTCATTTAAATAGCAATGGGTTATGAAAAAAAAAATCTAATCTCTTCCCTCACTGTGTCACTGTGCATGCATTACTTTATTTTATTTTGTCCCCTAAGGCATTGGCAAGAAAACCCTAAAGACCCTTGTTGAGACACATAAAAAAGCTCTGCTGGAAAATAAGAGTTGGAGGGAACATTATTCTTTCCACGATTTTTGCCTAGAAAGAGGGCAGTTTGATTTTTGAGTAATTGAATTGCCATTTTGGGGGGTAATAATACCCAGCTCTGCTGCACAGCACATTTAATCCTGAGATTTAAAATTAATTTATGGGTCAAAATCATTTTCATTTGACATGTCAGGTGGAATTGAGGTAGAAACAAGGAGGAAATGAGTGACCAATGCCATCCAACACCCTGAATCACCTTTCCAGCCCCAGCCCACAAAACTGCTCTGCTCAGCATCAGGACTGGTTCCTCATTTTCCCACTCAGTTCCATTATTCCTAAATTGATGTGAACCTTCCATGGGATAAATCAGAGAAGTTTTGCCATGAGTGCAGTCTGACTGTTACCATCAGGCGTATTTCAGAATGTCATGGAGTGAAAATCACCAGAGCTCTGCTGAAGTCAATGGATTTTATTTATTATCATTTATACCCAGGTATAAATTAACTTATCCCAGTGAAGTCAGTGGGAGCTTTTGCTGTTCCTTTAACTGAGAGCAGGAGCAGGACAAAAGTGCCGTTGTGAGCTGCTCTGGGTGCCTGGGAATGTGGAACATTTACATTTTTAGCTATTTTTAAGTCTTTAAAAGCTGAACATGTTCATCTCAAAGTGAGCTCCTGGTGCCTTTCAACTCAGCTGGCCCAGGACTGGGCTCATTTAAGATGATCCTCTGGCAAGAATGATGAAGATGACAAAGTTTCCAAAATGAAAGGTTGGGGGGGAAAAAGGGAAGGAAAAGGTTATTTTTGGAGACACAAATATGGGTGTAAGAATATCTTGTCCATCACGCAGCTGTCCTGCTCCTCCAGCTACTCAGATTCCAGGATCATCATCTATTTCCCAAGAAATCAAGGAATTACAGGGGAACCCTGGGCTCCAAAAGGTTGGTACAAGTGCTTTACTCAGTGTAGTAAGGAAGAGGATGATCTGTGAGAGGTACTCTGAGAGGTTGAGTGGGGCAGTGGGAAATCAAAGGGAAGTTTTGAGTCCTAAACACATGGTTGTTGTGATTAGTTCAGCAAAGCTGGGCTTAAATGAGCACGCTTGAATTATTTTATATATCACAGTCTTTTATGTATTCCAAGATTTTCAGTCCTTAACGTGCTGGTTGTTTGTTACTGAGATGGAAACTTTGTATTGATTTAACAGAAAGTCTGATCCTGAGATTTACATTTTTTTATCCTGAGGTTTATATTTTACATTTAGATAAAACAGCATTGAGTTTCATTTAAATTGTATTTTAAAATGCTGCTGAAGTCTGCCCTCTGCTCTGTTTCTTCACTTCAAACAGCTGCTGACTCATGCACTACATAATTAATTTAAGTATCATTTGAGGTTACTTTAATACAATTTCCTTGTAAGTACATGAGTAATATCCTGGCTATTTAGAGTTCAACACATTAATTGGAGACAAAAGTCAGTTGTCATGGTTTCTATCACAGCCAAGTGTGGAGGGTCAGTCCATCCCCAAATTCGTTACAACCTCAAAGAGTTCAGTTCCCATTCAGGGCCTGTTTGGAGAGGAGGCTGTAATGAGTCACATGAGTTAATCCCGTTTTTATGGGTTTATGAAGCAGGATTGTCAAGTTATATGCTTTTAATTAGAAGAAAGGTTCAGAGAAGGAATGAACTCAGAATACCAAAGCCTCACTGTGAGCAATGCCCAGCCAGGCAGAAGAGAACATTTTACCTCACAATATGCTACAAACTGTTGATATTTTAATTAAGCACAAGGGATATTCAGGAAGGAGAATGGGGGAACGCAGTCCTGCTCCCTCCAACCACACTTTGCCCTCTGATCCCAGCTGGAGCAGTGTCAGGATGCCCAGGCTGGGAGGGTGAGGGTCCATCATACCTCCAGCAGGAGGCAAAGAGGAAATATTTGCATTCTGGGGGGGGGCCTTTAAGCAAGATTTTCTTTCCTTTTTGTGTATTTATATTGATAGTCCTTATGATTCTCACCCATTTCTGGACTTGATAAATAAATGCTTTAATTTGCCTTTCAGTTAATTGTGATTTAAAAACACTTCACTTGTATGGAAGCACTTGAAGGGTGTGATGGGAAAAGTGGAATCCAAACCATTCATTCAGTGCTCCCAAACTGGTCTGGTTTTCAGCCCAGCTTCGTTTGCTGATGGCCAAGAAATGTCTTCATGATGTTGTCACCCAAGTAACAACTGTTTTTCTTTCTCCCTGTTACAGCTTAGGCTACTTTTTACAGCTATTACCTGGATTCCAGCTTTCTTATGATCTTGAAAAGTGTTTTCCTGCTTCAAAGGCAGCACCTGGAGTTGTTTAAAATTAAAGCGTGTCCTAATGAAAAGCTCCTTAGTCACTTGTTCATACAAAAAAGCACTGTTAATTTTGGTAATTGCTTCTCCTTTCTCCGAGAATTATGACACTGATAGAGATTTATCAATCACAAACACTAATAGTGGAACATTTTACCTGTGCTGCAGCTCATGAATGGCAGCAGACTTATTAGTTTCCATAGCAACACCATCTCCACTTTCCAAGGTCAAAAATTCCTCCCATCCAATCAGTGGAAGAAAGCAAAGTCTGTCTTCCTGTGACTACCTGGATATTCTGCAAAAACAGGAAGAGACATTGGGCAATTAAAGTACAGACTCCAAAGAAATTCCCCAAATTTCCCCAGGTAAAATCACGTTCTACTGCACCATTTGGAGACTCAGACAGTAAAAATGCAATAAATAGTCTGGATAAGATCATCCCACCATAAAAATAATTCCAAAATGACCCAGACATGGAAAGAAAATCATGGGTAATGTTGGGTTCTCCCACCCACACCATGTGGCACCTCTTGGATCAGGAGTTTCTCCAAGCAGGGAAGAAAAATCTGCCAGTGGTCCCTCTGCCAGGCAGTGCTGGGATGGAAGAAAAGGTGTTTGGAAAAGTGGGCTTTTCCCAACTCCTAAATGTTCATCAAACTTTGAGATATTTCTGGTTCCATCATGGGGAGCCCCTCTCCAGGGAGCCAGGCTGGGAGAGCTGGGGGTGCTCACCTGGAGAGAAGAAACTCCAGGGAGAGCTCAGAGCCCCTTCCAGGGCCTAAAGGGGCTCCAGGAGAGCTGGAGAGGGACTGGGGACAAGGGATGGAGGGACAGGACACATGGAATGGCTTCCACTGCCAGAGGGCAGGGATGGATGGGAGATTGGGAAGGAATTCCTTCTTGTGAGGGTGGTGAGGGGCTGGGATGGAATTCCCAGAGCAGCTGTGGCTGCCCCTGGATCCCTGGCAGTGTCCAAGGCCAGGCTGGATGGGGCTTGGAGCAGCCTGGGGTAGTGGGAGGTGTCCCTGCCCATGGCAGGGGTGGGATGAGATGATCTCTAAGGTCCCTTCCCACCCAAACCTGTCTTTAATTCCATTATTTGATCCCACAGTGGTCTGGTTCTGATCCCAGCAAGGATCCTTTGGTGAATGTGCTGTAACCTGAACAGATCCTGATGCAAAATGATTGATCTCAGATGGGAGAAGGGCACACAATGTCCCACACACCCCATGTAAAAGGAAAAAACACCTTTTTTGTGTGAAGTTTTATCCTTCAGAAATGAACCAGCCGCCCGTCAGGATTTACATAACAATTTCCTTTAATTTCCTTTGACATTTCAGTCAACAGATGATGAATTAAGCCAGGAAAAAGTATCTGTTTGGCCTATACTCCCAAAGGGCAAGCGAGGAATTTACTGCTGGGGATCAGTTCATAAAGCAGCTGAAACCAGAAATCACTTAATAAAATGAGTTTACAAAATTGTAAAATCATTTCAAACCTTTTAAGTGCTGAAAATTTTCCACTGAGAAATTACAATTATGAGCCACACTTATGGATCCATATTCTCTTCTCACTTGTCTCATTTTTCAGAGCAGTGTGAAAAGAGCTCATACAGGGTTTCCCTGCAACTTATTGCTGATAGGAGTGAGAGAGATGTTTTTTAGAAAATTAAGAAATCCAAATCTTCTGGAAGCCATCCCACTTCTCCAAGGGACTTAATTCTGTTCATATTTTCTATAAACTTCACCTAAAAATTGCAGGTGGTCTCAGAGGAGACGCTTAGAAATCCGAGCAATGATCAAACCTTGACAAGTCTCTAAGTTTTGGGAAAAAAGGATGGAAAAAACCCAGAGTTTCTTTTGGCCTTTCATGATGTCCTACTTCGCACACAGTTGAGATCTACTGAAGAACATCTGCAAAATTTATAAGTGTTTGAAAGGAGAAGGATTAAAAATACTAAATTGTAATTCTGTCGAGGTAGAGACAGAGAAGGAGGAGCTGGGTTGTGCCTTTATCCATCAACCCTGCCCCAAGCACCTAAATACCCTCAATCAATATTTCTTTTCTTTTTTAATACTTTTTGGTGCTTTTTTTTAAACACTTGCCTTCAGTTCAGGTTCCACTCCAAGCCCTCCTTTAAACCACCTGTCGATACTGAAGGCAGGCATTGATTATTTCTGCTTCAGTGTAAAACCTGGTGCTTTTCCTTATTGAATCACATCATATTTATTTCGCACCCTTTCTCCTGCTTGTCAATATTTGTCTTGAAGCTCGTGTACATATCTGTGATATCTGAGACAAAAAAACCACTTTACATTTCTCTTCCCTTGTCCTTCCTGAGCAGTATCCCTTCAGATCAAAAAATGTAAGTTAGGATTTTGATTAATTACTTCGATGTCACGTTAATTCCTCCTGTATTAATTTTGTGACTTTACCCGTGTCCCAGTTTTAGCTTTTTTTCCCTGGTTATGGCTTAGCAGGAGGGAAAAGATTCCCCAGGCACCCAGGACCGGTGTGTGCTGCAGCACCGCGGGGTGAGGAGGCTCAAATTGCCCATTTACTGACAAATCACCCCTGTGGATGCCAAGTTGGCTGTTATCAGATAACAACCAGCGTTTGTCTGCAATTTATCCCCTTTTGCTGAAGTTATTGCAGCGAATTTTGCACATCCCCACGTGTTTTCCTTGGCATTTCTATTGGTATTCCCCTCCCGTGCTGGGTGTATTTCTGTGGTTGATTTTCTTGCCGTGGACAGGGAGCACTTCCCAGTGCTGGTCCCACTCATCTCCTTTTCCTCAAGATCTCTCAAACATATCCCATTTCTGGTCCTTCCACCTTTGGTGTGTGAGTTGTTTAGTGCAGAAACCTCTTTTAAAGGTGCAAGAGCTGCCAAGAAAATTGGAAATGGCCTTAGACCATCCAGAGTTACTTACATGCTTCCTGGTATTCCAAACAAAAAATATTCCAAACCAAAAATAACCAAAACAAGCCAAAAACCCTGGCCAGATCCTGCCTTTTCCAAGAGGACAGATCCTTTTTCTGTGCAAGGAAATATCCTTTTGAAAGCCTCCCTGCTTTCCATTCCCCTCTCGCTGGGTTATGGATGAGTGTTTCGGAACCCTGCAACAAGAACCTGCAGCTGCCAATATCCAGAATATACAACCCAAACTCTTTGTATTCATACAAGCTATTGATCAACCCTCAGAACTGTAATTCTTCTGCTCCTAGGACTGCAAATTATGGGGCATCACTGTAAATACACACACACACACACATTTCCTTTAAGTAACCCAACTGTTTTATCCCTTCCCTCTGACAAACACAAGGACCGAACTGGCAAGCAGGCACTTAATAATTTTTACAACATCTTTCCAACAGCAGCTTCCATGGGATTATTTACTGTCAAACTAAATCAAGAATAAATGAAAAAACTGAAATATTTATAGCATAAGAAAAATCTGGTTCAGACCAGAAATCCCAGACTGGCATTAAATCAAGAAATGTAACAAGATAAATTCTGCCATCATACCCTTTGTTTTCTGGATGTGCTGCTATCACTTATTCTAATTGTTATGCCACAGTCTGAGCAGAGAGATAGATGGAAAACAAAATATGTTAAATATGATCATGGGGGAAACATTACATTTCCCCCTAAAAATCCTGATTGCGTGTCCATTTGTCAGCAGGATGTAATTTATACAAATATGTTTGTTACACAAGTGGGCAACATCATTTTTTTGTTGTTTTCCCATTAGAGAAAACAAGTCCATAGGAAAGAACTCAGTGCTCAGATACTTTATACCTGCTATTTTCACTTCTTATCTGTGGGGGAAGGAGAGATATCTGCTCCTGAGACATCCAAATGTGACGTGTGGGACACACAAGGATGGGCAGGAGGTGAATAAATGGAAAAAGGCAGATGGAATACCCAGGTCAGCAATGGCTCTGCATGGGACACTCGGGGATGGGTTGTGCAGCACCTGCTTCTCCTTGCAATCACTCTGGGTAACACCATTGGGAAGAAAGTACACAAAAGTCCTGCTGTCATCAAACATGTCCTCCTGGACATCTGGGATATTGAAACATTCAGTCTGAAAGTGGGATCTGAGTGTTGACTTGGCACTTGGCACAGCGAGGGAAAGGCTGTCTTGCTGTGTGGCTGAAGGCTGCTGTTGTACTGCTGTTTTCCTTGGAATTTAGAAGGGGATGATAGGCTATGGATTCATTGATTAATTAGAATGATCAGAGATATATTTAACATATTAATATAAATGCCAATGTCTTGTTCTTTACTAAGCCCAGCCTGGTGCCGAAGCTTTGGTTTTCAAGACCCTTAATTTCCACAACTGCTTGTTTTGTGAGTAACAGAACCCTTACAACACCAAATCTGTGACAAAGGACAAAATGCTCTTCTGGTGCCACCTGAATTTTCACGAAAATAGGCCCCATTTCCCATTTCTGCCACAATTTTCTGTTAAGTTTTTTGAAAGCAGAAGTTGGTTCAGGTGGTGGTGTGACATTGAACTGGGGTAAAACCTGTCAGGTATTGGGAATGTTGAGATTTTGCTCTCAGCTAAATTCCAGCAAACTGACATTTTTACCCATGGCAAAATGTAGCTATGTTTGCAGAAACAGCAACTTTTTGACCTGGTGGAAGAGAAAATGCTTAACAACAGGGATTTGGGGCCAAATTCCTCAGTGGTGCTGGCGGGGGAACTTCAGTGCAGGACTGGTTTATTGGTGTAACCACCTAGAGAATGAGATGTGCTGTATGCATGGGAGGAGAAAGGAATGGAAATGTGAAGAGAAAGGCTCTGATCCAGGGAGTGCAGGCACAGCCTTTTCGTTCTGCAGCCTCAGCTCTCCCTCCCACCAGCTTCCACACATCTATATCATCTTTTGCATTTGGCCTTCCACACTTTTGTATTCATCATCTGCCAGGGAATAAGCCCGGCCTGTCCCAGCCAGGCTTGCATTCCTGGCACACCACTGCTCCTGATCTCTCTATTGTCTCCTGAGCACCTGATTTGAAGGCACCCAATGTGAATTTTCTCATGAATGCCAATGATATACAGCTACATTTTTCTTTTCAAACTTTTTATCCCTGAGGCGCTTTCTGCACTCAAACTATTTTCCAGATACCCATAACAGAGTGAATAGCAAACACTTGCAGCTACCAGAGCAGGAGCAGGAGCGACCAGTTTCCCAAGCTCCAGTAAGATTTACGTATGCTGTTGGAGTACTTACTGCTTATTTAGAATTATTGAACCATATTTTGAGGGAGGAAAGTACCCCGTGCTATTTAACAAAGGTTTCCGATACTGATCACTCCTATTTTTCCTCTTTCACAAAAGAACTTGGATTTTCATTTGGTTTTCACTCCTGGCTGCTATTGCTTACTTTTCCTAGGGAAACGGGAAATATTCTGGCTCATTTGCAATTCAGATGCAGTGCATAAAGCCTTCGGGGAGGGTTTAATTCTTGTGTTTTCAAAACATTTCCCTAAATCCAAGCAAACAGCTCGTTGTGTTTCAGGTGACATTGAGCTCCTACAGGACGGGACACTACAGAGGCTTTTGTGTCTTAAAATCCCCAAATTATGACATTCAAGGAATAATGAGCTGGACTCTGCTCTGGTGTCTGATGAGGCCTCACTCCCCTCCCAAATGGATCCAGCAGCACCGAAATGGCCCTGGCACAGGGAATTTGTGAATGCCCAGCCCTGGCAGCATCCAAGGCCAGGTTGGACATTGGGGCAGCGTGGGGCAGTGGGAGGTGTCCCTGTCATGGCAGGGGTGGCACTGGATGTTTTTTAAGGTCCCTTCCCACCCAAACTTGGCTGGCTACAGGTCTCACTCTGGGAGCTAGGAGAGAAGGATGTGAGTGTGGGGAATGTTTGGGTGCCAGTATCCTGGGATTCAGGGGTGTCTGCTCACCTGCAGCTGTGCCAAAGGTTGGCTTCAGTTCAGACCCATCCACAAACCCCTTTTGGGGGATAAAAATGTGACCAATTCCAGTTGACACAGCCCAGGATGGTTCATGGCACTCAAGTAACCTCTTACCCCACTGCCAGAACTGTGGGCCTGAATTCAGCATAAATAAAATCCCAATAACTGCATTCTTCTTTCTAATCCCTTTTCCATGGTTTCTGTGTCCATTTATCATGTCTGGCTTTGTACCGTGTCATGAGTCAGGTCAAGGCAAGACAACCTGTAATTACAATTCAGTATATCAGTTTGTAGTAATTCCTGTTCTGCAGTCTTTGTCACATACAGATTCACCTTTTGGAACATCATTTTTATATAAAAATGTCCAAACTGAATTAAGTGAGGCACATCATTACACATGTCCCTTAACAAATTCAGTGAAGTTTTTTTTAATTTTTGTTGGTTAGTGTCATACCATTTCACTCTATAGAATGTAAAAAGAAACTGTTCCAGTTGAAGCAGCTTAGAAATATTCCATGACCATTAGTGTTCATTTCTGATATTCCTGCAGGCAGCACCCACCAACAGGGAGTCAGTTCCTCACCTTTTAAACCCTCAAATGTGGTAGGAGAAGCACAAGGTCTCATTCCCTCCTGCAGCCGTGCTCAGGGTGGCTCTGCTGTGTTTTCTCCTCTGAGCAGAAATTACTGCTTCGCATTTTTGGAAAATGTGTTTTCCGCATTAAATTTGTAGCTGGGATAAGCACTGGTGTCTTTTACAGTGGATTTCCAGCTCAGAACTCTTTTCATGAACTAAACAGAAGTGAGGCAGCAGCAGAGTGAGACAAAGCAGAGCAATAATTTATCTTATATTGTTTGAGAGATAGAAAAATGTCAGCCTCCAAAGCTTCCTGGGGCAAAATGGAGCAGGTGAAACAAAGATTTGCAGCAGGGAGAGCAGCATTTAGCACTGGCTCCCAAGTTTCCAGCAACTGAGGGAAGGAAAATTTAATTCCAGCTTTGGAGGGTCTGTAGGAGATATGGAAAATGGTTCCCCAAAAATGATGTGCTGCTGGGATTCCCTCTCTTTGTGTTTGCAGACACGGATCCTGGAGGTGAGCTGGAGGAATTAACCTCAGGTACCATTTTCAATTTCACTTCCCTTTTTTTGTGCAGTTTAAGTCTCCTTGTGTATAATGTGCAACAGGAAAATCAGAATTTCTGTCCTGTACACTTGTGAATACATTTAATGTGTAACCCAGGGACAGCCTAAGTGTGGAGGGAGTCAAGATCCAACTGTTCCCCAACCTTTCCTGGGGTTATCACTGGAAGGAGAGCTGGGAGCTTGGTCTGACCCATCCTGAGCCCCTCTGGAGCTCGTTGCTCACTATGCAGCAGGATCTAATCCTACCTTGGCTCCAACACAATGTTTTGATCATCTCAGTCTCTTTCCTTCCTGTCAGGACAGAGCTCTTTCAGTTTGATCCCCTTCCACGCCTCAGCACCAGCACTGGGAGCGTCACCTGCCTCCAAATGTTTATGGAGGAAAACCAGGAACAACCCCTGTTATTGAACATTTATAGAACATCGTATGAGGTAAAGTGAATTCTTTATCAGAACTGCCTAAAGCTCAAATTGTCACGTAGAATCAAATCAACATACTAAAAGACATGACAGAAATATGCTCACGTCTGCTCCAAAGTGATGGCAACTTCACATTAACTTCCTCTAAAGGCTTGGAGAATGACTCCAGCACTCCTGAGTCATTCCAGTCATCCTGGTACAGGATTTTGCAGCTCTTTGTCAAGGGACTGGCAGGACTGCAAGGGCCAAACACAAGAGCTTTGCACATTCTTTGGCTAAAACTGTGCTGCTCTCATTTTTATCCCTAAATATGTGGGAACGGACCTCCAAAACCTGTGTGAAATCTGTCCTGGAAGTGTTGGTGGGATGAAAACATCAGTCTTCAGATCTGTGGGAACTACAGAAGAGAATGTTTTCCATATGAATTAGAATTTAAAAGATTTCATCATAAAGATGATTTCCAACAATGAGAAGATTCTCTCCTAACCACTCAATACAGTGTGCAGCAATTACTGAGCAAACACTGAGATGGAAAAGGTCTGATAAAAAGGCTTCCAAGGTTTGGCTGAAGTGTGGATCAATTTTCAATTCAATACATTATGAAATAGAGTTTTTGAAGAGATCTGAAAGTGTTACATTTACCAAATGTGACAATATCACCTGTAAGCCAATTATCACATTTCTTTTAACATGTTCACAAACACTGAAGCTGCAGGTCTTGATGGCACCCAAATACTGGGAGTGAAGAGCACACGTTCTTCCCAGGTGAGAGGTTTAATATCTACTTCATATCTATAAGTTTAAGAAAACCTCCTTCAAAATATTATCACTCTAATATTGATTAAAAAAAATTGGTTCTGTTTCAACTGAAGTTAGCAGCAAAATTCCCATTTCTTCAGTAAAAAGAGGATCAAAATTAGAATATCATCAAAAGACACTGTGCAGGTTTCTTCAAAGAGATGGAGGTTAATAAAGGAATTGTTGATAAACTTTTACAATGATATCTTGAAGACTTCATCTCTTTCAAGATCTCCTGCAGCAGTTGTTCCTATATGAGCCTGATATCCCAGCAATGCTTTCATTTGTGCCACCCTAAAGTCTCCTATTTGGTGTTTGCAGTTTAATCTTTTGCTTCTTCACATTCAATATCCCAGATCTTTTTATTAAAATCCATATTAAAGGCATTGTGATATCTTTATGGGGCTCTTCTTTCAAACAAAACAATATCTTTCGTATTTATTATTTTTGCCGCTGCGTTTCTTACACATCTGGTCCTCCAGCTGGTGGCCTTCACAACACCTTTTAAGAAAATAAAAAGGCAGTTTTTTTGCTCACTGCTCAGAGACAACCCACCAATCCACCAAACTTTCTTCCCAAAGGGAATGTGGAGTTGAGTAAAACATCCCTGGAGTTTTGGAATTGGAGCAACGCTCTTTTCAACCAGGAGGTTCAAGGCTTGGACAAACATCTGCAGAAGGAGGGGACCAGGGCATCTGCCTGCCACTCCTGCCTCAGAAATTTCTGGATCAGGGGTTAAGACTTGGAGGAAAAAAAAAAAAAAAGTGAAACTGAAGCTAATTTTAGACACGAACCTGGAAATCCGCCAAATTATTAACAACTGGCTTTCAGCCTGTCAGGAAGTATTAATAGCACCATGAAAGGAAATTATGAACTGTAGATTTCCCCCGAGAGCTGTCAGGAAATATTTAGATTTTTTAATGGCCATACATTGCAGTGCAGCAATAAATAAAGTGGTCAGGACTAGTTCTGGGCTGACCTGGGTGGCCACAGATTTAAACCCTGATTAGGTGGAATTCTAATCAATAGCAACGAGCAGGGCTGCAGCTCCAGGGTGACTTTAAGATTAGCTGAACCATCCATGACCATAATTTTTGCCCAAGATGAAGCCTGTAATCATTTTATTTGCATATGTGCATGCAGGGGTGTCAGGAGGGAAAGTTAATTTCAGGGCTTATTGTTTAACAAGTAAATGATGTGGTGTGAAATGAGGATCCTTCCCATTCCCTCCCTCCTCGGTGATGCTGTTGCTGTTTATTGCTATCATTTAGAATCTCTTGGATAATGAGGAAAAGGAAGAAAATAATCAGTTGGTTTCTGGATGAAATTGGACTTAATTCAGCATAATCTATGTGTTTGAGATAGGGGCTACAGCCAAGTGGAATAATCAGTGCAGCAAACAGATTGCTTTAATGTCTAGACAGGTTTCAAGATGGTCTGGAGATGGGAAAAGGAATACAAATTCTTTACCTCAAAAGCTGGGTGCTGGTGGAATGCAGAAGGAAAGGAAGGGGAGGAAGGCCTTTAAGCAACAGCCATGGAGAAAAGCTGGAGTTTCTGAAGGATCCCCCATGGAAAATCCAGCAGGGATTGGGTGATGCCAGAGGAGGAGCAGAGGGACCCTCTGAGCACCAGGCTGGGCACTCAGGGGATGCTCTGAGGGTGCTGCTCCACACCAGCCAAGCCAGGGAGGAGGAGGACGAGGATTGGAAACTGGGAAAATTTCCCTGCTCCCAGAGTCTGAGCAGACTGAACAGAAAGTCCACTCTTCTCAATTAATTAGTTACTTAGGGTTTAATAAATAAAAATAGCCATGTCTTTCTTTAACAACTTCAGCATTAACCACTGGTTTGATTTTGAGAGGATGTTCATGTTTCAAGGCACAGAATAATTTATAGACTTATTTTTTGTATTTAAATTGGCAATTGGACAAGAAAACTTGGTTATGAGCTGGGTATTTGGGTCTACATGGAGAAGCACTTGTCAATGTGAGCTAAACAGAAGCACAACTTTAAAGATTCCTTTTATTACAGAGAACATTTTGGTGCATTTAATACAAGACTTCTCTATTTTTCCCTTTTTACACATCAAATATGTTTTTATTTTTGCTACAAGTTCCCTATAAACACTTAAATTCCTTGAAAGTCACTTCAAAGTCAGTTTGCATGACGTAGATCAATTGCACCAAGTTGTTTCAAAATCATGATGTAATCCTAGGCAAAAAATTAATTGATTTGTGAGTATTTGTTGTTTATTAATTAATTCCTTCTGCAGTTCTTGCTCTTTCCTAGAACTCCTGTGTGAGCTGTTTTTACCAGTGGGTAAAAGAGATAGGGAGAAACATTAATACATTTTATGACTTTAATTACTATTAAGAGTCCTGCTTTGCACATGGCAGATGATTTGTTAGAAATTGATTTTATTCCTGGAAAATTGCCCTGTACTCCAAAACAAGTCACACATGCAGGGACTGATGCATTTGCATCTGCTGGATATGCAGCAGACAGTTCCTACAAACTCAGAACGGGTTAGAAAAACAAAATGTTAGCTGGAGGAGTAATCAGGATTTAGGAATGTTTTCCCTTCCTGGGCACTCTAAAGAACTTGAACTTGCTCTTCTGGAGGTGTTCTGGGTTTTCCACATGTGAACAGGGTTGGCTACTCCAGGGTCAGAGCAGGAAAACTTTGACTTTCATGGAGAAATGCAAATTTGCACCACCTGGGAACCAGGACCAAATATATTTGGAAGAAGAACTCTTTAAATTTATCTGGTTTATGATAAGAATAATAATTTTACTTAGAGTCTCCTAATACATAGAGAGATATATTTAGGATGCACTTACTTATGTATGCACCTATTTAAAATAAATCAATTCTAAAATTCAAAACTGTGAAGGGCCATGAAAGGCCAGGACTGGATATAAATATTTAGCAAGAGATTTTTCCTGGCAGTGCATTTTCTTTTTCCAGAGGCAGAACTTCCTTTTCATTTCTGCTTTGTATCCTCATCCATTTAACTGGACATTGAAATCCAACAGGACCTTCACCTGTTGCCTTGTAACATCAACTCTCTGAGGAGCCTCTTTTATCCCCTTCCATTCAGTGCTTCCATTTCTGCTCTCTTTATGCACCAAAATGTGTTGTTGGAATCACAGAGGATAATTGAGAGGAGCCTGCACAATGCCAAGGGATCTGTTCCAATGCAGGAAAGCAAAAGCAGTGAAGGAAGCACTCCTGTCTCACCCAGGGCCGTGCTGAGGAGCTCTTCCTCGGCACAGTCCTGATGCAAATGATTCTGCTCATTAAGTGCCCAAATTACAACGGGGTGCTGGGGAATTGTTCCCATCCCTCACCAGCACGGGCCTGAGCACCCAGGAAAAGTGCAGGGAAAACTCACAATTAACCAGAGAAACCTCCACGCTGCAAAATCCTGAGGGTGTGAACCTTGCTGTTGTGCCAATTAAAGGGAACTGGTGAAAATTCACCTTCGTGTTGAGCTGGTTTTCCTTTCCTTTTCATCCACCTGCTCTGTATTTTCCATTCCATTTTTATATCCTGTTTCTGTGTACTTCCCAAGCAGTTCCTGCACCTTTAATCCATCCCTGGCTGTGTTTTTGTGGTGGCACGAAAAGTGAACTTTCTCTGGTTTAATTCCTGCATCAGACTTTTGAGTTTGTTGCAAACTCTTGAAATTGTTGGTTCAGCAGAACTTAAGAATATAAAAATCTGTCTTTCCATACTAAAGGGGACCTTTCCTTGTCCTCATATCATTCCTTTATCCCTTATCAAAAGCAACTTTTCCCTTTTGGAGTCACTATTAAAACACATGACTCCACCAAACCTCTTAGAAAGATTGTCTTTTGTTTTAAGCCAAACCCACCACATTTAGAACATGGAAAAAAGTGTTCTGTCCCACGAAATCTGTGAGTGCATTTGTTATCAAGGAATCACACATTCATTTTCCACATCAATGAAAACAAAACAAGTCGACTTCCCAAATTTTCCCTTCATTTTTAATGGTGCCCAAAATAATTTGCCTTCAAAACTGGAGGCTGCCTGTTTAACACTGCTAATATTCCAGAGAAAAGTAGTGATTCGTCCAAGGAAAACATTGAATTTAAGGGGTCTTTAGAATTTAGGCTCCCTGCTTCAGGGTCTGTCTAAAGCCAGGTTTATGGAATGGCTGCTCCATAGCAGAAATTGCTAATTAACACCTTCTCAGGAGCATTCTGTGCTGTAGCTGTAGGATCACTCTCATATCAACTGGAAATATATATTTGGGTGTTTTGCTGAATTGAGGCTTCATATTAAAAGGAAAAAATAATTCGTTTGAAATAGTTTGATTGGTAAACCTGAGCAGTCAAACACCCATGGTTACATCCTTCCTTCCCCTCTGGCATTTCCATGGGACAGGGATCCACAATATTTAACAATGACATTTCCATCTGAAGTCTTTCCACATCCTTTTCTAAACACTCAGGAAGCTGTGCTGGTTATGCCCCATTTCAGGAAGGTTCAGACCAGTTTCACACCAACACTGGCACCAGTTTGGAGCCACCTCTGGAACCTTGGCCAACCCCTGCCTGGTGCTTTCCCAGGACTATCAAACCCATCCGACAACTGCAGAGAAAACATTGTAAGAGCCTCATTTTCAGCCTCACATCCCTGCAAAGCTGCTCCATCAATAGGTTTCTACACATTTCCTTGAAACTGCAGTGGTAAAACCCCAAAACAGAGTTTAGTCTCTAATGGGCTTTAAAGTGCTTCTGGTTTTGAGGAGGATCCCGAAGTGAAGCATCTGCACTTTGTCAAGCTCATCACAGCTTCCCTGGAGTTCTGCTCTTAATAATGCAGATTGTTTCCTGGGATGCTGCAGCTCTTCCCCAACTCCTTGTCGTGCCCATGTCTGATGGTGCTCATAAATTCCTCTAATAACTGCTGCTGATGTCACTCAGTGTCACCCTGAGCCTTGGCTCGCTCTCTCTCAGGCTCTCCTACAGGTTCAGCAAGAGTTTAGGAGATTGAATGGAGATGATAAGAAGGAGATGGCCCTGCTTTTCAGTCTTAAAAATGTCCATTTACTGGTGCTGATCTAAATAATGGACTATTTCTCTTTTTTTGCTTGACATATAAAACAATGTTGTTACCTCATAGTGACATGAATCAATTTTTTTCACCAGTTCCACGCCGAGAGCAACACACAGATTGTCTCTCTTCCTCTCTTGGTCTGCTCCACTCACAAAAATCTGTCATCCTTGAAGGGAAATAGCAAGTTTGGGGTCTGCAGGGATCCACTGCCTTTAGCTTTTATTTCTTTAACAGGCAAGTCAGTCCTCATCAAAGTGCAACTTCATCACCACGTATTTCAATCCCTGTACCCAGCCGAATCTCTCAGCCACAATTGCCCCGTGTGGAGGGGAAATCACACAGTAATTAATGGAGCTAATGAGCAGCATGCAAGGGCTGATTCAGTCCTCGAAAAGAGAAACCCATCCCACTAATTTCAGCAAGATTTGGATCAGATTTCCAAAGACTTGGAGCTTCACTTGACTTAGGAGACAGCCTCAAATAGTTTTTTACTCTGTGTGTATCTCCAGGTCAGTGCACTCATACTTCAGGCAGGACCTACAGAGTAAAGGCTCCTTTTATGTTTGTGTGTCTGGCTCAAAAAATAAAACATAAAAAGAAAGGTTGCATTTGCTCCAAAGTTTTGCTCCTTTGCTTTGAAATTACACTGGGAAAAATGATGTTGTGTACAGGCCAAAGGATATTGCAGAGAAAAGTTGTATTAGAAAAAGAACATCTTAGTCATAAGCACAAGGCATTGCAGTGAATTTCCCCACTAGGGTACGGATCATTCTTCCTGAGAGCTTTTCCAGCCCTCCTGATCCAAATCACCAAAGCCATGATGATCTCCATTCGAGCAGCCCCCAGGCTTCCTTCTCTCCCCTCCATTACTCACATCCTACAGGAAAATCCTCCCAGGACACAAACACAGACTGTGCAACCACCCCTGAACATCTCTTCTACGCTCACACCATGCCACGTGTGGGGTAAAACTCCCTTTCCCAAGCTTTAGAGCCTCATCATTTTCCTGGATTATTGTTTATTATATTATCTGATATTATCCACTGTGACATCCGTGTGGCCAATCTGGGAAGTTACAAGCTTGATGGAAATAAAAGTTGTCCCTTCAAGAAAATTCCAGGCAGTTTATTTCTGTTTCCTTTGGTCTCATTAGGCTGCCACTACAAGATAAATGGTTTGGGTTAAGAGTAATTTAGTTTATGGCACAATAGGTATGAAAGGTTATTCCTTCTTATGCCCTCCTCACATAAAATCTCCCTTAAAAAAAGCAAAGTCTTTATGTCTCAATAAACAGAAGCCACAGAGATATTGTGTAACAAATTACATATTGGATAACCATCTATAAAATTTTATTGGCTTATGAGGTTTGCATTGATTTGAATTTTACCCAAAGCATTATTCCTCCAAAACACTGAAATAAAAGCAAAACAGAAACATCCATTACGGGGTTTTTTAACAGTGTGGCCACCAGAAACATCTCTGGAGGATGCAAATTCCTGGGAACACCCTTGAGACCCCCTTGTCCCTTCCCTGTGTGTGACTCAAAAACTGCAGATCAGCTCCTCCTTCCACTTTCCCAGGCTGCTCCAAACCCTGGGGCTGTAAGGGCAGAGTTAGGAAGGGCTTCAGAGAAAAGCAAGAGTTTAACCCAAATTAGTGCAGAAGCATCTTCTGAGACCTCCCTGGAGGCATCTTGTGCACCTTTTGCTGACTGTCCAAGGCCAGCCCAGGCAGGGCAGGGTACAGCAGTTGGGGAATAGCCCAAATTTGCACTGTCACAGCACAAACAGCCCCCACAAACGGCCCAAAACTGGAGTGTGGCAGCACCACAAGTGACCTGAGAACCTCCCCGACACCTCCTGCATTTATACAGAACAAGGTTAATTTTCACTCTGTCACACCAGGTCAACAGCCATGGCCTAAAATAGATTTTTAGCTTTATTTCTGATTATTTTTACACATATTTGAGTGGATTTTTTTGCATGAAGCCTAATAGCTGTATAGCCCATTACAAATGCTTTGTCACTTGTCACACCCTTCATCCCAGCTCATTTATTGTGAACCATCCCCAGCCCGGGCTATAATTCACCAGAGGCAGACACTGGTTATTGCAGGGGGTGTGACAGCACAGATTCCTTCTCACGGGAGGATTTTCATTTCTGTACTGAGGTTTGTAAACACAAGATAAGTTGTTCAGAGCTGCTTTGGGAACAGGCGGGCGAACGCCTGTGGCCAATCAGTCCCGGGGGGTGGACGGTTATAGCCAATCCCAATCAGCGCTCATTTTGTAAATAAAAGCTGTATTTCAATAACTAAATCTCTTTCTCGGCATTCTCACCATCGCGTGTCCCTTTGTTTCGACATCGGCTCAACAGCGACAAGGGGGTAACTGCCCAGGCTGTGGCCTGGTGATCAGCCCTGGGCCAGGCCTGCTCCGAGAGCTGGGCTCAAACACAGGGAACGGGACTGCAGGGAAGGTTTGCTGCTCGTGCCTCATGTTCTGCTGTGTTCTATCTGTCACCAGGAGGGTAAAATATTGGTGCCTCAGCCCCACCTGCCCACAGGTGTGCAAATAGCTCCTGTTGCCTTGCAGTCACAGCATCCCAACTGGTTTAGGTGGGAAGGGACCTTAAAGTTCCTCTCATCCCACCCCTGCCGTGGCAGGGACACCTTCCACCATCCCAGGGTGCTCCCAGCCCCGTCCAACCTGGCCTTGGGCACTTCTGGATAGAATAATGCTAATTAACACCAGTAATAATGGATCGTTTGTGCCTCACCTCCTTGCTTTAAGGATGTTTTTATTGCACATCTCTGTAAAAAATACAACTGCAGCCCTTCTACTTCATGAAGTTCTTCTATTTTCAATATATATATATATATACATATATTTGGATAAATTCAGTCAAATATAAAATTGTGAATCCACCTATGAATCCAATCCAGGGCTTTCTGTGGATGAAGCCTTCCTGCTCCTGGCTACAAGCAGGGTCAGTGGGACTTTGTGCAAGGGCGTGAACAGACAGGGCAAAGGGGAATGGCTTAAGATGAAGGAGGGCAGGGTTAGATGGAATATTGGGGGGAAATTCTTCCCTGTGAGGCCCTGGCACAGGTTCCCAGAGCAGCTGTGGCTGTCCCTGGATCCCTGGCAGTGCCCAAGGTCAGGCTGGATAGGGTTTGGAGCAGCCTGGGACAGTGGAAGGTGTCCCTGCCATGGCAGGGGTGGTACTGGATGATCTCTAAGGTCCCTCCCGCTCTGTGTTCTCTGATTTTATGATCTCACCAACACTTTCTAACCTGCTTTTTATTCTCTCAGAGTATTTCTTTTGCCTCTGTGGATTCAAGTGTGAGGTTTTATGACTTACTCATATCAGTGAGCCCACCAGGGCCTCCTGGTTAGTCAGGGCTGGAGTTTTATTTTTGGGTATTGCTGCTGATTCTCCGGCTGCTCCAGCCACCCCCTCAGCATCCTCCAACAAAGTGCTTTCCTGCTAATTCCTCTCAGGGCTTAGATGGATTTGGAATCAATCTTGCTGAGAAAGTCACCCAGACAAAGAGGTAAAATCGTGACAGGCTTAGTCATTTTTATTTTGCCTGAATCAGTGACAAAGGTGCTTTTTTCACTTCTTGAACTTCAAATGTAACTTTTATTTTCCTAATTTTTGACAGAAGTTTGATTCTGGGGATGTCTCACCTCTGTTTTCCAAATCAATCCCCTGAATCCCTAACCCAAAGTTTAATATCATCCATTATTCAACACCTTTGGTAAGACTAACTTGAAAATGAGCAATCTCTGAGTAAAGCTGTGCAATTAATGCTGAAATACCTCAAGTACAGAATAATTCCAAATAGCACTCCCCATAACTTTCCTCACAGCATCCCAAAACACCTGTGAAGTCTCTTGTTATCAAGATTTCTCTAAGATTTAGTGGTAGGTCCTGGCTCGCCTTAGTGGGCATTTTGCATAAAAATGAGAAAAGCTTTTTCCTGCAAATTTAACTCCACATCAGCTCTTCTTGCACTGAGCTTTGCCCACTTTGCTCTATCATTTTTATCACCCTTTAATTTGTCATATCAATTATTCCATGGGTGCTGCTCCCTGTGGTGCCCAGCACCAACTACAGCCCCACCTCATCCCCACCATGGAAGGTTTTAATACCCTGGAATTTTCTTTTCCTTGAGATACTTTTTGGGCTGCCTTTGGACAAATCTTTCGCTTTGGCAGCTTTTTTACTCTTTGTGACTTCTCTAGTCCATGTTATATTTGGAAACATTGCATTTACTGCCATCTAAAGTGGTCATTATTGTTTAGCGGAGTTCGCCACTGTTCTCCTTTCCCTCCCCTCTCTTTCCAACTGCTTTCCCAAGTTATCCAGCGTATCCAGGCTCGCTTATCCCTGCTTGTACTAGATACAGCACAGTTATGTTTCTTCCCCCAAGCTCAGAGTCCTCAGAGGAGTATTTAGGTTAAGAACAGTTTATTCCTGGCTGGAACTGCAGCAATTGTGAGCAGGTTCATAAGCCAGGATTCTCCTTTGCTTCAGGCAGTGACTGCAAGCTGAGGTGATGTCTCAGATGGAATCAAACCTGGAGAGGGGCAGCACAGGGGGATGGAGCAGCCCTGGCACTGTGGCAAGGACGGACCCACGGCACTGAGTCGTGTTTGGGGCGTGGCAGCAGCACAGGGCGTGGATGATCCTATTAACAGGCAGAAAAAAATATGGAGAAGCAGCCAAATGGTGCATTAAACCTACAGCTCTGTGTTCAGCTGGCCCCAGCACACGGGGGACAGAAAGGGCTGTGTGAGAGCTGAGCAGGGGCGTGCTGAGGACACGGCAGGGACATCACGGGCTCTGCTCTCCTCAGGAGCCACCCCTGAGCAAGGGCATTTCACAGAATCCCAGGATCCCTGAGCTGGGAAAAGCCCTCTGAGATCATCGAGGCCAAGCTGTGCCCGATCCTCACCTTGTCCCCAGCCCAGAGCTCTGAGTGCCACCTCCAGGCCTGCCTTGGGCATCTCCAGGGATGGGGACTCCACCTCCTCACCCTCCCTCTCCCTTGCTCACCACCCCACACCTCCTGCCTGGGACAGGTGTTTCTCCTGGGAATATTTGCCTGACTTTGTCCTGGTCAAAAGCTGCTTGGTACTTAAACAGCAACAACAAAT
This sequence comes from Orthonyx spaldingii, assembly GCA_013397795.1. Lineage (NCBI taxonomy): Eukaryota > Metazoa > Chordata > Aves > Passeriformes > Orthonychidae > Orthonyx > Orthonyx spaldingii. The sequence goes on along the minus strand of VZTJ01000988.1, from coordinate 1,437,132 downwards.
ATTTAGAGTACATTTAGGTCTGCAAGAATTCTCTCCTTTAAAAATAAGTCTGTTTATTTTTATGTAGGTTCTTCAGAGAATCCCAGAATGGTTTGGATTGGGACCATAAAGATCATCTCGTTCCAACCCCCTGTCACGGACAGGGACACCTCCTACTAGCCCAGGCTTTTGCAAAGGAATTCATGGATAACTGTTCCCATTTCAATGATTTAGGAAACAAAGACTTTCCTTGTAAGCAGAAGAAGGTTCCTCTGACAAGCCTTTCCCCTGTGGCCCTGCCCTTACAAATAGATGGGAATGCAGCTGCCCAGGCATTAAAGTTTTATAGCAAATATTGGTATTTAGTTTGGATTTTGGGGTGGGAAAATGGAGCCAGGACTGAAAATACCAACCTGACTCATGGATTTGGTGGAATAGAGGGACCAGAGTGTGTTCAGGGAAGAAATCAGACCTGCACCCCCAGTGGCTTTGGAGTAACACAGGAAAGGAGAGGGTTAAATGTAATATACATGGCTTTTAGCTTTGTGTGATAGCTCCAGAAAGGGCTGGGTGACCTCTGTGGAGAGGCTGCAGCAATGTGTCACCACTAATGATATCAGAGCTGAGGGAAAGGTGGCAGCTTAAGTGACTTTAACAGGGGTAAAACCTCTAACCCGCTGTGCAGCCCGAGTGCTCCGGCTAAAGCAGCAGACAAAACAATTTCTGGAAGAGAAATTTCCTCACTGGGGACTGCAGAGCTTCCCTGCCATTATCAACGGAAGGCAAACAAACCCATGTGGGGCTAAGTGGGTAAATGAAGGAAATTAGCAGAATGGGATCCGTGTGAGGAGAGCTTAAATGCTGTGGGAGCAGGGACAAGTGACAGTGCCAGGGGTGAAACAGGTCCTAGCAGTCTCCAGCCAGGGTTATCCCACTCTAAACCACCAGGAGTGGGTTGATGCCTTAGGATTTTTAGCTTCTATTTTTCATGTAACTCTGGAGCTGCTGTTCTCGCATCTCAGGCAAAACAATTTCTCTCTCAGCCTGAAACTCAAGGACACCTCACTGTCTTAGGCCCCAAAAAATGTAAACAGCAGAGAAGTTGGGGGGCCAAGCTTGGGATGGATGACTTCATTACCTGAGGTTATAATCGGAGGTCTAACCCTGATATGCAAATAGACCAAAAATTATAAAGCCTGAAAAACCCATGACCCCTCGTCCATTCTGGGTGAGCCCTGGGTGAACTCTGACTGCCCGAATGTACAGAGAAGGCCTTTGAATAAATATCTGCTTTTTATTCTCTTAATTTTTTCTGACCTCTGTTCTAGGTAAGCCTGGGAAAAGGCATCAGGATGGAGTAGTGGCTGCTACCTGATGGACCAGAGAAGAGAAACTGAGGCACAAGGGAGAATCAGCAGCTCTGCTGGGGGTCATGGTGTGGGTGCCCACTGTGGCTCTGTGATGGTTCTGTGGAGAACTTTATTTTTGTTTTTCTTTCCTGGGCTCAAGGACGAACTCCTCGGAAGCTGCAAGGCCCCGGGAAAGGCAGGGATCCATGGATTCACTGCACACCAGCCCAAATTCCGTCCTGACTGAGGGTTTTCAGCTGAGGGGTGGGATGCTGTCACAAGTCCATGTGACACGGCTGTCTCATTTAGCTGATAAAAATCTCCACCTTATCTGGCTTCCTTTACAAATGGAGGGAGTACAATTTCCAGGGAGGTTTGCTCTGGTCCCGCTGGTTTTGTAATTTCATGGTAGGATTATCAGAAACTGCTTGAAGAGATGAAGTTGCAGAAAGTTCTGTGCTTTTAATCCCCATTTCTCTCACCAAAGGTAGCTCTCATGTTCTGTACACACCAAACTCAGCGAGGGAATGAATGTCTGGGAGAAATGGATTTAAAGTGCTGAAGAGCACCAGGGCTTCAGAAACAGAGCCAAGCATTTTGTGATCCAGGCAGACCCATTCCTCATGTCCTGACCTCACAATGGACCAGGCCCAGTCAAATACACGCAAGGAAAAGGTGAGTTTGAAGCAGAAATAATCACTAAATGTCCGAAAATTCATTAATTTCTGTGAGAAACTTGGGGCAGAACTTCATCCCAGCCAGGTTCTCTATTCCCAGTGTAAATCACAAGAATGGGAAGAAAAATCAGGTGCTGCTCAAAGGTAAACACTTGATTTTTCCACTCCTTTCTACAGCAGAGGATCTTTGTTTTCCAACCAGTCTTCCTCCATTTAATATGAGATAAGTTTAATAGGAGAATTTTAATAAAAGATTCCTTGCAGGCACCACCACAGAGAGGGATTTGGGATCCTCGTGCTTTGGTTACAGCCATGGGAGAGCTGAATTCATTACCAAAAATAAAACAATTGTAGTTTTTCCTGAAGAATCTTATAAAGAAAAAGATCCTATTGGTGATCACATCAGAGTGTCCTGAAGAAAAGTGAGGATTTACTTAGGAAAAGTAGGCAGAATGGTTTTATTTGTTTGAGCTGCCTCTGGTGGGAGCTGGGATCAGAGCCTGGGGGGGTTTTATGTCCCTGGGTCACTTGTGTTTGGAGACAGCCAACAAAAGCAGTTATTGGGAAGCCAATTATGCTCCTTTCCATATTATTGTGTTGTGTGAAGAGCAAGGACATAACACAGCTTCTCTCATCTTTCTGCTGTTTTCCATCTCTTCTAACAAGAGCATTACAGCAGATGCTGTCAAGAATTTCAATAAAACAAACTGCCTTTCTGACTCACTGGATCCATTCCTTCTGGGCTTTACAGGCTAAAAATGCATCAGAGGGTCACAGTGAGGGAAATTCTGCCCAACTGTTCTCCCCAACCCCTCTCTCTCAGTGGTTCCCCTGACCACTGTGTGCTCTGGAGTTTTAATTCTTTTAGGAAACCCAAAACACAAAGACTTCCAAAAGGAATAAAAACATGAGATCATAGAATAATAAAATTTCTTGGGTTGGAAGGGACCTTAATCTCATCCAGTCCCATCCCATGGGCAGGGACACCTCCCACTGTCCCAGGCTGCTCCAAGCCCCAATGTCCAGCCTGGCCTTGGCCACTGCCAGGGATCCAGGGGCAGCCACAGCTTCTCTGGGCACCCTGTGCCAGGGCCTCCCCACCCTCCCAGGGAGGAATTTTGTCCCAATCTCCCATCCATCCCTGCCCTCTGGCAGTGGGAAGCCATTCCCTGCATCCTGTCCCTCCATCCCTTGTCCCCAGTCCCTCTCCAGCCCTCCTGGAGCCCCTTTAGGCCCTGGAAGGCTGCAATGAGACAGAACAGTCATTTTTGCAGTTCCGAAACAAAAGGGAAGAAGCACCTGTGCCCTGAAGAATAAAAGCAGCAGGAAGGGCTGAGCAGCTGCTCCTCATCCACCAGGAGCAGCCAGGGCTGGGGGAGCAGCACCAGGAGCTTCCTGGGGGACAGGAGACAGAGCTGGAAGCAGGAAGGTGTGGGAGAACTCCAACCTTTCCTCACCACTTTAGTCTGGAGGTCCTACAGCCTTCAAAACTGATGTCTGCAAGTCCCCATGGGGTTTTTTTGCAAAAATGTCTTGCTGGCTCTCTGCTCTGTGCTGACCTGGTGTGTTTAGCACCTGCCCAGCACTGAGGCAGGGTTTCCATACCTCTGGTGCTCAGTCCCTCACTCCCTGTGTGTGGTTTTCTCCTCCAAAAGATGGAGAACTCTTAAGTGCAGTGCCCTGATCTGTTTTGATAGGAGTTGTTCTTATTTACTGTGCTTAAGGCACTTGAAAATGCTTTATTCTCTTTTTAATGGTGTTTTTTTTCTTGAATATTCTGCACTTGTGGAAAGCCTTTGTGTAAATAACAGATTTGTGGAGCCTGATAGTTGTTGGATGCAAATAGGGTCACCTAATCACCTACATTCTGCTCTGCCTGGGGTTTTTTGTGTCCCAGGGGTGGTTTTTACCACACAGAGAGCTGTAGCTGTAAAGCTGGGCTTGAATTTCTTTGTGTCTCCACTTCTCCTGGAGAGATTCCCTCTTGCACAGACGAGGCTACGAACTTGCCCAAGCGCAGAGCTGTGACCAGCTCTGAGTGCAGCCTTGGGGAAGAAGGAATAAATGACTTTTTGGGCCAGACTTGCTGGGTTTCCTCCTCTGTTCCTGCTCCAGGGACGGGGTGGGAGGCTGGGGACAAGCAGGGCACCATCAAGATGGGTTTTGTGTCTCTTTGTCCCTCAGGAAGGTGAGCAGAGGCCAATCTGTGCCAATCTGGAATAAACTCAGTTTTTAACAGAAGGAATATTGTAGTAACATGCAGCTAGCACAGTTTTGGAGGGAAAAATAGAAATTTAATGCTGTTTTGTACAGCTGATCTATTCCCACATACTCACAAAATATCTTCTAATGAAAATTCTCAGTTCAAACACAAATAGTGCTTTGTGCCACCCAGCCTGGTGTTTTAAGACCCCCTGGGGACACTGGCACCTTGCTCTGTGAGGGAAATACTTGCTTCAATGGCAAGAAATTAATTTCAGGGTAGCTTATTATGCACCACAAACCTTTCAAACAGTGGTCATAAAGCTGGAAGCAAAGGAAAAGAGACATGGCTCCTGCTTGATTTAAAGCACTTAAATTGTTATGGATTATTTATAATTTTATCCTCAGCACGGAAGGTAAAACTTGTAATCCACGGCCATCAGTACCTCAGCTGCATTTGAAACCCACAGCTGCAAATATTGGGGGGTTTTATTTTTCTTTCTTACACAATAAAATGTGATCGATGGTTGTTGCTAACTTCACACAGGTACAGATTTGGGACTTTTTAGTGTCATAAAACCTGTGAAGCAGAGAGTCCAGGATGTGAAACACTGACATAGTGCCTCTGGAGCACCAGGGCAGAGCTGGCTGGTGAGGGTGGGTTATTTGTGGGGATGTGGTGCCTGGAATTACAAGCACTGCAGAGTTCAGTGGCACACACAGGAAAATTCTCTGAACTTTCAGAACTTTGTGTGGAAGCCACAAGTCTCCTCTCTTTGGGGGAGAAAAATAAAAGGAGGCGAGGTGGAAATGCTGCTTCAAAGGAGTGAATACTCAGATTTTAACTCATTTATCTGCAAAGGATTGCAGTGCTGATAAAAGGACAAGTAACTGTTTTTTACAGAGTGTTTGAATCTCGTTTGATCATCCAGCTTTTTAAGTGCTGCAGGAAATTGTCGGCTTGGAGCATCCTGCTCGTGCAAAATCTGCTGGAGGAGCCCCTTTCCACATGCAACAACTGGCTGAATCCAAGGATTCACCCCAAAAGCACCATGGGAATATGGGATTTAACAGAAAGTTCTAGTCAGGCGCTTGCTTCTGGAACCACAGGCTTCCCAAACTTTTGATGAAGTATCACATCCTTTAGAGCTGTGTCATACAGTGGAAATAAATAACAATATCCAGACTACCACTCCTGCAAATCTTTGGATGCAGACCCGAAGTCCAGTACAGGCTGTGAACTTGCTTTATATTTTCCTTTAATGATTCAAACGAGCAACAGGGAAAAACTTTCTTTTTAGGACTTACCTACGTTTTCCTGCAGATTTATGTTTATTGCTTTTCCACCTTCAGCTGGCAGAAATGAGGTTAGGCTCTCATTACCCACTTCAGCCTTTACTGTGCTGCAGAAAGTGATCTGAAAGTGCCAGAATTAGCACTGTCATGCTCTGTGTTGCCCGTTTCACTGCAGCACAGAGCTGTGATAGCCTCGATAATGTACCTGTGGTGCCTGTGGCCAGCACAGCCTCGCCTCTGTTTGCCTCAGCCCTCACACGCATACAAATCCATTCCACGCGTCCTTTTCTGCCCAGAACGCGCACATTTGGAGCATCAGCCATTTCCAGACACGCGGCAGAAATAAAGCAGCGAATTTTTCCTCCTTCTCTCTCCCCTTATGCAAATGAAAACGGCGGAGGAAGGATAAAAGCCCACCCGGCAAACGCGGCTCCCCGGCAGCGCTCGCACTGCAGCAGCCAGCACGGTTCTGTACTTACAGCTCTGAGCAGGGAAACGTCTCAGGATCTTTACAATTTTCTGCAGGACTCTTTGGAGCTCTCAGCAAGCCCGAGCGTTCAGCGAGGCAGAACGGAGCCGTATGGAAGGTCTATGCAGCTGGGAGATAATGGAACTGTTTTCCCAGCTGGGACTACGAGCCCTTTATCCACTGAGCATTGCGTGTCTCTTCCCCGGTATTAAGCATGAAATGCGCTGCCTTCCCCGTGCTGCTCGAGCTAGGACCCACACAATTAGTGCCTCAATCAGATAAACAGCTCCTACAGCTCATACATATCCCTGTCTGCAAATTTGGGATGTATAAAAATTAGCTCTGCCTCGCTCATCCTTCAAGAAAGCTGAGCGAGCGAAAGCGCAGCTGTCAGAGCGGAGCATGAAAGATTAAATGTGCTCTTGCTGTTCTCCTCGTACAAATATGAGCTCCTGTCAGGTAATCACAAACCTCTCTCCTCAAGAACTGGGTCACTACACGGGATTAGGTTTAGAACAGGAGTGGAAATAGTTTTGTTCAGTCCTGGTCCCCACAATCGAGTCCTGAGCTTGGTAAGGTTCAGCTCGTGGGGTGGGAGTTGTCACTTGAGTCACATCCCAGCACTGAGTGACCTCTTCAAACACTTAACTGCCCCTTCATATGTTATATATTAAAAAAATTTAAGAAAAAAAAAAAGGGAGGGGAGACTTGCTTGTCTGAAGTGGCACAGACATAAATTCTGATATGAACTTCAAGCCTTCTTGCATTTCCGTTTTCCCTCTTGGGACTGCTTCAGCAGAGAAAAGGCAGAGCCAGGCAGGGGAGCGTTGTTCTTTTAGTGAGGAAAAGTTCCTTGTGCTCATCACTGAATCCCAGAGTGCTTTGGGTTGGAAGGGACCTTAAAAATCACCCAGTGCCACCCCTGCCATGGCAGGGACACCTCCCACTGTCCCAGGCTGCTCCAAGCCCCAATGTCCAGCCTGGCCTTGGACACTGCCAGGGATCCAGGGGCAGCCACAGCTGCTCTGGGCACCCTGTGCCAGGGCCTGCCCACCCTCACAGGGAACAATTCCTGCCCAATCTCCCATCCATCCCTGCCCTCTGGCAGTGGGAAGCCATTCCCTGTGTCCTGTCCCTCCAGCCTTTGTCCCCAGTCCCTCTCCAGCTCTCCTGGAGACTTCTCTTATGATGTTGGAAGCACCTCAGCTGTCCTGGTCCGCTCCTGGTTTGTGAAATGGGGACAACAGGACACGGGAACTCCTGGAATGTGCCCACAGGTGCCCAGCAGCCCCTGCCAGCCCCATTTGGAGCTCTCAGAGGCTCCTCCTCATTAACATAAACAATTTTACACTTCCATCCTGTGAGCTTCTCAAATGAGCTTTCCCGACAATTAATTAAGCCTTGCAGCACCTTCTAAAGGAGATAGGCATTATAATTAGCAGCTCTATTTTTAATTAGGAATAAAATTTAAAATGGAATTTTAGGTATTTCCTCATTAAAATTTTCTTTTAAATAATTACAGGGCTTTTTCTAAGTGGTATCAAGAGTAAATAGACTAAAAGTTGCTTGCAACAGATTAACCCAAGCGTCTCATAGCCAATTTTTAAAGTTTATTAAAAATTTAGCCTTTTCGATGTCAAAATAAATGAATGTCCTTATGCATATCTTGTCTAACAAGACCGGGAACAGAATTTCTCACTTGCTGAGGAAATTAGTGCTGTTTAAACTTTTCAATTTCCAACTGAGAATGGAAAAAAAAATTTCAGAAATGTCTCTTCAAAAGGTTAATTGTTCATTTCAAGATTTCTGTGGAGCTAAGCCAAGAGCTGGGGGTGCTCACCTGGATAGGAGAAGGCTCCATGGAGAGCTCAGAGCCCCTTGGAGGGCTTAAAGGGGCTCCAGGAGAGCTGGAGAGGGACTGGGACAAGGAATGGAAGGACAGGATGAGGAGGATATCCCAGAGGGCAGGGAGAGATGGGACATTGGGAAGGAATTCCTTCCTGTGAGGCTGGTGAAGCACTGGGATGGAATTCCCAGAGAAGCTGTGGCTGCCCCTGGATCCCTGGCAGTGCCCAAGGCCAGGCTGGACATTGGGGCTGGGAGCAGCCTGGGACAGTGGGAGGTGTCCCTGCCATGGCAGGGGTGGCACTGGATGGGCTTTAAGGTCCCTTCCAACCCAAACCTTTCCACGTTCTCAGTTTTTTTCATTCAACAAAGACAGTAACACTTCATTGGCTGATTTTCCTTTTTATTAGAACTTGTAAAGTTCTGATTTAGATTTTTCTGAACTGTCTTATACCCTATTAAAGATTCTGCCCATATCTTTGAGAAATGACACAGAAAGTGATGATAAATTTGAATATTAAAACAGTTTTCCTAGAGGTCAGGCTAAAACATTTGCATGTTACCCAACTGTTGTGGGTTTGCCCAGTTTTCTTTCAAAACAAAAATTCATCAAGGTTGGCATTTCTTGGTCAAATACTTTGCTTTTGAAGAATTGCAATATTCTGTCAGAAAAAACCATACATTTTTTTAAAAAAGAAACAAAACCAATGCAAACATTGATGATCAAAAGAACCCCAGCTGAACCTCTGTAACCTTGTTGTGTTTCCAGCTGTCAGAAACCCCTTAAATAAAACCTTTCCACCATTAAGGAAGGGCTGCTCCTCTTGGAGTTTTTGACACTGTCAGGGCACAGACAACTCCTGCAAACTGGGGCAGCCTCAGCAGCCTGGGATGGGCCTCCAGTCACCTCAAAAGTTGGCTCTGGAGTGACAAAAGTTTCCTTGTCTCAGGATGAAGTGCACAATGTCCTTGTGTAGCTTTCAGGACGCTGTCGCAGGCTAAAAATACCTGGGAGATAGGATCTGGTCTATAAAGCAGACAGAGGGAATCAGGAGCACGGGCTGGGAGACAGGAGGGAATTAGAAGTTGAGCCAAGGTGTCTCTTGCAAAAACTCGGTCTGGAAGACACTTTCTCCTCTGTTCCCTCGGTGGAAATTGGAGATGCCTTGGAATGATACAGGTGGGGTTTTGTCACCGTCCCTTCAGGAGCCGGAGCTTTCCAGCTCCCTGCCGGCTCCCTCTGGCTCTGTCAGCTTTTCTATCTCTCCTTTAGACAGAGGAGATAAACCCAGGATGTCTTTATCAACTTTTTCAACTGAATTAGATCAACATGATCTAAACTCTCCGCTGTGCACAAGCGTCAACTTGCTCAAGGGCAAATCCCTGCGACCATAACCCAAAATTTAAGGCCCAAGATGATTTTTTTTTAACAAATTAATGTGATCCCGTCCCATGAGTTGTTTTACCCAGTCAGTGCCACATTCTGCTCTGAAATTCATCCATTAACCCACCTAAATTTCTCTTTGGTGTTTACACCATGCAGAAGGTTTTGGTTGCTCCAAAATTCTGATTCACAAAATTGCAGAATGGTTTGGGTTGGAAGGGACCTTAAAGATCATCTCCCTCCAACCTCCTGCCATGGGCAGGGACACCTTCACCTATCCCTGGCTCCTCATCTTTATGACTCCAGGGCACTGCTCAAGTAAGACTGAATTAATCAACTTTACAGTGCTAATCAGTAAACATTTCCCAAATTTTTGTCTTAGTTTCCTCTCAGTCCTGTTAGACATGTTTGAAAGCACATTTCAACATAATTTTCCATGAGTGCAACCTTGCAATTGTTTTTCAATACAGAGGTGATGTAATTTCAAATTGATGGAGTTCTACCACCTTTGTCTCGTGAATATTCCTTGAGGTCTTGTCAGAGACAGATATCAGAAACCTGAGAGCAAAAATCCATCATAATTCACTTGCACTGTAAGAATTAAAATGCACTGTGAAGTAAATTGAGCTGCTGGACAGGCTGGTAGTTGGACAGTGCAGAAATTGGGGATCTTCTCTTTCAATAAAGAATCCTTGAAATCCCACAAAAATGGATTATTGTACTCTGAATTCCCCAAGAAGTTTGCTTCTGGAGCAGAGAAACAGCTAAGAAAAGCCAACCAAGCCAACCTGAATTCTTGATGACTTCTGGGCAAGTGACCACCACGAGGAAGGGAGGTGGTACAACCACGCCAGCAATGAAGATCCTTATTCCTGCAGCCTTCCAGAAAAAAGGAAAGGAATTTGCTCTGGAAGCAACGTTCACAGTTTTTATGTTTTTGTGTAAATATTTTTATTATTATTATTTAAAAATCCTTATTATGCTCTTGCCCTGCAACTGGATAGGGCACTAAGTGCCTTCTCCGTGTGTTTTAGCATGGTGAGTTATGTCAAAGGATATTAATACAGAAAACATAATGTCAGTTATAGGAAATAGAGCTTAATATAGAATAGCTGTTTCTTCTGCAGTTTTTGTAGGTTTGGTTTTGCTTGGGACACACACACACGATGGAGACATGACACTAAAAAAAAGGGATCTGCAGGTTTGAAATAGATAAATGTTCAAACAGATTTTCTGCTGAGTGTAAAAAGACACAATTCGAAGTATAAAGCTCATTGGTCTTTTTTTTTCCACACTAGATCCATCAAAGAACCAGAATTAGCTGCTTTATCCCTTGTTTGTATTCCACAAAGCTCCTTCCTCTGCCTGAACTTTGGGCTTTGTCTCCATGTGGTTTGTTCAGGTCTCCATTTCACAGTGATGGAGCAGAGTTATGGACAACCCCAATCAGAGGCTCTGCTTTGATAACGAGGGGATTAATTAGTTCCCAGCTCCACAAACAAACCAGAAAACAAACCCTCTGAACTGCTGCCTCTGTACCCCCTTCCAAGGATGATTAAAGAGGGAAAGGAGCAGCTCAGGGATGTTGTTAGTCCTGTGCTAAAGTGCCCCATTGATCTCCGTCTCTGGAATAAATGCCAAGGTTTAGTGGGTGTTAATCCTTGCAAAATGTGCAGCTTATTAATGATCCCCCCAGCAAAGGTGACCTCTGGAGCCAGCAATGATGCTCTGAGAGCAGCTTGAATGCTTCCTCTGCTTCCAGCTGCTCTGCTGCCACAGAAAAACAGGTTTCAAAACCTCCTGTCCTGGTTCTTGGGGTGGGAAATGCTCTGATCAATACTGGAGGTTTATCTATAATGGACCTGGAAGCTCTTTAACACCAGGACAGCCCTGATTGGAAATGATTGGACAAGGAAATTTAAAAAGTATAAGCAAAAAGAAGTATGAAGGCTTTTACTGGAGTTATTTTAGAAACAGCTGCTGGTGTTATTGGATGTGTTTTTTGTTTAGAAGCACAATCACTGTTGAACAACCTTTGCTCTCCAGACAATCACAGTGACCTTAGTAAGACTTTTTAATGGCTTTGTGGCTAATCCTGCCATGATCTTCCACTCATAAAATTTGGGGAGCTTGCTTATCCCTTCATTTCTTTGGAGTTTTGTGTGAGATGTGGTTTTTGTTTTTATTTTTGTGCCTGTGTTACTTTTGCTATTTTTTAAATTTAATTTTTTAAAGAACAAAGCCATCTGAGAAAACACCAGACGTGCATTTCCAGATTTTCAGCGTTGTGTTCGTGGTTGTACCTTGCTGGATATGAAATATCTGATAAGTGCCTCACATTTTGCATTGATTTTCCTGAAGGGAGAGAAAACTTGGAGCAGGGAGCCCGGGAATTGCAGTGTCCTTTCATTCCTTCCCCTGCCAGTTGTGCTAAATGGTCACTGGATCGATGTCCAGCGTCGGTGCCCTGTGGAGGAGGAGGAGGAGACCACGGAGCCATCGCTGCCAGCGAGCCCAGGGCACCAGATGTCACCTAACGGGTGTCAGCTGCAGGAGCCACCCAGCCGAGAGCAGCAGGGCTCCGAAACCCAGACTGCAACAAATAATGCCCAAGAGCTCTCCATTTACAGAAACTGGTGTAGCTACAAACCAGTTACTCCTTTCAAGTGTGGCTTTCTTTTATCCAACACTTGGCAGGCTCTCCAGAGGTGGCAGGGTGAGAGGAGACGGCCTCAGGCTGGGCCAGGGGAGCCTCAGGTCGGATATTGGGAATNTCCTTTCAAGTGTGGCTTTCTTTTATCCAACACTTGGCAGGCTCTCCAGGGGTGGCAGAGTGAGAGGAGACGGCACAGGCTGGGCCAGGGGAGCCTCAGGTCGGATATTGGGAATAATTTCTTTCTGGAAAGGGTGGTCAGGCCTTGGCAGGGGCTGCCCAGGGAGGCTTGGAGTCCCCATCCCTGGAGGTGCCCAAGGAAGGCCTGGAGGTGGCACTCAGAGCTCTGGGGACAAGGTGGGGATGGGGCACAGCTTGGACCCGGTGACCTTGGAGGAGTTTGCCATTAGTGATTCTGGGATTCTGTGAGGTCACATCTTCCCAGACATCACCTATTCCCTCCCTCTGCACTGCCACTGGTGCAGGCACAAGGCCCACAGTCCCTCTCCTGGTGGCACTGCCACCCTGTCACCCATTTTCCACCATTCCCATGAATTTCCTGCAGCTTCTCTAACACTCATACCATTTATTTTCTCAATGTATTTATTTCCCCTTGTCCGTCCATGCTTCTGCAAGTCCCCAGTGACTCTGGCACCATTCTTTCATTTTTCTGATCAACCCATGGATTTTCCCAGACCTTTGGGAAAACAAAGGGTCAGTAGGTGACCCTGTGCTGTTCAGTGGAGTCGGATAAAACTCACTTCTGGCACTTCTCAACTCTTCCTCATTTTGCATTTTCCATGTTCCATTACCACAATGCTTGTAAGAAATTTCTGTTCTAATACCGAGGGTTAATCCTTGAATTGATAAAACAGAGGCAGGATGAACAATTCCTGCCCTGCCTTAGGGCACTGCTCCTTTCCTCCCTCAGTTTTCCCTCAGTCTGACTCCACTTCTACTTCCAGTTCCTGGGGACATTTCTTATATCACAAATTTTTCACTTTTGCCCATCTTCTGCTCTGTGCCAGTTGGACTTTTGGAAACAATGGTTTTCTGAGGGAAACGGGGAGAAAGAAGCCATTTCTGGTACCACTCAACCTTCAAATTTCCTGCTTTTTGGGAAAATTGCTGTTCTAGTGCACAGCACCACTGCAATTTATTTCCTCTGCAGCCCTGTCAGTGCTGCCTGCCCAGCCTGAGGCCCCTGGCTGTGCTCCCTGTGTCAGAGCATTAATGGTCCCCTCTCCACATCAAAATTAATTAATGCAAAAAAGTGCTTAAAAAAATGTCTGCAGAAACTGAGAGGTCTTGGCTGTAGAGTTCTCCTGCTGAACTCAAATCAAGTGTGTAGTTCTTAAACTTCCCACATTCCTTGAGACAAAATGTTGCTGTAGAAGACGAGAGTTACCTCTGAGTAGCCTGAAAATCCATTATTTTATCTTCATTTTTAATATGTTGGGGAGGTGACTAATGCTTAATGAGAAAGAAAATTAAAGTCAAATGTGCAAATATTAGAGTGAGTGAAAATAGTAAATTATTTGAAGCCTTTTCACCTAAGTTTTTATTTGAATATTTAAATAATAAGGGCTTAATATCTCCTCTGAGCAACAATCTCAGCTCCCCTCTAAGGTGAAGCCCTCCAATCTCTTTCTGTCAAACCACAGGGCTCTGACCAACCCCTTTAGTGCAAATAATCATGAAAAAGAGGCAGAAGTGCTGAAAACTCTGCTGTGGTGGGATGGAATTCCCTGAATCCTCTTTTGTGGGCCCTGGGTAGGCAGGAAATTAGAGAGGATATTGTTGGTAACTTCAGTAGATTCTTGTTGAGGTTCTGCAGTAAAGCTTTACACCTGTAACAGGCATTTCTAGGTGGCTCTGTATGTTCTTATTTTGATTTTTATAGACCCCTCAACATTGAAAATGTTATTAATTAGCAATAGGAAGCTGAAGGGTAACAATGATGCTTTGACTTCCAGGATTTTGTGGCTGAAATTTGCTGAAGAAATGAAAACGAGCAGGAATTGTATCAAGGAGGGACCCAGCACCACTGAGATATTTATCCAAGCAGCGGCTTCCTTGCTCTCCATCTGGAGCAGGAGTGCAGGGAAGCAGGGAATTGCTGATTATGGGGACACAGGTTGGAGATGGTTAAAAATGAAAAAAATCAGGGCAATAATGTAGCTACACTTGACCAGGTAAATGTGTAAGTATTACAGTCAGTGGTAAGGTATCAGGAATTAAAATCTGTAAATGCTGCATCGTTCTCACAGAGACACAGAGAGAGAAAAAGTGGATTTAAACCAGCAAATGTGTTCCATTTTGTCTATCGTTTTTGCATCATTTAAAGACTTCTGTCTCACTGCTCAGCACATTTCAGCCCTGGAACAAAACGCTGGGTGTAAACTTTAAAAAAATCCATCTTCATCTAAAAGAAGAGAAGTAAAAGTATGGGTGTTTCACCAGGAACTGTAGGGACAGGGCAAGGGGGAATGGCTTCAAAGTGAAAGAGAGTGGGTTTGGATGGGATATTGGGAAGGAATTGTTCCCTGTGAGGGTGGGCAGGCCCTGGCACAGGGTGCCCAGAGAAGCTGTGGCTGCCCCTGGATCCCTGGCAGTGCCCAAGGCCAGGTTGGGCACTGGGGCTTGGAGCAGCCTGGGACAGTGGGAGGTGTCCCTGCCCATGGCAGGGGTGGCACAAGATGATTTTTTAGGTCCCTTCCAGCCCAAACCATCCTGGGATTCTCTTACATTGGTTTTAGAAAGTTATACCAAAAACCCTTCAAGTGCTGCTGCTCCCTCCTTGTTCCTCTGGTGCCTTCACTTCCAGCCTGGAGTTAATGTCAGAGGGATCAGATCCGTGGCAGAAGGAATTTCACCAAAACCAGAATTTTCTGTTTTTCCAGCCAGTCTCCCCAGGGCTCACCAGGATGATCTTTGAGCATCTCTGCCTTTCTCACAACTTGGTGTAATTGGAAATACAAACAGTGCAGTGTCCATGGCCTAGCACTGGCTGCAATATCAGCCTTTCTTTTAGGTCACCAGTACATAAAATCCACTTATTAAAAATGTATACGTGGGAAGAGTGAGTGGAATTTTATAGATCTGGTTTTACTGCAGAAAATGTAGTTATTTGGGGCTCCAAAAAGCTGTAAAGCTGTACCGAGGTTTTTACAGCACTGAGTGAATTAGGTGAATTAAAACACAACATCTTCCTGCATCCTTCTCTGGATTATGTTTGAGGACATTTTTCATTTGGGTTATTATTTTTTTTTTTTTAATTTCCAATGGCAAACAGAAAATATTCCTCTTTCCAGCTGTAGATAAATTTAATGAGGACTATAATGTTCAGACAGGGATCGTCTGTATGAAGTCACTTGCTGGATGCTTGGAACAGAAATATCCCTGTGTTTTGACACACTGATTTCTTGTTCTCTGACAGGGCTATAATTTGCTCTAAGAATTGTTTCAGTCGTTTCCCAAATATTTCTCACGCTGCGTTGGGAAGAAATAATTGAATTTGGTGAAGTTATACCAACTTTCATTACGCTGAAAAAGAGCTCTCTTCATGCAATGCCATCAACTTCCTCCTCAAAGATCAGCTTAATTAAAACTCCACTCTCTTAAAACAGACCATTGCTTATGATTATAATGCAGTTGGATGAAAACATATGAAAATTGACTAATGCAGGTCAGTTTTTGTATCCCACAGGATGATTTGGCACTGCTGTTGCCTTGTAGAACTGCAATAAGGGGGGCTGCACCCAAGGATCAGCCTGGCTTTGTGTCTTACACCCAAATATATTTCACGGGTGCATAAAATCCCACAAGGATAAACCCGGCAAAGGAGGCAGCTTAGTGAGAGGTAAAGCTCAGCTCAGGAAGGGTTTTATTTGCTCAGAGTCTTCCCAAAACGTAGGGGAAACCCACAGGAGGTTTGCTCTGGGCGCTCCTTGTCCTGTTTGGAGATGTTTACAGGGCTGGTACCAACAGATAACAAACCTGACACAGAACAGCTTTGCTGGAGTCAGATACTTTCATATTTTTCACAGAATCACAGGATCATTAAGGCTGGAAAAGACCTCTGAGATCATCAGGTCCAACCTTTGCCCGAACACCACTGTGGCCACTAAACTCTATCTCCAAGAGCATTTTCAGAATGTTCTTTTACACAGCTTTAGAACACACTTGTAGAGTGAATATTTTCTAATCTGATTTTCACGTCCTCCTTAAAATGAGAGTATTTAGCCCATTTTATTTAACTCTAATTCAAACAGTTCCCAGCAGTTGAACACCCCATCACTCTTCCCAAAACACAGTCATCATGTAAATCTTTGTAGGGAGAGTCCTCTCCCCTATCCAAACCTTTGTGCATCTTTCACCTGTGCAAGGGATTTTATCAGACAATTAAAACTAAATTATGCAGGCTTTGTGCCACACAATCAAATCTCTGCTTGTTAAGCATTTAGTGCCAGTGATCAAACTCCCTAAATGTCAGCAAGGTCAGAGCTTGGTTGTGTTGCCTGAATAAAAGCAAAGCTTGGCTGATGTGCATTGTCCTGCAGGGAAATGTACAGGATGAAACAATTCTGTGAAGCAGTCCCTTGGAAATTGTGCTCTTCTTCCTTAAACTTGCACTTACAACTATTGGGCAAAATGTGTGAGGAGAGGTTGGACTTGATGGTCTTGGTGGTCTTTTCAGACCTCAATGATTTTATGAACTGAGGGACGTTTGGTCCTTTTATGGGGTATTTTATATTCCTAAGCCCAATTCTAGACCTCTCCTTTTGGTTCCAGCACTGAGCACTGAAAACCAAAGGGATCCATGTCCTTGAACAATTTGCCTTTAGCCTGTGCCACTGCTATTCTGAAAAGTTGGTCCCCACATTTCTGCCCAATTTCATGAAATGTTACGTTTTGGGGAAGTCAGCCCTGCACCTGGTCTATTAAAAAAATTGCAACTTCACCTGAAGTACTGAAGAGCCCCTGGATCAGGTTTGGAGCAGCCTGGCACAGTGGAAGGTGTCCCTGCCCATGGCAGGGGTGGCACTGGATGGGTTTCAAGTCTCTTCCAACCCAAACCACTCTATCACTCGCTGAAATGGCACAAGGAGTTATCGCCCACGCCTAAACCCCAAAAACTTTGATTTCAGTTCTATCAGTGCATTAATCCTGGATGAAACCTCCCAGCTCCTCAGCCTACTTCTGCAAGAGAAGACAGCAGAGATTTACCATCATCCCTTTCCACACAGAGATCTCTCAGTTATCTCCTCAACACCAGTTATTGCCACTTATGGGAATTGTTCCACCAGTTTTTCTCCTCTTGGTGCATAAACCGCAGTGAAAAAACAAACATCTCAAATTACCGTCACAGTAGCTCATTTTAATTTTGTTTTGTGCTCTGAGAGAGCTGATAACCTAAATCAGCCTGATGGTTATTTCAGCCAGTGAACAGCATATTTTATCCTCTGGGTGTCTCTGGTAACAGCTCCTGCTCAATCCTTAGGCTCTGTGTTTTCTTCTAATTATTAATTTATTAATACCACCCTTGTTGAAGCTCCAGGAAGGGTTTGAGTTGGAAAGGACCTAAAATAACATCCAGTCCCACCCCCTTTCATGGGTCTTCCACTGTCCCAGGTTGCTCCAAGCCCCGTCCAACCTGGCTTTGAACACTTCCAGGGATGGGGGTACCAAGCAGAGGCAGAACAAGAGGAGTCACTTTCCATCCCCTGTGTCAAAATCCCTCATTAGGAATGACGGTAATTAGCTCAGGGGAAACGATCACTCAGGCTATCATTGGGTAAGACCCTTTACCTAAATCCTTTATTTGCACTTTTTCATGTCTTAGAGTGAAATTAAGTAGTGTAAGAGTAAAATTATCTCAGGAAAGAGAGTTTTTATTGTGACCTTTCAGCAGCGAAACATTCCTAAACCATGGACCCCAGTAGTGGGTGTGGTATAGGAAGGGCAAAGAAATGTCAGCAGTTGAAGGAGAATCAAAGATTTCCAAAGATGTGGATAAGAAAAGCCCTTGGAGGTGACAGAATTCAGCAGGGAACTCGTGATCCCAGCAGTGACTCCCTCACCCAGCTCCCGTTGCTCTGCCCTGCTCCAACAACACTCCTGGAAGCCACTGGCAAAGGATTCTCCAGATCCCCTCACAGAGACTCGCGTGCATAAAAGATAAACTGTCTGTTATTGCCCCAGTAATGGATTTACTCCTTTATCTCCAGTAATAAATGTCTGCAATTTGGAGCCGTGGTTAACACCTCGTTCAGACAAAGGTCAGTGTGATGGAGGTCGTATCTGCCACCACAAAGTGTGACTGTCCTGCTGTGCAGCCTTTAGGTTCTCTATTGTCTCGAGGAATCCAAGAGATTTCCCACATATTTTCACCAAAACAGATTTTGTTCACTGGAAAGGGAACATCTTTTGGCTACTCAAACTTCCTCTGACACTGGTAGAAAATTAGAATTAAATATTTAACGTGGAATTAAATCCATTATTCTCACTGGTGCTGAGGGGGAAATGTTTTGTGTTGGTGCGAATAAAGACAAAGTTAAAACCCCAGTCTGGCTGACAGAAATGGGCTGGAGAGCAATTAGGACTGGTGATACTGGTATAGAAGATTTTGGGTTGTTCAATCCAACCTGGAACAGGAGGGAGGAAACGTGTGGCTGTGTTATTGCTGTGTTCATGCAATTAAACTCATTATCCTGTGTCCAGGTCAGCCATCAGCCCCAGGCAGGACTAAATCCTGGGAAATATCCCCCTAAGGACGGGAGCTGGAGCCTTTTGTGTGCGACAGCCCTGCAGCTGCAGCTGCACAAAGAGGCCGTTTCCATATGGAGCCACATTGTTCCTCAAGTGCTTGGCAGGAATTTCGTCACTCTCCATCCCACAGAGGAAAAAACCCCAAATTCGTCTCTTGATGCTGGTGTGAAAAGCTGTTGTTTGGCATCCAGTTCTGGCTGGAGCTCCATCCAGCTGAGGGATGGCATTCACAGGGATGGTTTTTCCCTTTTCCTGGGCTCCACATCTCCAGTTCTCTCACTGGGCTCATCCCACTCTCGAGCAGCTTCCTTTAGGTGCAGCTGTGGCTCTGTGCAGAAATCCAGATGTGGGACTGAATTCCCGGGCAGCAGAGCTGCCTGTGCCCTGCCAGGGGTGCTGGGTGATGGCTGCCAGCCCTGAAAACCCCTTGGGATCGTCCCTTGGGATCATCCCGCTGCTGCAGAGCTGCCAGCTCTGCCCTTTGGTGACTCCTTATGGAAATGAAACAAGGCTGCCACAGGGTCCCCAGGTGCCCAGGACTTGATCTTGCTTTTGTCACTGACAAGTCTGACGAATCCCGGGGTTTCAAGGTCAAAATACTGAATAAAAACCCGAACTCTGAGTCTCACACACTGCCTAGGATTTTCCAATCTCGGAGCAGTGCCTTTCGGGATCACTGACAAAGCTGTGGTCTTAGGGAGGTCAAGACTACTTGTGAAATGTTGATTAAAAAGTTGATTAGTTGGCTGATTAGATGTGAGGTTTAGATGTGGATTATATTTAAGGATCAGCAGCAGTTAAGGGAAATTTATAGCACGTCCTAAGCACCTCAGTCAGAGCAGCAAATGATATTTCAGCCATAAAACCTTCCTTTCAGGTGATAGTCCTCACCATTAGAACAAAAGTAGAATCAAAGGATTTAAGACTCTTTCTTCTTGGTTTACAATCTTCAATTCTTTCTTTCCCCTCTGGAAACCTTAAAAAGAACTGCAAGGAATATAAATTTTAGGAAAGGAAATCAAGCTCCAGTTTGAATCCCAATGAAATTTCTGAGAGCATTCCATGGACTTTATCCATGAGCACATCAAAACACCTGGTAAGTGTTATTTATCTCCATGATACGCCCATGAAATGGGGATCTTCCAATCTCACAGGGAAAACCTGGCCCTTCCAGGTGAAAGACTCAGGATCTGGATCTTTAGGAGGCTTTTTTTTCTCCAAAATAACCAGGACAAAGTGCAACCAGGCAAAGAACTGCCAGCATTCAACCACCCAGGGAATGTTTTCCCACGGTGGTTTGGCAGAGCTACAGTCACAACCTGTAATTGCCGTGTCTGCTCTGAGCCCACTGATTATTTCCTCCTCTAAAGACCAGGAGCTGTTTAAAATACCCCAAAGTATTGACCAGAACACAAAGAAAAGTTAAAGGAGGTTACCAGCAAACAAAACCCTATGAGTTGATTTAGGTAAATCCAGTTTTTCCTCTAGCAAAGGATCACTTCCCACTCAATAATGTCAGATAATGTATCAGCACATCAAAATGTCTGTGGCCTCATGGAACAACCATTTGTTAGTGCAAATGGTGCACGGTGCTGGTCTGGAGGGCCCTCATAGGTGAAAACCCATTTCAATTCTTTTATTGCAAATCTAAATTTCCCTCCTTAGCGTTGCAGGCTCGTATAACTTTGTCACTTGCAGCCCAGCGCTGTGGGATGCACCAGGGGCTGCCTTTTTCTATATTTGAAATTATAAATGCCACCCATATTTGTTTCTTTTTTTATTCTTGGTTTATTTCTGCTATAGGTCTTTTTCTACCTGCGTAATTCAGGGCTTTAAATAGAATTACATGAACATTTTTGCAATAGCACTTAATCCCCTCTATACCTTAGAGGAGATATTTGATCTTGAAAAGGATTTGTTTCTTGAGAGAACTGCAGCAGTATTTAATTATTTCTGTTTAAAATCAAGCAAACTTCATAGACAACATTTTTTAGTGTTAACCTCAGTGGATTTGCTTTTAATAGCATAAAAGAAGTGTGGCTAATGATAAGACTTAAATTCTTGTATTTTAATCCTTTTCTGACCTTCTTGTCTTCTGTAATCTTTGGTAACTGCACAAAAAAAAAAGTTTCCTCAGTTTCTTCTTCTGTAATGCAGTAAAATCTACAAATTACACTGATTTTGATCCATAAACTCCCAGGTATTCCTGGTTTTGATTCCAATCGTGTCAGCAGCAATAAGAAATATTGGAATGTTTGAAGATCCAGCCTGGTTTGTGTTGGAGTACAGGCAAGATTTGATGCAGACCACAGCTTAACCAACACTTCCCATGTGCTATTATGATTTAAAAATACCCAAATTCATTGGACAACTTTAGGCATGAATCAGGCCTGAGAAAAGCTGATTTCTGCTCTCAGAGCTGAACGCCCACCTTGGGAAATGAGGAGTTCATGGAGTGCTTTCAGTGAAATCCCAGCTCGGGTGACACTGTAGACAAAGTTTCCTCCTGGGAATATTTAAGTTGAAATTATCTCATTGTGATGGAAAAAAAATCCTGCTCACTTACTGATGGTTGTGGGATCGTAATGACCCAAAATATTTTTATAATCTTGCCTCCTGCCTTTTAAAATTAGTAACAAATACCAATGCAGTGATCCCAGGCATCATGACCTGTTCAAGTTCATGTGGGAACAAAGCCAGTATAAAGTGATTTAGGATTGATTCATTATAACACTTTCTTTGTAAAAAAATTGATGAATTCATTTTTGTGTCATTCCCAGTCATTAGAATATAAAGAGGCACAGTACATTCCAAAAATCCAATTCTTGAAGACCTCAAAAGCAGCTTCCTTCTCCCTGTTTACTCATTTTCATTCAGCAAACCTTCCAAAAGAAGTATTCAGAGAGACCAAAGAAAAGGATTCAAAGAGACCAAAAAAAGGATTCAGAGGAACCAAAAAAAGTGTTCAGAGAGACCAAAAAAAATACTCAAAGAGACCAAAACAATCTGTAGCATTTTATTTAAAAGCCAGGCAGAAAACAGACCCAGGCTGCCGTTTCCCCCCTTGCTTTGTTTTGCTTTGGCTCTTTAAACGCACCTTTTCCCAAAGGGAAAGAAAAATCCATATTGTCCAATTGTCTTTCCATTAAAATCTGCAACAGACTCCTACAGCTCTATAGAGGAGTGAGATCAAGGCAGGAATATTTGTCCAGGTATTGATCCCTCCTGCAGGATGTGCTGCCTTTTCCCGGGGTTGATAATCTCCCATCGCTTTCCGATCCGCAGATTTCTGCTCCCTGAGCAGGAGGAGATTGCTGCTTTTTGTCTCTGTAATTGCTCTGAAGATTTAGGGCTAGATTTTAATCTCAGAAGGGCAATATATCTGGGAGAATCTCAGGAGGAGAAGGAAAAAAAAGTGGTTAATGGATATGCAGGGAGCATCAGAGGGTGTTTTCCATGGAACAAACAAGGCATGACATGGAGCTGAGATTAGGATCTGGCAGTTGTGAAATTTAGATGGAGAGCCCTGCAAAGAGCTCTTAATTCCATTGCCAGTGGTCAAAATCTGTCACGAAATAATCCAATAATGCTTTAAATACATTCATTTGAGGATCTTTAAGCATTTTTGCATCCAAGTCCAGGTTTTACCTTTATTCCTTCTCCCAAAAAATGTAAAATTATTTTTCTTTCCTGAAACAGCCACATTTTAATCACAGAGCCCATATCTGGAGTTATAATTACATTATTTTTAGTTTTAGTTTTTCACTATTTACTTAGATTTAGCCGTAGTCTAGTGGAAGGAGTCCCTTCCCATGGCAGGGATTTGGGATGGGATTATCTTTAAGGTCCCTTCCAACCCAAACCATCCTACAAGTCTATGAAATAGCGCTGGTAGGAAAAAGCCCTTAAAATGACAATTGTGACTCCTCGGAAACAGGATATCTGCCCTCCCCACACCTACAGTCTAGACATTTTCAAAACTTTGAAGCCATCAGAAAGATTTGTGAGCCTGCATTTGAATTTTTACTTTCAGGCCAGATTTCCTTTCTCTTTTTTTTTTTTTCCCCTTGCAGTCATTCCACAGAAACGGGAAAACTCCACTGCTTTTCTTGGCATGGTTGTTATGACCTGGTCTCTAACTACCTTGTCTTTTGCATTGATTACCGATTCAATCCATGGGTAATTCACTCCTAATGCCCTGCCTGGGCTGAGGTGAAATCCCTTGGGGACTATCAAGGTTGTGGCTCTTGACTGCAGTGGAGCACAATTTCTATTTTTCCCCCTCTAAACATTTATAGCACCTGTAGGGAGGTGGAATTTCAGCTGGGATTTCAGTCCTAGCTTTGGAATAATAATGGATGGCACTGCTTTCCTCGTGTTTTGGTGTCTTCTCTATTGCATTATTTGACTTGAAGCCTCTCTGTGTCCTTATCTGTAAAATAATTATCATTAATGTGGTTAAAGCAGACAGCACAGCAGGGGTTAAGGCCCTTTCTGGCAGCTTTCAGTGTTCCCCATAAGGTCACCAAATATTCCACCTCTGTGGCCATGCTCCACCTTGAGGGATGCACCGACAGCATCACCGACATCCCGGAATCCCAGAATGGTTGCGGTTGGAAAGGACATAAAAATCATCTCATCCCATCCCATGGCCAGGGAGACCTTCCACTGTCCTAGATTGCTCCAAGCCCTGTCCTTGGGCGCTTCCAGGGATCCAGGGGCAGCCACAGCTTCTCTGGGAATTCCATTCCAGCCCCTCACCACCTCTCAGGGGAGAATTTCTCGTGTGTATCAAACCTCTTCCAGCCTGACCTGCCACTTCATTCCCCCTTGTCCTGCCACTCCAGTTCCCGATGCAGAGTCCCTCTTTGGCTTCCTCGCGGTGCCTTCAGGCACTGGAAGGTTTCCACGAGGTCTCCACAGAACCTTCCCCTCCCCAGGCTGAACATCCCCAGTTTTCTCAGCCTGTCTCCATAGGGGAGGTGCTCCAGTCCCCCTGGACTTCAGGCTGTGTCTGGTCCTGTGCCCATTCCCCCATGATGCCATACTGCACCTAAAACTGGCATCCTAATGACGAATCCTACATTTTATGCAGCCCATAATGTTAACAAGCAGAAGAAATTGGATAAAATACTTTGGATTCTTTGTACGAGCACCGAAGCTTTTTCTTCCCCCCAATTGTTGCTACTGAAGTCGGAGCGCGTTTGAAGATCTGAAACTTTCCTTTGGAGGGAAAAGTCGCCTCCTTGTGCTTTTCCTCACGCTGTGTTGACATCTTTTCATCAGCTACATCGTGTTACCTCTTCTGCATTAAAGTCTAATCACAGCCTTGGAGTTTGCAGTTACCAGCTACAAATAGGAAGATTTCTCCCTGTGAGACCAGAGCATTCCTCAAGCAATTTTCCACCTTTATGCAGGGCTTTGTTTCATCAGGGTTTATTTTTTTGTGTGTGTTGTTTCTTACCATCTGCCTTGCAATTAAGCTATTTAAAAGCACCCACATCAAAGAAGGGCTCTGGTTCTCTACAAATAGAGCTCTCTGCTGCACTGCAGAAGTGACAAAAATAATCCACCCAGTTCCATAGTTTATGATGATGGAATAAATATTTTTCCCTGGTATTTTTTTATTGACTTTAAAAAAATAAATCAGAAAAAAGGGCATGTTAAATATGTCTAAGTTAAGTAATTCTTCACTGGAGAAAATCTAACCAGCAACATCTTTATTCTCTATAAGTCTTTCAGTGCAAACACCAATGATATTATAAAATTCATGGTAATTTCTCTATTTCTTGTGGTTTTTCAAATTTTTGTTTTAATTCATTGCCTCTATTAAAACCACAATGATAAGATCCCATCCCTATATTACATTTACGGTTATTTTTTTCTGGAAAAAGGTGATTGTGGCCTGAATGTTATTTTATGGAGTGTGGAGAACAGGAAACTTGGAAGGAACAGGTGGGAGATTAAGGTTGAGGAGCAAACTTAAGAATGCTGAGCCAGCCAGTGCTTCACTTTAATTGCTGTAAGAGTGTTGTAGGGATGAGTTCTTCAATGTTTAGGATACAATATTTAAACAAAAATGTAATGATGAGTGTAAAGACAAAGGGGGAAAGAAAGGATTAGAGAAGTTGTTTAAAATAAATGGCAGCTGTGGCTTTTTCCCAACTTCATAGAATGACTGGCTTGGGTTGGAAGGGACCTTAAAGCTCATCCAGTTCCAAACTCCTTCCACTATCCCAGGTTGATCCAAGCCCAATTCAACCTGGCCTTGGACACTTCCAGGGATGGGGAAACCACAGCTTCACAACATAATTTATTATAACAGAATGGAAGCCTATGGAGGAAAAAGAAACAGATAAAATCCAGTGTCTGAGGAAAAAGGTGCAAAAGTGCCGGTGGTTTCCATGAGGTGACACCAAACCAGCTGGATAAAAAGTGCCCAGGACTTGCAGGTAATCTGAGGTAACGTTGCAGTGCCCAGGTGGGTGATTGCTCGCAGTGACCTCCCCAAACAACCTGCAAGCGAGCTGAGAAAATGGGATTTTCTGTTGTCTTCCTCGCTGACCTCTGCTGTCAGCTCAGAACGAAAGTAAATTAATCAGAGTGTGTTTGCTTTATTCAGGGAGTAATGTTTTCTTTTTCACATGCTGTGTTTTATTTCAGCAGCTAATGGCCCAATTTATTAAGAAAGAGCCAGGAATTTTGCAAATTCTGTTTCTCCCATTAGAGTCTGACGAGGAGCCTGAACTGGGCTCCTCCAGCTCCCCCGGCACAGAGTCCAGCAGGTCACCGTTGTTAACCTGATATTCCATTGCCAGGTGGTCCCCAAGGATTTCAGATCAAGGCTGTCTGTAGGCTGTTCCTAGGGTGGGAATCAGCTGAGATTGGAGAGGCAAACCCCAAATTCTTTGCTGTCCCATGAACTGAGTGAGGGACAACACCATTTCCTCCCACTTGGAGATTTGTTTTGGAGCCTTTAACCTTCCTTTTTATTTCTAATTTAAATTTCCCTGGCTGCATTCACACACAGCTCTCCAGAACTCGCCCTGATTTATCTAAAAGAGTAGAGGAATTATTTTCCCTCAATGGGTTTTTTTTACCCAGCAATTAAAATTTCTGCCATCTTCCTGCAAGGCAAGTGCAGGGGCCTTTTGACCCTGAGAGCAAAACTCCAGCCTTAGAAGTCACTTAAAACTCTTTCACTTCCTAGACATTTATTTCTTCTGCGCATTTCAAAAACTTCATTCTGTACCCCCAGGTGTGGAACCAGTGCTCAGCAATGCCCCATCCCTCTCCCTGCTCCTGGGATTGAGCCATCCAGGCTCTCCTTTATGGAAATCACATTTTTCTCCCTTTGCAGTGGCTGGGCAGAGATCAGTGTATGGAAATTCAGCACGTGCCGTTGGGAGGGATTTATCCAGCTTTACCCAGCGGCAGTGGATGGTCCCTTACTGCCTCAGCCAGCTGGAATCACCGTTCCTGGGGATTTGACTCAGTTTGGGATTTTTGTATCTCCATGGACATTTGACTCAGGTTGGGATTTTTCTATTTCCATGGACATTTGACTCATAGGTGCCACCAAACGTTCATCGGCTCTGAAGCAATTAAAACAGAGGATTTGCAATTTATTACCAGCTTTGCCTCGTTACACTTTTCCCTTTTTGCTTTCATTGCAGTGATTGCAGGTAACCAAATTTCAATTAATTGTCAGATTTTGAGAGAATTAGGCTGAGTGTTTTCAAAGTGGTGTCAGGGCTGTGGCAATCACTTTGTTGCTGCGTGGTGTTGCCTTAGAAGCTTCCCTGAGATGCAACTTTCATGCAAATGCAGGAGCTGGTGTTTGAAGAGCTCTGGGAAGGCTCAGATCAGAGGTGCTGTCTCTGGGCTCTTCTCATCTAACGTCACTTCACAACGGATTTGTTTTCACACATTCTTTACCTTGGATCTCTCCCTTTTGCTCCAGGACTGATCCAAAGCTTGCGTCAGGCAGTAGAAAAATTGTGTCAGGGAGAAAAATTTCTGTTGATTTCAGAGGAACTTCTCTCCATGTGAAGGGAAAGGAGTCAGAGTCATTCCTGGAAATGTTGGTGCCTGTTTCCTGTCCCATCAACCTGCCAGGCTGATCCATAGTGAGTTATCCTCTCTCCTCTGCTGAGTTTTGTTCTTATGAAACCCCCCTACCCCTTAGAGGCTTATAAAGAGAGATGTGTTAATTGGGAGAGGTTTAATTAGCAAAAAGAAAGATGTTGCAGCCTCTGCATTAATAATATTAATATTAATATTATTATTAATAATAATATTCTCATTTAAAGTCCATAGGGCTGAAATGTGTGGAGTTGAAAGGGTGGAAGGGAGAGCAGGAATTCCACCACTGCTGCCTGTGGTACATTGAGTGTACCAGGTGAATTTTCATCTCTCCTTCAGCCAAGTTTTACAAATGATAAGTAAAGGTTGTCAGGATGAGGACCATAAAGATTAGGAGTTCTGAATAATGTAAATGAATACATATTTTAAAATAATATTATGGCCAAAAATCCTGTAGCGTCACCATGGCTCAGTGCTGGACTCATATTCTTGTCAAGAGTGAAGGAAAGCAGTTACTCTTCAGAGGAGTCCTCCAGGGCTGCATTTATTACAGGGACAGCAGTATGGAGCTGAAAGCATAAAACTGTAAGCAAACCTTGTAATTCACCCCCAAAAAACCTTCTTATAGGAAACTGAGAGTGAGCTCTGTGATGCCTCTGTGTTGCTGTCTGTAGTGGACACTTTAATGGCAGGTGTTAATGAGTAGCATCTAAAGCCTGATCTGTTCTCTCAAGTACTGCTTCAGAAATAAAACATTTTCACCTAAACAGAGTAAAAAAACTTCCGTTTTGACTGTATGTGGAACTGCAGCCCGTGTGGGGAAGAATAAACCCAGTACAGAAAGCTGAACAGATTTACACAATGCAGAAAGCAGAGCATCAGGGGTGCTCAGTGTCACAGCTCTGCTGAATTTGTGAATGAATTGAGTGATTCATTTTTATGAGGGAAGCTCAGTCGGAACAGGAGCTGAAGATGGGAGGGACTGGAGTGACAGGACAAGGGGGAATGGCTTCAACTGCCAGAGGGCAGGGTTGGATGGGGTTTGGGGGAGAAATCCTTCCCTGTGAGGGTGGGGAGGCCCTGGCACAGGGTGCCCAGAGAAGCTGTGGCTGCCCCTGGATCCCTGGCAGTGCCCAAGGCCAGGCTGGACATTGGGGCTTGGAGCAGCCTGGGACAGTGGGAGGTGTCCCTGCCATGGCAGGGATGAAATGGGATGAGGTTTAAGGTCCTTCCAACCCATTCCATGGTCCTATCCTTTATAACTGACCAGCTCGATGTAGATTGTGGTGTTTGGACTTTTCTTTCAAGGTTAATTTTGACTCCAAACCTATAAAGACCATTTTCACACAACTTCTTTAAAAATGAACCACTGCAAACCCCAAATGCACGTGGCTCCAGCAGAGCTGGAGCAGGCAGAGCAACAGCCACAATTCATCATGAAAAGCAGGTGTGAAAGGCAGAGAAAAACTATAATCAAAATGAAAAATGATCAGGGTTTGTTAGGAAAATTGTTATCACTAATTTAATGGAAACATTATATTTTTATGCACATTTTTAGGAGGGTTTTTTCTTATGTCCCCCTTTAATAATCTCAATTTTCTGGATACCCCAGCCTGTAGTAATAACAGACATTATGTATCTTCCATCTATGTAGTCTCTGTAAGGATTCTCAAGAGATTCATCAGCTGTACAAGGCACATAGAAATGAATCCCATACAAATTACATATGCCTGGGGTATCACCGATCACATCCTAGCAAAAAGTAAATCCCTGCTTTTCCATTGAAAAGTCTTAAAGCAGAAATTTCCGAAAGTAAAAGACCTGCAGGAGTGAAGGGTTAATAAATTCCATTGCGCTGCAGAGTCAGGAAACAAGATTGCAGGCGGAGCGTGAGGGCAGAGCTGTCTTCCTTCCATGATAACGGAACAAACAAGGTGATTTCGGCACAACTAATTGTCAGAGATAAGCAGCAAATGTCAGGCAGGAGGTGAACCCGAGCTCTGCCACTCGGAACATGTTGCACACCTTTACCTGCCTGAGCAGCGAGAGATCAGAGCAGGGAGATTAAACCTCATTTGCTTACGGCTGTGGATGTGGTTTGTTTCTAAAACACTCCCGGTCAGGAACGTGCTCCAATAACGGCCCCAAAAAAGGCAAATTCAATACCCTTCCCCCCGGGCTTGCCTGTTTGGGAAGAAGTCTTTTCCCAGCTCCAGAACAAACGAGAGGGCTGTGTAAATAAAGCCTTCACCAAAGTATGTTTGCTGTCATCAGCCAAACCACTCGTTGTTGCAAGTATTCCTTGGAGAACCATTTTATCCCAGCCTCAGCAGCGTGTTTGTGCTCCACGAGCCTTCCACAAGTACTTGTTAAAGTCAACTACACCAGGAGTTAAGTGGAGTCAATTTATAAATAGAATTTGGGAGTTAAATGCCCTTAGTCATTTTGAAAGCATTGATAGAGCCTCTCATTAGAATGATTAGAGATGTTACTGATCCAGGCATTTGCTCGGGAATGGGAGTGAGGGATGGGGCAGAATTCGTGCTGCTCTGCCCAGGAAAACATTTAATATTCCACAAAAACTTTCTGCAAGAAGATTTTGACTTTAAATATTCCCAAGGTGTTTAATGCATGCAGAATAACCCCAGGTATGGCCGTGTTTAGCTGCTCCATTTGGGATATTCAGGAATTACAGGTTGGAAAAGATCTCCAAGGCCATCAAGGGCAAGCTGATCCCCACCTTGTCCCCAGCCCAGAGCTCTGAGTGCCACCTCCAGCCCTTCCTGGGACACCTCCAGTGATGGGGGCTCCAAACCTCCCTGGGCAGCCCCTGCCAAGGCCCCACCACCCTTTCCATGGAGAAATTATTCCTGAATTTCTCCGTGGAAATGCAGGAGAAGCACTGCATTTGCCTTCACCTATCTACGCAGGGTAAGGTTGAAGCATTATAAATGATCATTGTATGAACCTAAAATAATCCCAATTTTTAACAATGTTTCTGACTATTCCAAAGCCAACTGCTGCCAGGCAGGGAGGAAAAGAGCATTTTCCCAGGCAGAAATCTTCCTCAAATGCAAAAATAAGTAGCGGAAGGTTAAAATAAAAGTTATAAGAGAGCACAGCACAGCAGGACCGGGAGGGGCAGGGCAGCAAACAGCGATTCCCTCTGGACTATGAAATGAAAAAGGCTTACTAATTCATAAACTAAAGGTGTCTGAGCTTTAAAAGAGAGAACTTGTGGGACCACAGCTTCGATTTTTCCATTTTATTAACCATATGATGTGCTGTAGGCATGCAATTTTGTGAGTTTGGAACTCACTCACTTGCTCAACTCTGTCTTACAATCCCTGCCAGCACCTTGAAATAAGAGCATTCCACAGCAGCAATATCCACTGGCAGAGGCTCCCAGCTGGGGGCGGGGGGGAAATCCATTTCATGTTCTGCAGGGCTGGCAGGGAGGAGAAGAATGAGGGAGCAGGGAAAGGGAAATGGAGCAGTGATGAAAAGGGAGGAAAAGCAGGGTTTTCATTACTGTACTGATTTTTTATTATTTTTTTTAAAGAGGTATTCTTGTTAAATTTATTATTATTATTATTATTATTATTATTATTATTATTATTATTATTATTATTATTATTATTATTATTCTAGTATTTTACTGTGTTGTTACAAGAGCAGCATCCTGCCATGATGCTCAAGTAGCTGAGTGAGGTTCTCTCTATTCCCCTGCACTTCCTGTATCCTGAGAATAGGATTTGGAAATAAAAAAATCCCACATGGAATATTGGAAGTGTTGTTATCACCTTTCTCCAGGCAGAGCCACTGAAATGAGGGCAGGGAGAAGAGAGGAAAAGGTGGGAGCAGCACGGATCAGCTTCACTCTCCTGGGTCAGAGTCTGGATTCTTTCCTTATGACAGCTCCAAATGGACAAAATTTGCCAGAGATGATTTCCAAGGGGAGGGAGGATTATTCTTTACCTGTCAGGTTATGAAATCCTTCCATAATCATCACTGCCACAGAGCAGAATCTTGCTAAATTTATCCTTAGCCTGGCCAGCTGTGGCTGTTCTTCTGTTCTTTATATTCCTTGAGAGTGGCAGCATCAGAAACAAGGTATTTCCCTTCTGCTTGAACCCTGGTTAATTTTTAACCCTGACTTTCAAACAGGCCATAGGATGAGCTTATAAATTGCTTTAATTGTTTGCATTCTGCTCTCTGATTTGTGTCTGAGGTGTGTTACTGCCCAAGACGAACTGTTGCACTGGGAAGAGCTACAGGTGATACCTCGGTCCTTCCGCAGGTGATTTATGGAGCCTTCTGGCCAAAGTAGTGTTAGCAGTAAAAAGCAGCTCTCTGGGGAAGAGTAAAGCCAGAGCAGGGAGTGGGGAATTGAAAGACACAGTGAAGAAAGATTATTTCACTTAATTATTCTCCTCCGTTCGAGGCCTGGCTCCCTGCGCTGATGGAAGTGCGGGGAGAGGGACACACACACAGCAGCTGCTGGTCCCCGGGGAGGTGCCTTTAAAAACGTGCAGACACAGCTCATCTGAGGACCTGTGAGAATTCCCAGCTCCCTCATTTATCTCTGTATCCATATGGCTTCCTAAACGCCCGGAAAATCCCCCGAGGTGCAGGCGGAGCTGCAGCAGGACTCAGCTGCCCGGTGAGGCAGGAACGTCCCGCTGCAGGGAGCCAGCACTGCCTGGCGTTTACCACAGAATGGGGAACAGCTCTGGAGAAAAGGAGTTTTGGGAGGTGTTACATCACGGCTGGG
Source organism: Orthonyx spaldingii (assembly GCA_013397795.1). NCBI lineage: Eukaryota > Metazoa > Chordata > Aves > Passeriformes > Orthonychidae > Orthonyx > Orthonyx spaldingii. The sequence goes on along the minus strand of VZTJ01000988.1, from coordinate 1,405,648 downwards.
GCCTTTGGGAAGGTGACCCGTGGTCGGGCTGATGCGGGAACCGTCAGGCACCAGCCATCCACAAAGGAGTGGGATGTGTTCTGCACTTGGAGCTGCTCCAAAGGGCACCTGCGCAGCCAAAGCAGGAGCTCTGCGTTTGAACTCTGTCCCAAAACATGCAACACCCTCATTTCCAGCCCTTCACACCTCATTATCGGCACGGTGCTAGTGGGGTTAGTTCTGGAATAAGGAATTGTTCCATGATAAAGGAGCTGCCTTGAGGATTTAGTCTTGCTGACCGTAGAATCCCAGAATGGTTTGGGTTTGAAGGGACCTTAAAGCCCCTCTCATTCCACCCCCAGGCACGGACACCTTCCACTACCCCAGGCTTTTCCAAACCCCATCCATTCCTTGGATTTACAGTTTCCACTTTGGAAAGTCTCAGTGTAAAGCCTTAGACAAAGTACCTGGCACCGCAGTTTAGACAAGAAGTTAAATAATTGCGTTGCCAATTAGAAATATTTTTAAAGCATTTTCATGCATTGTCTTGCCTGATTAAACTTTGCTGTGACATTTCAATCTGTTAATGTGTGCTGCTTGTAAAAGTTTGCCAGTTAAATGGAAATTGAGACCTTCAGGCTGAATTGTAACTAATTATTCCAAATATTGCTATTAGTAGGCGAGAGTAAATGATATGAAAATGAAAATGTGGCTCAGATGTCTAAATTTTGTGCTGTACAAGTGGAGCTCGCAGAGATTTCCATGCACATGAATTCATAGTGCTCGATATTGCTGGATATCCTGTAATTCCATCCAGGAGATTTTGCAGGAATAGCGTTCCTATTGCTGATAGCACAGCAGTAATAAACCCCACATATTCCAGGTGCTCAGATCTGACACATAACATCCACTTGGTCAATAAAGGGTGAACTTTATGAGCTGTGCTGGAGTGGGGAGAGAGGGAAACAATCTTCATCCTGATTTTATGGGACTGGATCAGCCTTTAAGCACCAGCAAAGCTCCTTGCAAGGGTGAGCCTAAAAACTTCAGATCAAGGTATGGAAAACGCATTTTCACTACGAGGAGCAGCTGCAACTTTAATGTAACTTTAAAGCAGCTCTATAGAGATGGATTTATACTATTTCAGACTTGACCTTGAGTGTGTACATAATCTTCAGGCCTTATTTTCACTCTGTGAACCACAGTCACCTTTCCAGTGGCCAACAAATTCATGGCTCAGTGGCTTTGAAAAGGGAAAGCAGCAGAAATTGGTCTGAAGTCACCAAACATCAAAAATTGGTGAGATTTAACTGAGTTTAGTAAAAAAAGAAAATAAATTATATTGTAGAAGTAACAGTCCCAAAGATCTTAACATTTCTAGTTCCACTCTCCATAAAGGCAATCCCTGGAACCATTCTGAAATGCTCCTGAAAATATTTAATGAACTGTGAACTCTTCTGTTATAGAGTTTAAAAATTCACCACTTTTTAGCTTTCCTTTAGTTCCTTAGGGTTTTATTCTGTGTATTTATTTATTCTGTGTATATCAAAAAGGGAACAGGATTTCTGTACGAGGACACAACCCAATATTTATGTGTCAACAGCAAAGGCAGGCTAAGTCTAATTACAAGAGAAATTTGAGTGATTTCCATACTCTAATGGCAAATCCTTGCTTTTTGCAGTGTTGCAAAGCTGATGGAGAAAATGAACTGCCATAATCCAATTACATCTCAGGAGCTGTCTGGTGATTTTAGAAAAACAACATTTGCTAATCTGTTAAGTAAGTCACTGATATGATAAAAATTATGCTTAATATGATAAGACTTCATCTTGCATTAAATCACGATCACATCTGGGAATTCCAGTCCCACTAACACTCTCCAGGAGCTTTGTGATTTAAATGACTTTAGGTTAAGGAAAAGAAGAGATGCTTGATGATTTCACAGCCATTTCAGTGCAGCAGCATTGGGGTTTTCAGTCCTTCCCTGGTGAAAAGTGACTTGCTCCGGTAAGGAGCAGGATGGGAGCTGATCCAGCTCCGGGATGATGAGGATGGGAAGGTGGCACTCAGGGCTGGAAGCCCCTCTCTGGACAGCCCTTGACCTTCAGCTCAACTTCCCCTGTGAGCTGGGATGAATCCCTTCAAAGGATAAATTGCCCCCGTTGGTTTGAACAGAACAGATCTGAGTTTTCCTTGAAATGTGGAAACTTTTCATAGCCAGGAACTGCTGCAATAATGTCAGGATATGATGAGGCAGCTTCTGCTGGTGTTTTCCACACCTGACAAATGTTATGGGCCCTGAGTTGGCTGTGGGGACATCGCCAACTTTTTCCCTGTGTAGATCCAGGAATTCATTTCCTTCACATCCATAGGCTTTTACTTCCACATTTGCTCTTTGACAAGGAGCTGGCACTGGAAAGAAGTGGATGTCTGGAAAATGCCAGTTTGGGCTGTGAGGCACTCCATCTTCATTCATAATCATTAACGAGGTGGCTCTAAACCCAGTGCACGAGGCTTCGTGTCTCTTTTAACATTTCCAGATAAATATGCTCTAAATATATGCATGTCTTTCTGTTAAAGCACCAAAAGATAAAATAGTATCATTAGAGACTGGCTGCTCCTGCTATCCCTAGCAATGACCAGCTTTTAGAATCCATCTCCATTTCTTCCATCAATTAATTTTTCTAACTATTCAAGCACTACATGAAAGCAGCTCCTTTTTATCCACTTGGGTCAAAGTGGATACTGTGCAATGATCCCTCACTTGCACAATCCGAGGTGGTGAGAACATCTCTCAGCCATTCATTATTTGCTATAATGCCCCTACTTTCTCCGTATCCAAAGGGAACAGCTTTGCTTCTGCAAATTCTTGATCCCCATCACCACACCAAAGTTGTTTCTGCAACTAAACCAGAAATACCGGCAAGTGCTCAGCAAACCTTTATTCCACACAGTTGCTGGATTAGTTTTCCAATCAATGTATGTCATAGTGAAAGTTTATGTCATGCCTTATCCTATATATCCTCCTCATATATGATTCCCAGCAAATATCCTGTTGGGGAGGGATAACCTAAGACAATAATTAATAATAATAATGATGAAACCTCAGGCAGATTAAAGGAGAATTTTGCTTTGAACTCTGACCCAAGGGGACCAGAAACATCACTCTGACCCCGAGTGCGAGCAGCTGGAGCTGCCAAATCCTTGGGAGATTTTCCCAGAGCTGGGATCCTGCTGCACCAACCCAGAGCACCAAGGCAAAGGGAATTTTATCCAAACTCCAGGCTGGGAAAGGCAGATGCCACACAGCTGTGCCTGTGACATATTCCTTGTCAAACAAAGCTGGGGAGGGCTGTGAAGGTTATGTTGGATTACAAAGATGAGGTGGGAGATGGTCGTCACTCTGTCAGATAAACAAATCATAATTCCTCCAAGAGAAAGGAGTCTAAGAATAACTCAACCTAGGGCTTAGAAAGGGAAATGCTAATGAGTTTAAATCAAAGCTCATTTGCATGTGAAAAGGCAGACTCTTTAAGGAGCAGCTCTGTGAGCTGTACAGTGACCGCTGCTGTGTTTGGGGTCAGCCAGCCCTGGAGCCCCAAGGGCAGAGGAATAGAGATGAAATCATGGAATCACTGAGGCTGGAAAAGACCTCCAGGATCATCAAGCCTAACTTTACACCACATCCCCCCAGTCCCACTGCCCCGGGCTGTGCAGTGCCACATCTGCTCGTGGTGTGAGCGCTCCAGGGATGGCGATTCCACCACGGCCTCCCTGGGGCCGGGCACCCCGAGTCACCCCATCCCTCCTCCTGCATTTATTCCTCCAGACAAACCTGGGCTCTGCCATTTGTTTACCCTTGGCCTCCGCCTCCCTGCCTCGGCATGCATTTTTAATTAGGTGCACTCCAGTTCCTTCCCTGCTTGCTCGCTCTTTAATTTGGGAAGCGCCGTTTTCATTAGCTCTGCAAATATCCACTGTTCTTTGCAAAGTCAAATCTATTACTCGCAAAATAACCTTGCTTAGCCCTGGTTATCAGTTATCCCAATAAGTCTGGGCTCTCTAATTAGTCCAGCTGTTAACTGTTCCAATTCCCAGGGCTTAGCTGCATCAGGCAGCTCGGCATCAACACCATCAATGCTGTCACTTGGCGGATATTTTCTTGCAGACAAAAGTGGCTTTTGCAAGCTCCTGCAAAAGGGACAGGTTTGAGTTTAGATTTTTTGGTTGTGTTTTGGTTTGTTTTGGTTTGTTTTGGTTTGGTTTGGGGTTTTTTGTTTGTTTTGTTTTGTTGGTTTTTTTTTTTTTTAATTTCAGAATGATTTTCTGGTGCAGTTTGCACTTTCCTTTGTAACCCCACTGTGAGGTACTGCCTGTTCCTAATGCCACTATAGCTGCCACCCACAGCTGGGATTCCCCTGGCTTTGGGATCTCTTCAGAACCCTCAGTCCCAAAGAAAAACACGAGTGCTGCAATCTCCCCTTCCAGTCCTGGGCCACGTTCAGCTCCTGCCTCAGACATTCCAGTGTTTTCATCTCCTGCCAGGGCTTTCCTTGGCCCTCACACCCCGCAATGACCAGCGGCTCGTGGGGGTATCGGGGCATCAGGGGCTTCAGGATTTCTGGCTCCAAGAGGTACAACAGGAAAACAGATCCCTTTTCACTGGAAATTTGGGATACCACTGATGAAGGACTCAGTGCAGGTCTTCCCCAATTATCCACCAGTTTATACTTTTAAGAGCATTCACAAAAATCAGTTTTTGTGTTTATTTCTCTACCCTGAGCATCAAAGATCAGTGTAACCTTTCTTATGGGCCATTGCAGAAATCTTAGAAACTGAACCTTTCATTCATCTACTTGTTTTTGCCCAGATTGATTCAGTCAAAAAAAAACCTGGAGGGGAAAAAACTCCAAAGAGTAAACCCCAAACCCGAGGTATGTCCATACTTCCTGCCATAGATCAACATAATTTTTAATTCAATGTTTACTTCCTAAACGTGTTTTCATCTCATTTGTAGATGTTTAAGCAAGCTTTCAAGTAGAAAAGGGCGTTTAATTTTGGATTTGAAATGAACATTCTGTTCAACTCTGAGAGAAAGCTTAATTATTATTTTTAAGTCTGCCAAAAGCTTGGACAAATTTTCATGTCATGTTGACTGAGTTTTGGGAGTGGTTTTTTTAATAAATTGAAAATAAGCTACAAAATCTTTTCTCAGGCTGTACCTGCAAATCTTCTTTTCAGTTGGAAATGAGATGCAGTGTAAGAGGGGTTAATTCTCATTCCTTTTCCATCCTCGTGTGGGGTCACAGACTGAGAACAGCCCCACTGCTCCGAGCAGAACCTGTTTGCAAAATCGAGTGACAGGGAGAACTCCACTTTCCAGAGCTCCTCATGTGAATTACCTGGGAAAAGTTAACCCACTCTAGAAAACAAATGCACTGCAGCAAGGAGAAATTGAAACTTTTTTTTAAAAACAACCCAAGAGTATAAAGTGATATTCTTGCACATTTGCCCACTGAAGTCATTTCAGATGATGCTCAGCAGCACTGAAGATAAAGGTTTGCCTTGCCTTTGATGTAGCCAGGGAGCCTGAGAGAGTTCCCAGGTGGTTTGAAAAATGGATCTGATTTGAATTTAAAGGTGAGTCCAGCAGCAATCCCTGAGGATGGAGGTTTCCCCAGACTTGTGGTGGTGACGAAGGCACCGTTCACCGTCACGTCCCCTCCAAAGCCTCTGAGTCCATCAGGAGAATTCAGGGCACATTATAAAGCTTTTTTTATTAAGATTAACATTTTTTCCATAGCAGTATCTCCCTCTTTTAGCTTTGATTTACTGTGACAAGCAAGAAAGGCTGAAAGTTACTGCAGCAACTTAAATAAATACCCCAAAGCTGGAATACTCAGCAGAGACTGTGCAGGTCAAGGGAGGAGACAGGGAAAAGCTGTTTTCCAGGANACTCAGCAGAGACTGTGCAGGTCAGGGGAATTCCTGCCGTTTGGGAGGAGACAGGGAAAAGCTCTTTTCCAGGCCTTTCAGGTAAAAGCAGAGGGATTGTTGTGGCAGAACAGAGGCCTCTCCTCACCACTCTTTACCTTCTCCCCAGTGTGGAGCATCTCATGCAGTTTTTAGCAGCATCACCCTTTATTTAGGAAAACCCAGACCTCCTGTGTTCCTCTCCCAGGGCCGTCATTGTAGATGATTTAGACAAATCCACATCAGCATCTGGGCCAGATCAAACTCATGAGTAGAAATATTTTAGATTTTCAGGAAGAGGATGCAGAAGTGCTCTGGAGAGAGTTGGATGGAAAATGTCAGTTAAGAAAGAAAATCATCGTAATTCAACCGAGCTAGAGCCAGGTGAAAAATAAAAGGTTTGGAGATAAAGAATTTGAGAGAAATTTGTAGGTGGAAATACAATAATATTTCTGGAGAAATATCTTCAAAAAGCTTTATTATACAATATTAAAGCTTCTGAATAATGCTGGCCAGTGGTTTCACATCCTTCTTAGCCCACAAAGAGACCTTGGTAATCCACAGAGACCCCTAAAATTTATTCTGGACAAGGAAGGTCTCCAGCCCAAACTGTGTCAATAATTGGTGTCTACACTCACTAATTGTCCTTCAGACACTGCTGGAACAACCTCTCTGCTCTCAGGATCTAATCCAGCTCTGACAAATCTTCCTGAGGGATCTCTGCAGAGGGCAGAGAAATCAGAGAAAGTCAGTGACAACTCTACAGAAATACAAAAATAAGAGTCTGGGCAATTTTAGAACCCCAGTGATCAGCTCAGCTCCAGTATCAAATTAGAGAATGTAAATATCTTTATCTCCTTCTTTGTTAAGTTAACCCTTGGATAATAAATAATGCATTGAATTTACATTCCAGTCTCCCTTTTTGCATCAGCCCAGGTAGGCAGCAAAGCAATATTTGCTGCAACGTTTTCCTGGAGCTTCCAGAAAGTTATCCTTGCAATAAATAAATAAATAAGGCAATGAATAAATGCATATTAATTGGGAAGGCTGATTTTCAGCAGGGACACACTGGCTTGGCAAACAGACATTGTACTCAATCTCAGGCACCATTTAAATCCAGGTTTAGAATTCATTCTCGCTTCACTTCATGGGACAAAAAAAGGAGAAAGAATGAAAACATAATTTTCCAAGATGCAACTTCCATTACCTTGCAAGAACTATGACCCAGCTGGAGTTCACACGGATAATTCCTTACCTGAAACTACAGACATGTTTTTTAAATCTTCCAATGCTTCCACCTTAAGTTGGATTCTTAAGGAAAAATCTCACTGGCCAACATCTCAAGAGCCCAGAGAATGTCTCCTCTCCAACAATTTCAATTTCATTCGCACTCTTTCCATGGGTCAAACTGTTTTATTCCCATTTATTTAACACTGCCGAGGCCTCTGGCGTCATCTCCTGATATTTCCCACTGGAGCAAGGCAAGAGATAAGAACATGTGCTCCCTTCATTGTTGTCCTTCAGGATCAGAAGTTTTCCTGGCTGTGGTGTGGGTTGCTGAGCAGAAAAGTGATTTATGCATCCAGAAAGCTGAAAATAGGATTTCAATTATTTGTAGGTTGTATATAGATTTTTTTTTTTTTTTTTATGAGTGATCCTAATAAGACCTTTTTAGCATTGGACAGGCAGAAGTGTGGGTGTTTTTATCAGGGAAACCAGCAAGGGAAAAGGAAAGGACTTTGGTTACACCTGGTGGGAGGCAGGTGACTCATGGGCACAGAAAGGACAAGATCGGGTACAAAATGTGGGTGCTAAATGGCAGCTTTTGTTATTCCTGCCTTCTCTGCCTTGGAGGAGACTGCAGAACGCTGTGGAGGCTCTCCCTGGAGCCATGGAATGTTTAAGGTTGGAAAAGCCCTCTAAGATCATCACGTCCAACCATTAACCCAGCACCGCTAAGGCCACCCCCAAGCCAAGTCCCCAAGGGCCACGGTACGACACCACCACAGAATTCTCAGTGCACAAGAAGAAAAGAGCACCTGGAGGTCGGGCACTCAGTGCATCTTTCAGGCAGGAATAACACCAGTGCATCTGCTTGCAGCTCAGAGGATCCTGCACCTGACTGCTGAGCAGGAGAATTCCTAAAACAAACAGGCTCAGCAGATCCACAGAGAACTCTGAGTGCACAAGCAAACCTTGAACTCCAGGCTCTGTTTGAACTCCTTCAGGGCTGCAGCACAGAGATGCTTAAAGATGGCCTTAAAGGTCTTTTCCATCCCAAATGGTGCTATAAAAGCACCTCTCTTGAAGCAGGGCCTTTCTTTAAGCACCAGTTGGTGGGAGGATAAATTTTTAGCTGGGCCTGTTGCAATAGGCCAGGGGTTATTGGCTTTAAACTAAAAAAGGGTGGATTTAGATCAGCTAAAAGGAACAAGTGTTTGGCCATGAGGGTGGTGAGGGCCTGGCAGGGGTTGCCCACAGCAGTTGTGGCTGCCCCATCCCTGGGAATGTCCAGGGTTGGATGGGTTTGGAGCAGCCTGGGGTGGTAGAAGCCACTCCCAGGGTGCCGGGGCTCCTGCAGCCCCCAGAGCTCGGGGTGTCTGTAACAGACCCAAAGTTCTTCCCATCGATGCTAAACATTCATGGGCACCTGGGAAAACATCTCCTCACTGAAAACAGGCTCCAGGCTGGAGAAAACCCATGGACACTTTCCAAAACTGGTATCTAGGGCTGGAGTGAGGAAGACACCATAAGCTGTAGGATTTGGGACAGCAGCTTTTGGGAGTGGTGCTGGACCCACCCCACCACGAGCAGAACAAGGAGCTGTGCACAACTAAGGAACAGCTCCAAGGAGTGAGGGCAGAGGTTTTTTTTATTTTCAAGATATGTTTTTGCTCCTCATAACCACCCACACAGAAGCAAAATGCCAGCAGGGACGGGTTCTATTTCTCTTTTATGTAAGATAGATGCTCCTGTGGTCCCGTTACCTAAATGTCTCAGCACCTCCTAAATCTGTCATTTCCTTCACAGTACCATATGAAATGGATATTATGGACTGGGGATGTACCAAGGGACTGAGCAGCTCAAACAAGTCTGCACAGGGGGTCCGGAGTCCACGGAGCAGGGAATTGGGCCTTCATTTCCTTCATTTCCTGACTATCCAAAACCACTTTCCTCTGTTTTCATCCTTTGCCCAAGATCAGATCACCTTCTGCAAAAGCACAAATGCTTCAATTTCTTTCTGCTATTTTCACTGAAAACTTCAAATTTTATCCATGGGCTGCACAAATTTGAAGTTTATTTGCTCTAGAGGGGCAAAGATCAAAGGCTTCTTTTTGTATGCACCTCGTGAGATGAAAACAAAGCTTTTTGCTTTAATTTATCACATAGTTCCCCAGAAAAACATCAGTGTTTCAGTAAAAGGGAAACCTGGGAAAAGGTAAAATCCTAAATGCCTCTGCAGAGCCCAAGTGACAGCATCCCCAGGGAGTAAATCACCTTTGCAGCACACACGAGTGTCCATGGTTTGGCACTTCAGGGGATGTAGTGTGGAAATAGACCTTTCTCCTCAGAAGACGTGAGGGAGGAATCCCCCGTGTGTGAGGGAATAGTGGGGGCAGGGAGGGCAGTTTTTCTGTGCTGCCCTTCGAGGACGTCACAAGGCTTTGGAAAAACCTCTCCAGCCAGCCCTGGTGACAGATTTGTTTCATTCATGAGTTCATTAATGAGTGAAACAAAGGAATCACTTCCACAGGTGTTATAAATACCCAGGGCTGCACAAAGCTCTCCCTCCACTCCAGGCTTTGTGTCGTGGCTCTTTGTCAGACACAGATTAAACCTGGGAGCATCAGTGGGTGGGAGCTTAGGGACAGCTAAACACGAAAAGTTTGTGTTTTCTCCAGCCAGCTTGGGAGATCAGGCTCATGCCCTCACCTGATTTATTTATTCTCTTTTTATGAGAACACAGAGCCCAGCTTCAGACACAGAGAGGAGCAGTGGCAATGAGCAGATGTGTTGTAGTGGTGCACCCAAAAGTGCTGAGGAGGTGGGGAAATAAAAAGAAGGAAGCAGGAGCAGAGGGGCCCCGAGCACCCTGTGCACAGCTTTAGTGCTGGGGGCAGTGTTTGGCAGACTCTATTTGCCTCTAAAAGCTGGGGCACAGAGCTGATCTGACAGCCCTTTATGTAAATACTTCAGAAAACATTTGAGGGCAAAAGCCACTTCAATCTGTGGAGTCCCTGAGCCTGAAAGGAACTCGCCAGAAGGCTTGTTCTTGTCTGGGTAATTTTCTTTTCACTCCCCTAAAGGCAGAACTATCAACCAGCCGTGAGATCTTTATTGTTTTTGTGTCAGTGCTGGAGGAAAGGATCCTGCACAAAACGCTTGTTAAGAGGGAAGCTGTGCTCGTGCCGCTGTGTAAGGGTTTGTATTTTTTTGTTGTTTCGTTTTTCTTGAGTTGTTTGTTGTTATTTTTGATGTAGACTTTGCAGAACATGTTTCTGCAGTTACAGATCTACTTTTCTCTTGCGTAATTGAATTATTAACCTGCTCCAGGGTCAGCAGAATGGCTGATTTCTGTAGCGGTGCAGCCCAAATCTGGTGTCATTATTCACACTGAGAAGCACCATACTCAGCATGAGGCCCCACTGAAGGATCTACCTGCAAAGTCTGCTGCTGCTGGGAATGAGATTGCTGCTCCCTAATAAATGGAATCACAGCACAGGCTGCAGAAAATCCAAAGGGGTAAAACAAGTCTGGGTGGATGGAAAAAATCCAGGTGCACTTGGCTGCAAATGACCTCAAGCTTTGCTTATTCCAAAAGAGCAAACCTGAAAGAAAACACAACACCAAAAATCAGCAGTAGACTTTAGGAAAACCTCTAATGGATGAGCTGAACTCCTGGGCATTAATAGAATCCTCTTCTGTTTCAAAGAGCTGCTGCAAAACTTTTGCAGCCCAGAATGAAACTGTTCACTTCCTACAACTGAATATTTCCAGTTTCCAGCACTGAAATCTCCTGAAACTTTGTGTGTGCTATAATAGAAGATTCCCTGCAACACATCAATGTTATATCCTGATTCTTTATATCCTGGCTCTTCTTTATGCTCTGTTCTGCACTGCTTGCCTTAGAAAAAAAAAGAAAAGAAAAGAAAATTTCAGGTCTAGTCTCTGTAGGCTTTTCTCCACAAATAAAAAAGAAATAATGATGAAGTAAGTCACAGATGTCAGGTCATGTCATTGTGTTACTTTGAGAAGGGAAATGTGGTGTTAACCAGAGAGTTTACAAGTCATACGAGCTAGAGGGCAATTAAGCATGAGGATTGCTAATCAGGCATTTAGTAATAAAGCAATGAATGAACTAAAGGAAACGTGGGAATCCAAAGCACGTTCTGTACACTCATCTGCAGCTCCCTGAGAGCAAAAATCTGTCATTGACCTCATTTTGTCCCGTGTAAAGTAAACATCTGCATTGCTGGAATTTAAAAGTAGCACTGCATGCTCTGGGTAGGACTTATTCTAGGGAATATTATCCAGAAAAATAGTGGAATTTGTCCTCCTGACTTGATTGCTCCAGTTTCCCTCATAGTCCTTGGAAGCAAACAGGTCCTCCAAGGACAGAGTGAAATATCCCTCTCTACCTGGCTGTATTTCAGAAAAGAAAACCATTGGAGGGTTTTATTTCTTCCCTCTCACTCTAACTTTGGCATAAATGATACTCAGAGTTAGGGAGCCTGTTCCTTACTCCCAGCTGACACCCTGGAGTGGGAATTGCACTCTGTGTTAGTGAGGCTGCCTAAGGCACTGCTGAGGGGTGGTCAGCCCCTGCCAGGACACTGGTGCTGAACTTCCAGCTGGTTGGAGTTTCCTGATAAACCTCCCACACTGGGAAATGTTGATATGTCACAAATATTCCCAACATTACCATTATTATTATTATTGTTGTTATTAGCAGTAATAGTATTAATTGGGTTTACTGCTGGTGGGTTTGTTCTCCATTATATGCCAAGCAGAAAGACTGATTTTTAAATTTTTTTTTTTAAATTTAAAAATGTTTTCTGGATGTAAAAACTCTTATCTGCTGTGGTGTCTCTGGCATGGAGCAGATGGTTGAGGGATATTTCCTGCCTAAGGAGGAATATTTTGAGATGGGTGTCCAGCAGTGTGGCCCCTCTGCAAGGGCCCACAGCAGCTGTGAGGTGAGGTGAGGGATGTGGCAGTGAGCTTTGAAGGAGCTCCATAATTTAATTTAAGGTCCAAGCATTAAAGTGATCCTAGATTCTTTTTGATATCCTGGGAAGGAGTTTCACTATACAGAAGGAATTCTCAAACAAAAATCCTGCCCAGTGCCTTCCATCGAGTTTCCTGATTTCGGAGGTCTTGCTCTACCTTAAAAATAATTACAGCTTTTCGTGGCTCCTGCTGCATTTCCTCCCCATTCAGCTGAGGTACAGCCATGGAAGGAGCAATTAAAGCAAGCTGAGAGGAAGAGCAACGTGGGCTCTGTGTGTGGGATGGTTTCCAGGTGGGAGAGCTTTCATAAGTGCCTCAAAAAACATTCTGCCACATGGTTCTTTAGAGGCCTCCCCACAGAAGCAGCTCAATTATTCATTCAGAGCAGAAACTGTTTTATTACATGTCTTGTAGTTCGAATGGTTCCACTGAAATGTGGGACACTCTGCTCTCAACAAGGTTCTGGTATTTGCATTTGTACTTGCACTTGTCCTGTGGAGCAGCAAAAGAGTTGCCAACACCAGCTGGGAGAGAGGAATATCATTAGCACATATTTTGTTTTCTATCTTCAAGGTTAGTACAAATCACAAAATCTCTGCAGCTGAAAGAGAGGGGAAAAAAAAAAAAGCACAGCTCTGGAATTAAACTTATTTTTCAAATCAGTCAGAAAAATTTGAAGAGATGATGGAACATTTGCCTTTGGCCCAGGGGAAGATCACTGTACTGTGGCACAGTCTCACTCAGAGTTTGTTCTCATTGTGCTGGTTTAGGGCTGCAAAATGGCTTTTTCTGCCCCAAAATCTGTATTTTTCACTCTCAGACTGTCAGAAAGGCAGATGCGAGCCTGAAGCATGCACAGCCCATCCTGGTGTCCCTCTGCCACCTCTCCCCACCCGGGGCACACTGAGGACCTGCACTCAGGGTCCTGGGATCCCCTCCACATGTATCCAGCTTTTATGTGGATATTCACCCACAGCTGGGGATTTATACCTGCTTTGGGTTAAAAAGATATTTCAAAAACTAGGTGAAGAAAAATGAAGTTTCCCCCTTCATATCAAGCAGGAAGTTGTGTAAATCCAAATGAATTTTGTGCCGTGAAGGTGCAGGGTTGGATGTGGGGCTGTGAGGTCCCACAGTCTGGCACGGCACGAGCAGTGAATGATTTCCAAAGGTTTTCCTTGAGCTAACATTGACTTAATTGTGTAACACATTCTATATTACCATATGTACACATTACCGAGGCTCTTGATTATTTCCTAATTTGAATTTCTCCAGCGGTTCTCCAAAGGGCACTAATTCAGGATCACTGGAAAGATGGAAGTTACTGAGCACCATGATTGCCTGGATATCTCCCCATTTATCCATAACTGTGAAGAACGCCTCGTTAATTGTGGTCAGTGTTTACACAGGCGATGAGTGTGATTTCAAATTGCTCTGTTCTATTTTAAAGTGGGATTAATTAGGTTATGATTCTTCATGAAGCCACTGCATTTGGCCGAGCTCATTTGTCGACAAACCAGCAAACGAATCATCTCATCAAACACATCAATTAATTCAGCCAGGCCTTGTCCTGCAGAGAGGCTGAACCCTTCATCTCAAGGGCAAGGCTGAGCCAAGGAGTCCTTCCAGGGGGGTGTGGTGGCCTCCAGGTGGGACAACACCACAGCTCCTGGAGCAGGGCTGGCGTTGCTGCTGTGCTGCCCGTCATTTTATATCCCTGGGAAAAGTTATCCCAGCTCCGAGACAGCACAGCATCTCCCTCCTCCCATGTTTGAGAGGAAATGCACAGTCCTGGTGGTCAACATGCTCAGAGTGGCCACTCACACCATGCCGTTCCCTTTGTGCCATCCCAAATCAAAGGAATTCGTGAGATTTGGGGAGCTGTGCCTGCTCTGCTCCATTATTCTGGTTTCTCCTCCAGTGTTTGCCACAAGGATCAAAAGTTTCAGGAACTCTTTGCGCTGCCAAAGAGTGAACAAATGGAACCCAGGATCCAGTGGAAGGAATTCTGCTCAGACCTGGAGCTCGGCAGCTGCAGCTCTCAGTGACTGTGAGTCCCATTTTCCTACCTGATCCTCCCGAAATCACCTTCCTCTCCCTGCCCTGCCATCGAGGAGATCAGCAGGACGTCCCTGTCAGTAATTTAGGCTGCAGTTTTATTGGGAAAAGGCAGGTTCCTCCTTCTGCACCTCAGCTCCGAAGCAGTGGGATCTCGGGCACGCCCACAACACAAAACAACAGCAAATTAACCCGGGCTTGCCCCAGAGAGAGCCGGACCTCCATGAATTTTTCAAAGAGTGGCCCGAGGTTTTAATTTATAATCCAATCCAAGCTCAGCTGAACTGCAGCTCCACGATTTCCTGCCCAGCATGGGAGCACCTCAGTCAGCACCACCCGGTTAATGAATGTGCTAATTGGGGAGCTGGGGAAGGGAAGGAGATGGGAAACCTCTGGCTCAAAGCAGCTCGGAATTGAGATGCCCTCTGCTCTGCCTGTGCTAACACAGCTTTCCTGCCCCTCTTTCCATTCCAGGTCTGGACCAATCTCCTCGTAAAGGGAAATCATCACAATGAAATAAAATGAGTGTGAATTTCAATATGGATAAAGAGCTGAACAACTTCAAGAGAGTCCAGATCCCAATTCAGATTAAAGGCACGAGAGTTCCTTACCCGGGGCAGGTTTCAGCTCCATCCTCCTGAATGTGACTGAACTTCAGCGCTGAACAGTCCCTGCTCCTGCCCGGAGCCGCTGAGAATTGCTAAATAGTGCAGGGTCAGATAATACATTTTAAATGAAGATACAAATATATGTACAACTGTAACACGATTATTTAGGGATGGCAGGTCTGACCTGAACTGACCTCATAAAATGCACAGAGGGAGAATGGCCCATGGGTGAAAATCCAGGTACTGTTATTTTTTGGGGAAGAAAACACAATTAACACAGAGCAAGACCTGGATTTTTGCATGACCCAGACATTCCTTGGATGCAAACACACTTGTATGTGTACATACACTGGCTTTTTTTGTGCTTTATCACTTTCTTCCTGTCCTATTTTAGTAAATTCCTAATGTATTCTGTAGTGGAATGCTCTCCTGTCACTAAAACACAGCTAGACAGGACTCTCTCAGAAACGCATTCAATTTTTAACCACTTTGCTTGCTTTCAGACAAGTGTTTTCAGATCCTGTTGAATATGAATTTAAATAATCCAAGTGAAACACGAATGTTTGGTCTGTAGCACATTCATAGCTCTCAGTGTCTGAAGTGAGTTTATCCAGAGGATTCTGTTCATACATGAGGAGTTGTTCTGAGCATCACCATGTGGGCAGGGATCAGGAAAAACACTGGATTTCATCTGAACCCTTCAGTGAAAGGGAGGGGACACAACAAGGGAGCTGCTGGATATTCTGCAAGGACTCTACAATCCATTTTAGGCATTCCTTCCCTTTTACATTCCCCAATTCCCTCAAAATTATAGAAGAACATCATGTTTGACTTATTGTTTTCTTCACATGAAATATTTACCTTTCATCAATATTTACCTTTCTGTATTTTTAGCAGTTTTATTTAAAATCACATTGCAGGGACAAGTGAATTCAACCCCCCTGTCCCACATGGGGGTGTGTCCCTATAAATCTGTCCTGGAGACAGCGTGGGTGACAGGAAAGTGCTGGGGAGCAGAAGGCAGAGACAAAACTCAGCTTTGCACCCACTGGGACAATTTAGGGAACTCAATTAATGCTGTAACTGTGAGGCAGGAGAGGCTCAGCCACATCCCCAGAGTGTGGGCACTGCGCCACTCCGAAAGGAAAATAGTTTTAATTTGCAGCTCTGGAGGCAAAAAGGGAGGCTGTAATTAACCCCAAATGTCTCATTTTACCTGATCCTTTTTGTCACAACAGCATCCAGCACCTCAGCCCATCACAGAGAGATGCTCTTGCCATTACTCTGAGCTCAAAGCCTGGTTTTACAGCCAGGTATTCCAGAGAAACACATTCCAAAGAATGACTACAAAGACACAGAGTGAGGATCCTGGCACTTTTTAAAATAAAATATTTCATTTTTCCATGTAACAGGCAGCAATTCTCATGGAGGCCATAAAGTGGACAAGGAGAAAACAAGAGAAGGGAATTCTTTGCCACACTTATTTAGAGCTTCCTCCCATGGAGGGGAGGGAGGGAAATCCTGACATTCTCTCACTCCTTCTATGGAAATGAAGACATTTCCCAGCAGAAGGACACAGCATTAACAAGGATAGTGCTGGAATTGTCTGGGAGAGGCCTCAGGAGGGGAAGGGCTGTAGGATTAACTGCTTTCTGTCAGGGCTCTCTTTCTTCAGCTGGGTGATGAGATTGGGACCACAAGAGGGGATGTTTTGTGCAGATTCATTGGGTGTCCCAGGCTGGGTAAGAGTGCTTGGGACCAAGGAAATGCATGAACTGTCAGCTCCCCAAAAGTTTCTCACTGCCCTTCCCAGAGTGAGGTAATGATTCAGCCTGGATGGGACCCTGGGATCCTCTTAACCCCAGGGCAGGATTTCCACACAGAGGTACAAACGCACCAGGGACAGTCTCTGGTACCTTGGAAAAATTGCTGGCACGATTCCTATTACAGGAGCTGGGATTTTTGTACAAAGAATTCCGTCAGCAATTTTTCCAAGGTGTCCGATTGGTTTGTAGGTCTGACTCTCCATGCACAAATCCACCACGTTTAACCTGTGGAATCCAGAATTCCTATTCATTCAGGATTTTTACCTGTTCTTTGAATTCCACATTCTCACTTTGGGAGGTTTTTAACTTCTGATCTGTCAAGGCAGTCCCTGACTGAGATCCAGGGCTCCCTGATCTGCTCATCCCTTCCTGGAAAAGCAGCTCCAGGCACAGCAGAGCACATCCAGGTGGATGAGCTGCTCCTGTCCTCTTACCCTCCACTCCAGGGACTGAGAAACACAAAAACTTCATCACAGACTGAAATATATTTGGAAAGACTCCGTTTGTTCTAAGCATCCCTGCATTGCCTCCTGCAGTGGAGTATTTAGAGGACACTCAGGTTCAAACTGAGCTGTAGCTGTGAGGGTTTCCAAGAGCCAGTGGCCCTGGCCAGGCCATTCCCAACCTTCCACTGGTGCCCAAATGTGCAGCAGACTCGGAGATGCGAATATTGCCTGACTGTTTTGTGGTGCTGATAAATTATTCATGTAGTACAACTAAACAAGTGAGGTTTTACAAGAGAGAAAATGACAACCAACAAACCCAAACCCAAATTAACCCCAAAATGAGCTTTGTGATGTTGCTGGTTGTGTTTTCCAGCCCCCATCCTCTGGTGCTGTGGTGCAGGGGGTGGTGCCTGGAGAGCACACACAGACCTGGACTTGTCAACCCCTGGAGTTAAAAAAACAAGGATTTGCTGGTGGGAGCAGCAGGAGCCATCCCCTGGTCCATATGTGCCTCCTGCACATTCCCAGTGTCACTCCAGTGCTGGGGAGCAGTTGGATAATCTGAATTTCTGGCTGTGGGAGCAACAGCTCTGTCCAAGGCTGTGATTGCCCCGCGATGGGCAATGGATTTCCCACTCCTCTCCAGCCCTTTCCAAAGCTGGAAGCTGCCATTCCCCCAGCCCCTGAGCTGCTGATAAACCCCCCCAGCACTCCAAGAGTTGTCACTGCAGTTTGAGCACCCCAAGATGCTCAGAGAGGGTCAGGAGCTGTCACTGGCTCTCTGCTGTCACCGAGGACCTGGTGGCACACCAGGCTGGGAGCTGGAAAGAAAAGGTCAGGGAAATTTGAGTTTGGCAGAGGATTTAATTCACCTGTCTCACAACTCAGGCTCCTCAAAGGGGAAAAACTGACCACAGGTCTTAATTAATATGCCATGAGCTGAGTGCTAAACGAAGCACTTTAGGATATTATCTGAACCTAATTGCTTAATGGAGCACCAGGTGAAGAGCAGGGAGCTTTCGAAAGGGAAATCCAGGCTCTTCCTTTCCAGAGGTGCTGGTGGCAGCCAGGTCAGGGTTATTGAGCATTTTGCTGGCTCCCAGTGCGATGCTGCATCACTGAACCTTCCGCTGTGGAAAACATCATTTGTGGGAGTGAGCCCTGATGTCGTTGGTGCTATGAAAAGGAGTTTTTTATACAGTCATAGCTCAACAGTTTTATAGTTTTAGAGTTTTTTATAGTCATAGTTTTTGCTATTAAAATTCATTATTTTTATGGATACAAAGCACTTCTGTGCTGCACAATTCCACTTTTCCTTTACATCAAATGTTCTTTACACATATCCTTTAACTTAAAATCCCCAAAATCACCGTTGCTTGTTTTTGTGTGTGTTCTCTTTCTTCCCACCCCTTCCTCCGGCTGGAACATCACGGGTGCATTTCAAGGTCCTGCCCAGGAAGGTGTCCCGGGCTGCTGGATGCTGCACAAACAGAGATAAAGACAAGCTCGTGCTCTGGAGAGAAAAAATCCACCCTCGGGCAGGATTGGTACCTCGGGTGAGCTGTGTGCCTGCAGGGCTGCCTTGCAGAGGTGAAGCCCCCACATGCAGAGCCACTTGGATTTGGGAGGTGACAACCTGGCCTCGGGAGACTTCCTGGGGACAACCAGCCACAGTTTTGCCTGGTTTCTTGTCCTCTTGTCCCAGGTTAAGATCAGGTGGAAGGACACTTAAACTTTACAATGTCTATTTTTACTAAATGAAGTAAAAAAAAACCCAAACAAAAACCACCAAAAAACCTCAAATAATTAAAATACTTTGTATTTAAGCATTGAAAGCAATACAAAAGTAAATAATGAAGTAAAAAGAAGCAAAAAGGAGGGAGGGGACTTTTTATGTGGGCAGATAGTGAGAGGACAAGGGCAATGGTTTTAAAGTGACAGAGGGAAAGCTTAGATCAGATATTGGGAAGAAAATCTTTACTCAGAGGGTGGGGAGGCCCTGGCACAGGATGCCCAGGGAAGCTGTGGCTGCCCCTGGATCCCTGGCAGTGTCCAAGGCCAGGTTGGACATTGGGGCTTGGAGCAGCCTGGGACAGTGGGAGGTGTCCCTGCCATGGCAGGGGTGGCACTGGGTGGGCTTTGAGGTCCCTTCCAAACAAAACCATTCTGGGATTCAATAAAAAATGAAGTGTGAACTTTGGGAGGGGTCAGAACTCAGTGACTGAACAATTTCTGAGGGATTTAGAGAATTAAAACCCATATCTGTTAGTAGAATTTATATCTATTATAACAACACAAAATAGAAAATATCTACACTCCACAATACCAACACCTCAGCATTTCACTGTGGGCACAGGTCCTGCAGAGATTATGGATAAATCCATCTCTGCTGCAGCTGCAGAGGTTTGTGTTTGTCACCCACCCCTGCAGCCCCTGCAGGGATTAGAGCCCGCACGGATCGGATCGCGCTCGGTGCCGCAGCTCGTTCTCTGAAGGGCAGCACCTCAGAGGTGTTTGTTTAACAAACAGCGCCTGGAAACCATCGCTAGCGAAGTTTAACGAGGGATCAACCACCCACTCTGCTGCTGCTTCACTCAGGGTGGGGACAGGTCACGGGCGGGTCCTGCCTGCTCCTGGATTCCTCCTTCTGAAGGCGGTTTTGTTGGTAATTGCAAAAAGGGTTTTAATTCTCGTTAATTGCTCACACCTTGGTGCGAAAAAACCAAGTTCCCAACTTAAGGCTCGATTTTAAGGGTACTGGATGTCTTTAGGTGGGGCCCATCGACTGCTGACAACTCCCTGGGTTCCCAATCCATCCCTGCTTTTAATGACCAGGAATAATAAAATCCCAGCAAGGAAAACCTTTGCCTTCATTATCGGCTTTGTTTCGGATATCGATTAAAATGGGGCAAACATTAATTAACACCATTAGGTTGATACTCCCATAATTAAGTAAGAGAATTGGCCTAAAGCTGCCCAGGGAACTTTAAGAGGTTGTTTTTTTTCCCTCCCTCTCCCTCATCCCTTATTTCCCCGTGGGGATGCCCATCCTGATGATGCAGTGATGGGCGTGCTCCTCTTCCTTTTCCTTTCCCCATGGCCACTGATGAGTTTAAATGTTTCAAGTTTGGGTTCCCCTCCCCCCCCTTTCCTTAGAAAGTCGCAGCGCTGGAGCCAATGGATGTTGGAGAACTTTGTTTAAAGAAAAATGACCCAGGGAAGATCCGCGTGGGAATTTGTGAGCAATGGGGCGCAGAAAAAAGGTAATTCACGCTCAAAAATGCATCGAATCCATTTGGGGTCTGCACTTTTAATTTGGTTTAAAGGGAAGTTTCCAGCTGACTCACTTCCCCTCCTGGACCTGTCCTGCCCAAAGGCATCATCCCCAAAGGCCACCCTGTGCTCTCTGTTGCTGGGATTTCCCAGCTACTTCAGCTTTTCCTTAAGTGAAACATCCCTAAGGAACATTTGGTATTCCGCAGGCTGTAATTACTTCGCCAGGTTCAATGGAAGTGACCTTTGTTTGTGCCAAATGTGTTTTTATCCCAAGATGGGGAACTGCAGCTGAATATTGCAATATAAAATCCTAATGGAGCAAGATACGAGCCGCTTTTACTCTCGTGCCTGTGATTAAATCAATAATGCATCTGCCCCCTCTAATCTATTCAGCTTCAGAGGTTAAAAACAATCAGCGTTTTGTTTCACAAGAGTTTTATATTAAAATGTACTTAAAGACACGGCGAGGCTCCCAAATCATCTGGAGGAGCTTGGGTTCCACTCGTGCAGATCCCCCTGGGTTGGTTTGTGTGTAAATCTCCTGGAGAACCAGGCTGTGAATGGTTGGGTTGCTTTTCTGGCTCCATTTCACCTGCGATGGGGGAAATGTTTAAGTGGCTGATTAAGTGCAAGCCTTTTGGGGATGGAAGGTGCTTTACAGCCAGAGCCACCCAGAATCTGCATTACAGCAGAGTTAAACACTGGGGGAAGGAGTTGGAAATGTGGGGTTGAGTGTGTTCTGTAGAACAGTTCAAGAGTTTTGATAATTGAGGGGGTTAATTAGAAAAGGTGAGAATAGATAGCACCACGTGTCTTTTTATTATCTTTATTTTTTTTAAGTTACTCTCAGTGTGTTGTTTTGATTACTGAAGTTTTGTGAGGTTGATGACGATTGTGGTGTGTGCAGAGCTTCTTGGCAGAGGGATGCTTTAAAAGGTTTTGATAGATGAAAATCATTGTTGTTGGCCCCAAAAGCACTTCTGGAGAGTGGCTGAATCAGCAACAAGTCTCACATTGTGTCCTAAATCATCCCTTTTCCCCCAGATTCCATCCCGTCCCCAGCACATGCCAGGTACAGGCGAGGCAGCAAACTCCTGCTTAACTCAGCACTTAGGACAGGCTTAAGAAACGCCCCTGCTCAGTGGTTCCCATCAGTTTTTGGGCTGAATGGCTCTGAAGGGTTCACCTGCGGTAGGTTCCTTGTTTTTTCTGCCCTGGAAGGAGCAGGGCAGAGCTTCCCTGGCCTCTGTGACATCCCAGAAGCTCCTCGGATGGCACATGGCCACAAACCTGGCCATGCAAAACCTCCTCAGCTGCCCATATTTTTAGCCGTATATCGAGGTGCCAGCTGAATAAATCCTGCTTAAAAATATTTTAGCAAATTAAAACGTCATCTCTGTGTGAGCCTATTATCCTGGGCTGTCACTTGGGAGATTAATTATTGCATAAACAGGGGCTGGGCAGGGGGGCTCGCTGCTCCCCGGCTGCCTCGGGTGACCTCGGCCGAGTCAAACCTGAATCGTTAAGAAGGACAATGACTCACACCATTAATCTAAAGTAAATAAACCTCATTTTAATCCAAGTAAAAGGGAGTCTGCACCTTCTCCTGAGCTCTGATGTCACTGCTGGAATCGTAAAGCAAAGATGCTTTTGCCAAAACCTCGTAGAAGTTGAGAGGTTTGGGGGCGATTCATCACGCTCGTTTTTGACTTGTAATTTTGGTGTTTTCAACTAAGTGTTTTGATTGGAATTAATTGAGGTGGAACAAGTTTTGCTATAGAACTGTGTGATTCTTTTATAACAGGAGATATTGTACCAGGAGATCTTGCAATAGAAAGAATATTGTGGTATTTTAATCAGTATTTCATCCCTTCATTTGGAAAAGTATCCAAGGAAAGACTCATTCCAGCAGCCCAAAACATTGTGCTGGAGGAGATGGCAAAGGGGCTGAACCCCAGGGATGTTCCTGGTCTGTTGATTTCAAAGAATATAAACATATATATGTGTGTATATATTATTCAAATGCATTTTTGCTGCAAGGATACAGAGAAAATCATGATTTTGATCACTCCAAATTAAAAACAAACAAACAAAACATTAGACAATATGTTGTTTCAGGGGTTTCTCCTCTGAAGCACAGATGCTACAGCAATAGAAAGGGACCAGAAGTACAATCTTTGTCTTCAAAGGCATTACATAAAGGATGTTGAGTAGCTTCAGTTGTGTTCTCTCCCCATAATTACAGGAAATAATTAAAATTACATCACACCTGCATTTTTTCTACTCAGCTGCTCTGAAATACAGTTGCAAATATGAGAAGGGCAGCACAATTTGCCCTTTTAATCTTGAGCCCAATCAAGTCCAGCACTCTGGAGCCTCAGTTTAGTTGATTTTGTTTGCAAACCATACGAGGCACAAAGGGCACCCCCACAAAATGGGAATAGGGGATCCCACAGGGCGCTTTTATTTGGGATACACCCCTCAGCCTGGCTGGAGGTGCCTGTGGCACGTTCCAAAGGAGCCCAGGATTGATTCCTTGTGCCTCATCCTGTTGGGAAGAAGGAGGGAACGTCCATCCAACACCATCTGCACCAAGAGCCACCCTCAGGCTGGGAACTCTGTGGCTGCAGAAAGGCAACTTCCACGGAGGAATTCTGGTGGGAACTGGATGAATTCATCATTAGGCTCTCCAGGGATGTTTCCTGGGATGTGTTTGATATTAGAATAACTCGGGAAGGCTGTAGCTGATCACATCATATTAAAACATTATTCGTCACTAATAAAATCACTGAGTCCAGCTCCCTGCTTCAGGCACTGCTGATAAAATCAGTTGCTGGCTTTTAGCTCAAACATGGCTTATTTTGATATTCCTCATGGAAAACAGTTAATTTATGTGACAGCACAGAACTCTCTTTTTTCATGGGAAAATCTATCTGTTTATGGTAAACAAGAGAAGGTGTTCAGAACTCCCTTGGAACAGGCGGGAATGCCTGTGGCCAACCAGCCCCAGGGGCGGAGGGCTGTGGCCAGTCCCAGTCAGCGTTCATTTTGTATATAAAAGCTGCATTTAAATAAATAATTCCCTTTTCTCGGCAATCTCATCTCGTGTGCCTCTTGTTTCGACATCAGCTCAATAGCGACAAATTTATTAAAGGAGGGAAAAAACCCTCCTAGTGCAGTCATCGGAGCTTTTCTTGAGCAACACTTTGGGGATCCTGAAAAGCTGTTCAGAAATAGATATTTTTGGAGCTAAGTGAATAATCTAATGATTGCAAAATCCAGTTTAGCTCTTGGCAGCTGTGTTCAGTTGTTATCCTGCCTTTCTTTGTCACACACCCTGAGATCCTGGGAAAGCACTGGTGGGCTGCTTTATTTATTAAGCATTTATTTAAATGAAGCAGCTTGAAATGTCTCAAGTTCTGTCTAAAAGGAAGATGAGCAGCCTGTGTTTGCAGGAAGGGATGGAATAAAGCTGGGCAACAAAGAGGGAACAATCTAATAGAAATATATTGGACAGAATTGCTTCTCTAATTACTGCATTGAGTGTTTACTGCTCCTTTTTTCAAATTGTTATGCCCAACTCTTCTATTGCAATACAGCTGAAAAGGGCAAACTTGGAAAGAGAAAGATTTCCAGAAATCAGGAGCTGCCCCATATTGATTTTTCTGTTTAACTAAAAGTACTCCCACTAATCTGTGGCAAAAAAACCCCCAAGAAAACAAATAAAGAAAAAAACAAGGAAAAAAACTCCAAACATGTTTTCAAACAATGTTGCTGTCAAGTAGAAAACATGATTGTGTCTAGCTCAGGTGAGCTCTTCCTGCTGCTACTTTGATGGCTGAGGCAAAATCTGCTTTACAAATAATGCATTTCCCACAAAAAGTTTACATTTTTGTAAATAATGCCATTATTTTTATGCTGGAGAAAACTCCCAATAAAATGAAGCAACACAACACAGCAGGAGGGACAGGCAGGGAGGAGGTAATGGATGCTTTAACTGAAAGAAAACTTCCAGCCTGTGATTCAAGGAATAAAAAATAAATAGAAGGACTTATTTTATCTCACACAGTTGTGGAGAATTGAGTGTTTTGATGGATTTAAAACCATGCCTATCCTTATGCTAATACAGAATAATTCCCTTCCTGTAACATGGTCCCGTGGAATTGTTCTTCAGGACAGTGAGAGAAGGCTTTAAGCAGGGAAATAAAGTCTTTCTCTGCAGTCCAAGCACTGAGTAAAGGAGTTTTTGCAATGACATTTGCTTTTATTTCTCAGGATAGGGTAGTGGAAGCACTGACAGATCTCAATCCTGACAGAATTACAGGAAAACTGTGCTGGGAGATCTCAGGCTGGTGCTGGTGGGAACCACTGGGTCAGGGCTTTACTGTTGGTTCTTTGTAACTTTTCCAGAACCGACATTGATGTGATAATAATTACACACAATTTCTAATTCCTAAAACTCCCAAAGCTGAGAGTGAGGAGAAGGAATGAGAACAACTGAGAAATTGCTTATTTTGTTTTAGAAAAAAGACATTCAGCCCTCAGGAATGTCTTTGGTGACTGTGGCTGAGCCTGTGAGGTGCCAACATCCAACATATCCTAACGGAATGACATCAGCAGGAATTGCAGAGCAGGAGTTCCACAGGTTTTTTTGTTTTTTGGCCTTGCAATGGTTCCTGTAGTAGTGGGAAGGGGCCACTTTTCCTACATAACAAGATCTGCTGTTGCAGTAGAGAAATTTCCAGGGAAAGAGATTCCATTGACTTATTTTGAGAATTCCTTAATCCCTGTTTGTAATATCAGGTACTGCCCTTATTTGTGATGACTTAAAAGCTGCCAAAGAGTCAGGGTGGAATCTTGATCCACGATTCCAAGTGACTGCAGTGGTGCCAATATTTCATGCCTGGAGTCTTGCACTGGGTATTTATCTCTGGGTTTTGCAGCAGAGTACAGTGGGCAGCTGGAGGAGGGAAATATTCACCTTGCCTTTACCGTGGCAATTTGTTTTATTTTCTATTTCCTATTTGTTATTTTTTAGTGGTTGTTCAGACAACTATCTGTTCAAATGTTGAAGCGGGTGGGAGGAGAGTAGCTCAAAGTAAAATTCAAGTTACGACTTCAGTTTTGTCCTCAAGGTATTTGTCTTAAAATAAGATTTGCTTAGAGTATCCAAATCTTCATTGCCCACCTAGAACAGAGAGTTCCAGAACCTGACCATATCTGCTTGTGTCAGAATTCAGCATTCATCCTATTTTTATAAATATTGGTGTGCTGGAAACCACAGATTGATAAAACAAGACGTGAGCATTTCACCATCAGGGGTTCGAAGCGTCCTTTGCACTTGGAGGGCACAACCCCCATTCCTCCTTAATGTAGTTCTCTTCTCTGTCAAGATTCCATAAAACTTTTCAGTCCTTTTTTGTTAGAAAGCTCTTTCTGGTGGTTTTGTTTCTGTGAGAGCTTTGAAGAACACAAAGAGGCTTTGGTGTCCTGGAGCTGCCGTTCGAGGGGGGCGTGGAATATCTGCTTGAAAGCTCTGCCTGAATCCCCCTCTGCTGGGCTGGAGGGGTTCCACATCAGGAAGTGCTGGAGCAGGATTGAGGTAGAGACGCTCCTGAGGCTGTGGCAGTGACAGAGGAAACCATGGAATTGTTCAGGTTGGAAAAACCCCCTAAGACTGAGTCCAGTTGTTCCCCCAGCACTCCCAAGGCCACCACTAAGCCACGTCCCAAAGTGCCACATCTACACAGTTTTCAGTCCCCCCAGGGAGGAAAGAGAACAAGGAATTTTGCTCTTTATTAGGTTTTTTTGGCCACTTCTAGCAGTTTTTGAATCCCTTGGAGAGCTTTGGGTAGTCTCTGGTTACACCAGTTCAAAAGTTGCTTTACCAGGATGCTTGATCCCGAGCTTTATGGATTTCCTCTCAACTCTATTTACCCTCAGATACATTTTTTGGTAACATATCAATATCCCTTCTCTAATTTAAAGACCTGCTCAAGAGTGCTTGTGAACCTTTTAATCTACAAGGAACAACCCCGTTATCAAGTGTTATCTGAAGGTCTGCAAACTCACCACGAGAAAAGTGTTCCTGTCTGGCTGAAATCTGAATCCATAATTTGGTTTAAAAGGTGCTGGGTTTATAATTTCAGTAAATGAAAAATAATAGAATACATTAATTAACAATTCCTCATGGCCATTCACTGTAAGAAACGACATTGACGGTGAAAGCTTCCTTGTATTTGGATATATTTCATGACAGAACACTGGCAGCATTTAAAAGGTCTGGGGTGCTTTGAATTCCTGATTGGTTTGACAGCTTGACAGTGATCTGTAAACCAAAGGTGTTGGCACAGCTTGCTCTGCTGGAGGAGCAGGGACAAAGTTCAGGCTCCAGACCAGTCACTGCTGGAGCACAGAGATGAAAAATTGCTCTGATAAACGTCTGCACTGCGGGAGGAAAAAGGCTTCTGCTCACAAAAATAAGGAAGAGCTGGCCCAAAAAGGATTCAAACCAATGGAAGGCTTCTATTAATTCTGGTGGCCGTTGAATCAATCACTTTGTTCACATATGTTCCATTTTATGGCATATTGAGTTTGTGTTTGAGGTTTATCCAGCACTAAAACCCCATGATCTACATCAAAGGGAGAGATTTCACCAACATGAAAGAGGGAGCAGTGCTTAGCAAGATGAAGCAGGTAGATACAGTGATTTATATTCTGTAATCATATAAAACAGGCTGAACATCAAATCTGAGTGTCCTTTTCCCCTCTTTCTCAATCTCATGAATTCATATTTTCTCTTCACACCAAAATCTCAAAGCAAATTATTTTCATTTTACTGGGATTTCTCTTTCATACACCTGAAGCACAACTCTACCTGCAGCAGGGCCACTTCAGCCAGCCATATTTGCAATTTTCAAGAAAAGAATTGAATTTTCAAAGATGGTTGGTTTCACGATCTTCTGCTGGGATCTCCACAAACCAGGAAATAATTAAACAGGGCAGCTGAGCATGAAACACCACACCTGCAAAGTTTGTTAGCCATGAAAATTTGCAGTTGTTTCCCTTGCAGTGCTGTATTTTACCCATTAAACCGAACCCATATTCCATTATGAAACCATAAATTTTCATGGCTTGCAAAGCTTGCAGGTGTGGTGTTCACCGCTCAATTGCACCACTTAATTATTCCTGGGATTTTTTTTTTCCCCCCAGCCTTGCAGGACACTTGGAAGCTGCACATGTGGGCAGTAAAAGCCCCGGCCCAGGAAAAAGGCGCGAGGGTGGAAATATTCTGATTAAAATCACGGGGGTTTTTTAACAGTGCTCTATTTTTAGCTAAACTCTGGGAATGCTGGCAAGGCACCGATGCTCTGCAGGGTGTCAAGGAATCCTTTCGGAGGGGAAGAGTGGGGAAGAGCTGGAATGAAGAGGTGTTAAGAGCCACTCCACAGGCTGAGCTGTCTGCTTGGCTTCTGACTGAGAGGTGGCAGAACCGTTCTCAGCAGCTCCAGGCACCTCTTGCTCTCTGTGTTCTCCTCCTGAAGTGTTTTCTCGGCTTCTCCCTCTCCCAGGGCTGGAAGCTGAGCTGGGACGTGCTCCTGGAAGCTCCTGCCCAACCCAAGCAGTTCTCAGGAGATGAGCACAATCCTAAGATGTTGGCTCATGATCAACTGAATATCCTGGGGGAAACATGGGAAAATGGCCCAAAATCACCTGGTGAGGTCCCGTCCAGCCTCATTAATTTTTGACACTGTGTCAGAGAGACAGAGAATAAATGTTTTGAGTGTGTGAACCATCTGACACAGCCAAATGCTGACTCTCACATTTGCTGTGGTAGCCAAGCCCTCAGGAACTTCATATCGAACTTCATCATTTTTTCCTGTATTTTTAAGCTAATAAAGTTTAATTTGCTCTATTTTGGCAGCCTGGGGAGCAGATGCAAACAGAGATCCATACCTGTTCTCTTAGCATTCTCTAACACCTCAATTTGAGTCAGTCATGTCCAATTTGATGATATTTACCCATAAAAAAAAAAGCCACTGATGCAACTAAAAATAGAATCAGCATCCTAAATCCCAGCTGTGTCCCTATCCCAAATGATTCAGACTCAGGGAGAGGGATGCTCAGCATTTAAGGACGTGGCCAAGTCTCAACTGCAGCCCTGAAAAACATGGATTTTATGGCGAGGAAAATGGAGGAGGTCACTGGAAACGTGCCATATGTAAAATGCTGTTTGTGTGCTGGGCTCTGCTGCTTCACACAGCCCTCAGCTTCCCATTAGGCTCATGCAGAACAATATTAATGAGGGAAGCAAGGTGTAATGTTCTTGCAAGGGTGCTGACAGGAGGCAGCCCAAGTTTTAAGCAGGGATTGCTTGCTTTAGCATTATCTCCATTGCCGTTAAACATGCTCTACATTTTCTGGGCAAATATCATTTGGAATTAATTGAATGGAAAGGAGGATGTTCAGAAAATGCATCTTCAGAGCTGTTGAAGTATGACTTTTTAATCAAACTGAGTGATTGTAAACATAAATTAATTCTTGTTCTTCCTGCTGACTTGGAAAGGGAGAAATGTGAACGCTTTGAGGTTAAAATCTTTTTCTCCTGAGCTTGCAGTTTCAAACCTTGTAGATGTTTTGCTGGTCTAGTTGAACCATTATGTAATGATTACTACTGGAATGTTACTTGAAGCACAGACTCTCTGTACATAAATTGATTTTTTTTTTTAAGCTTTTGCTATATTCCATCATTCTCCATGTTCCCAAAACGTCATCTTGTGGCAAAATTCTTCTTGCCCTTCTATCTCCTTCCCATGGGAGGACATTTTAGGGTTGTCCTTAACAACAATTTCTGATATATTTCCTTCATAAGGAGTGACCTTTTTCTTTAGGACAACAGTGAGCAAAACTACCAAGTGTACAGTTTCTCCATGCAATTTTTATAGTAAGTGACTAAAGCTTTGGAGTCTTGTAGGTCTCCAGCCTCTGTGGAGTTCTGAGAGAGGAAAAGAACATGCTGTGGATGTTCTGAGTATCCAATAGCCTAATTAGGTCTGAGCTGTAAAGCTGAATGATCTCATTTAATATCTGCTGGATGGTCTGATTAGAGTTTGGGCTGGAGCTCGATGGGAGCAGAGGGAAATCTGAGCAGCAATGCCTGGAAGGAAGGAAGGAACAGCACCCCTGGCATATTCAGGGATTTAACACTAAAGTGTAACTCCTTTTATTTGCAGAGTCCCAGTTTAAGGAAGGGGAATTAAAAGAACTTAAATATGTAACTGCTGCATGCACAGAACACCTCTGAAAGGTGTTTAAACCCCTTCAGCCTGCAAGACACAGGAGCCATGTGCAGAGTGTGAGTGGGTAAAAATAACGGGAAAATCGGACATCAGCTTTGGGCAGTTTCAGACATTTCCCCTGATGTGCCCTGAGTGCCTCTGCATGTGGTGAACACACTGAAATGTCAGTTCAGAGGGATCAACAGCACAATTTGGTTTAATAGAAAATACTTTTACTGGAGGTTCAGAAGACCCACTCACTCTGAATTTTGATGGCCATGTCTGTCTGAAGTTTAAGGGTTTCTTTAAACTTGGAGTTCAGCAATAATTGTTATTCCCAAGCATAAAAATACTGTAAAAATGTAGCTGAACAAAAGATAATGACTTCAAAGAACTGAGAGGGCAGTTTTCCACTTTGCTCTTTAAAAGGGAGAACCCAGATGCTCTCTCCACCCTTCCTAACGGAGAAGTCAAATGAGAATGAGGTGGGCAGCAACTGCAATCCACAGAATTCTCTGTTCCCTGCTGCAAAAGCAATCCATGCTCTGCTGTCCTGTGCTTGTTGTTTCTGTTTCTGTGCTTGGAGAGATCTGGGGGCTCAGACTGGGGACCGTATTGTCCTTCAGTGTCTGTAAGGTGTCCCTCAGTACTCATTCGCAGCCTCCAGATGGGTTTCACTTTGCTGCTGCTTTTTATTCAGAGTCTTAAAAGATGTGGTCTTCTTTTTTTTCTGGCCTTTAAGCCAATTTTAGAATTAGACCTTTTTAGGAAGTTTAAGAGGGTTCTAAAGGTGCTCCTGACTCATTATTTTGTTGCATTGGGGCTCCTAGAGATATAAAAAATGCTCAGGCAAGGGTTCATGTCAAAAACTGCCCAACAAATGCCAGTAGGAGAAAGTCTTTCACCCTCCTTTAGGAAATTAGCAAAATCTGCTGTGGCTATTACAGTTCATGATGTCCTGGCTCTAATAATTGATTCCAGGGCCTTTTCTCTGCCCAGACAGGATCTGTGGGATGCTCTGAGCCATCCTCCTGTTTAAAGTGTTAGAAATCTCTCTCAGAAAAACCTATTTTTCTTCTGGTTTGAGCAATGTACTTAAAATAGGAAACTGCTAATTCACATTTGTTTAAAATCATTAAAATCTGTTTGTGCTTCAGTTTAGTCTTCTTTTTCCTGCCTTAGGAAGATCTTTGTGCCCAAGCCCTATTTAGCCATGCAGAGCATGACCTGATTACCCAGTAGCTGTGCCAGTGAATGGCAGGGGTGGCACTGCAGCACTGAGTTTTATTTATTTATTTTCATTACCTTAACACTGGGCACCACCAGAGTCTCCAGGGACACGACGTGTGCATTGCCTTTCTGAGACTGGCTGACAACTGGTGTCAGTGTTGGGCTTGGCAGTGCTGGGATAACTGCTGGACTCGAGGATCCTGGGGGGCTTTTCCAACCCAAATGATCCCGACTCTGGAATTGCCAAGGAATTGGAAAATTTGAAATAACAGAACTGTCTGAGAGCAATATCTACCACTGTCCCTTTCCTTTCAGCCTCCCACCATGGTGATTCTCCCCTTTCAAACCATTTTGTCACCAACTGACAAACCCCAAAAGATCAGTCCCAGGCCTTTCTGTCTCACAGCAGCGCAGGTCACCTTCCTGGAGCCTCTGCTGAGTCCTGGGTGGTGTTTAAACACAAATTGGCTTCCCTTTGTTTCATTCTCCTGCAACAACAAGGATATCACTCCCATCTCTGGGACAACCTGCAAGTCGAGGCATTGTCTCTATCTCTGTGTGTCACGGCAGAGTGAAACAGAACAGCAGAATTTGCTGTTTGCTAACACGTCAAAACACCTTATTTTGTCTACAGCAAAATCAGTCATCTCTCGGGCCGTTCCTGATAAGAGAATACAAATGTGAGAGAAGCTCAAGCACTGCTCTCCACAGACACCTCTGATGGATGCAGTTTATACAGTTTTCAGCTGAAAGCTGCTTTACCCTTTGTAAAGGGTACAGGTGTGGTTTGCCTGGTTTAGGACAGACAATTCTGTAGGTCCTCAACGATTTACCCTGAATTCTCCTCCTCCCCCCTTCCCTCCACACTGCTGTGGGATCCCTGCCGACGCTGAGAAGTGGCAAATGGTAAAGGAAAAGCTCCAGCTTTACCTCTCCAAAAGGAATTACTCTCTTTGCTAATTAATGTGTTTAAATGCCTGGGTAAATGCTGTTATTTGTCCATCCAGCAGAGGAACTAAAATCCTATTAACTCTAACAAGAACTGCAGGGCGAGAGGGCCCATCTAAAGCAAAGGTGATGATGTTAACGCCTGTTTTCCCCTCATTTTAATGGATATGAACATGAAAGAAAATGAAGCAGAGCTGGAAACTTAGAGAGGGCCTGTTCACAACAGAAATTGGTGTTAGAGAGTGAGAGCAGAGAGCTCAGAGTGGGGAGTGACCAAGGGGAGAGGGACAGCACAGCTCTCACAGGGGTGAGGCATCTCTTAAAAATACCAAAGAATTTGGATATTCAGTGGGTAATAGCAACAGAAGATACATCTTTTAAAAAATTGAGAGGGCTCACCATTCTCCTGCATTCAAATGAACAGGAATTGGAGTAATTTAGGAGTAAGAGGAGTAAAACAGGCACAGAGAGACCGAGTCAGCTTCAGTTCGAGAACACGGAGACAAACTAAAGAAAATTCACCTGCTAGTTCAGAACCAATCAACCCCCTCCTTCCTGCTTTCATTATTCCCAATAAATAATTCAGGTTGTTTCAAATTCAGGTCATGAGTTTACTTTCAACAATTCCCAGCTTTGCTTTTGGTAGGGGAGATCATAAATTATCCCCTGGACTGCTAATGTCACACAGAACTAATCAGACAGAGAATCATGTATGATATATTATAAGTTGCCCTGTACTGAAATAATGTTAATTATGAGGATTTCATTTATTATTAGCGTGGAAATATGGACTTCTACTGTATAACTGAAATTAATGGACTGTGAATTTTGACAGGGTGCTAACATCATCTTTAGTGGTTCTTAATTAGTCACGTGTTGTTTCTTTTTTGGCTGCTGTGTTTGTATTACAGACTCTTTATTGCCATAAATCAGAGCTAGAAGGTCAAACCCAAAGATTTAGGGACAGAATTAATTCTTTTGCAGAGATCATCTTTCAAAGGCAAGAATTTCCCTTATTTCCACGGGGACTGAAGCTAACAAAAGTAAGAACAAATATATTACATTTTGTTTTAGAAAAGCAATAATGTGATTATTGACATTGAATGAAAATCCTATGCAAATTCACTGCAAAATAATAGCACTGGATGAATTTTAATGTCCCTCCCAACCCAAATTTTCTGTGATTCCATGAACATGGCCAACATCAAGGGCAAGCCCACATTAAACCCAAATATCTGAACATAATTCACCATGAAAGTGAATCCGAACACATTTATTAATAGCAAAATTGAAAACTAAAAAAAAAAAACTGAATTAATGCTGGACCAGGAATTGCAGCAGCTGGGACTTTGGTTATGGCCTGGTGTTCCTGGTGTGCTCAACAAACTCTGCAGGTTGTGCCCGTTAAATGCTGTGAGCAACTGGAAATGCGAGGCAAGAGAGCAAACCTGGGTGAGAGGAAAGCACAAAGTTATGATTTGAAACCTTCAGTTCATCAATCCCTTCCCTGCTGCTTGACCTGGTGCCAGGTACTGAGTTCCCCAAATGGAATTAGGGTTGTACAGGGACACACCTTCAAGAAATGCCAAAAGATAGAAACAAACCCCCACTGTTTAAATGTCCTAAAAAGAGAAACAAAATGGAACAAAGTGTTGTTCTTACCTTCCCTAAACTATGCATTCAGCAATGGGGAATATTGAAGCTCCCCAGAGAAACCTTGAATGTGAAATTTAGTTTTAGACACACTGAGAAAGCGACAGCTCAAAAAAACAAATGCAGTGCTACAGAACTGGACTTCCTTAAAATGTCTTCATGTGACTTTGGGCATTGAATAATGTGAAGCAGAATCCATAAAAAAATATTTATTTATTTATGGGATAGTTTTTAGTTATCCAGTAAAAAGGCAAAGACCAACTCTTTTTACAGGAATTCCTGATATTGGACATTGTTTATTGGAGGAGCTGTGAGCTGGAGCTGTCACAAGAGGTGAGCACAGCACCAGCCCAGGTTTTTCAGGTGTTCCTGACACTGAAACAGAACTTTTACACAGCACCTGCAGGAAATCAGAGCAAAACCCTCCGTGGAGGCTCAGTCGATTGCTCTGGAGAGCTCTCCATGACCTGGGTTTGCAAAATCGGTACCTATGGAAACTGGAGGGGGGATTGCAAGGAAAAACCCTGTCCATATTCATGGATTCCAGTCCAGACACATTTCCAGTTGTTGCCTTCCCACCCTTGCTCTCTGTAACGGAGCTGAAGAGAACCATCAAGTCCTGACTCAGGAAAAGTTTGGAGTGGGATCTTGACATGAGTTTAGTTTCCTCTTTTGAAAATGCTCCTGATTGAAAAAGGAGTTTGTTCTAGGGCTCAAGCTCTGTGGTGATCTGTTGCCACTGGCAGCAGAATTCTGTGCTGTCCTAATATTTTTAATATTTCCCAGTATAATTTTGTAGCATTTCTGGCAGGGTTTACCTTCACTGGTAGCCTCCAGAATGGAATGGACACCCTTGTCTGTTCATATGAAGGTGTTTCTTATGATAAAGCTGTAATAGAAAGACTTTCAAAATGTTTTCATTCCAAATTAGATTTTTATATTAGATCAGATTTTGACTAAATGAAATTTATAGAGAAATTGTGGTGGTAAAAATAGTATTTGGAAAATTAAAAAAAAAAAGAAAAATTCCTTTCTTTTCAATTCCATGAGTGACTGCTTCAAGGGAGAACTGAAAAACAGGGAATATGGAAAAGTTATTTGCAAACAGCCATGGTACAGAGTGGAAAGCAAAATAAACCTGTCTGATTTAATTCCTGTTTGAAACACACACTGATCTTCTATTTCTACAGCCAAAAATCAGAAAATAATTTATAAATTATCTAGATACATATATATTTTAGTTCACTGAAATGTGGTCCTTTCAAACCCTGGGAAGATGGTTGTGGTTGTAAGTGGAGCTGCTGAATTCTCTGGGACTTGACTTTGGTAGGGACCTGCTAATCCTGGAAGAGCAAACAACTCTTTCTCTGCTGTGCTGGTTTTCCAGAGGTATTTTGATTTCTTGGAGGAAAAAAACCAAACAGGCAACTTAGCAAAACCCAACTCTGCTCTGCTTGGGAGCTGAAAGCTCTTTATTCCTGGAGTCTTTGGTCACAGAGGACACCTGTGCCTGTAGATTGCTTTGGGGTGGTGAGGGATGAAAATTCCTTCTGTCAAATGCCCCCCTTGTGCAATTATAGAAAGAAATCAATCAGGAGAGAAATGCATCAAAAAGTTTTGTGCAAAAGAATTGAGAGTGACAGATGGTCTGAGCCGGGAACATATGGATTTTGTCAGACAACAGAGAAAAAGTATATAAGATCATGTTGTGGAAAAGTAGGTGTAACCTCTGTGTGTGTCACCTAGGAGGGAAAGGAGGCGGCAGAGTGTTTCAAAACTTACCATTTTTTCTTTGACAATGATTTAGAGGAAAGTGGAGGAGAAAATACTCCACCTTTGTAACCTCCCAAGAAATGCCGGCACCAGGACAAACAGATGGCACTCGGGTGTCTCCTGGAATGATAGTGATTCCCCTCCTGCCAGATCTCCGTGGTGTGCAAAATATATGGTGTAAGTCACTACCAGGAAACAAGTCATTAATTAATAACATCTCAGTGCTCAGGGACCAGGCAGGTGAGGGTGCCAGGCTCCAGGAAAGCTGCCTGACAGGGGAGGAGAACAGGCACGGAGAGAGAGAGATCACTCTCCCATCCCTGCCTGCAGTGGGGGCATCCATCATTACAAGTAATCAAGCCTAAAAGTATTTGTCATCCCCAGGGCATGGAGCTGTTTGAGGTTCAGAGTATAAAGAGAACATCAGTGCAACAGCAAAACGATCAGTCAAGTGGAAAATAATTAAAAAAAAGGTGGAAAAAACAGATAGTAGAATAACAGAAACCCTCTAATTAAATCCTTTCTGTAATTAAATTCGGTGTGATGAGACAAACAGCACTTGCAGAGTGATTTTTGCTGTTGATGCTTTTGCTGTACAACACTGATGTGTTCTTTCTTCATGGGTATCACTTGGGTGGTGAGGCTCAAGCATAGGAACAAAATCCACCTTCATTTCACTCCAGGATTTTCAGTGGGCCCAGCTCTACAGCTGGTTTGAAATCAGGGCTTTCCAGGGAAAACAGGCCATGCCCTTCACCAAAGCAGAGACCAAGACATTTCTCAGCATCTTCCCCACTCTTCCACTGACACTCATCACTACAAGCAGAGCACAGTAGGCTTGGCTGCAAATCAGGAATTTACTAATAACAGCATAATTAAAATGAGAATTCCTTGAAGATCACTTTAAAGGTACCTTTGGCAGTAACTGTTCCTAATTAAACTGAACAAGTCTATTGAAAAAGAGTAGGTTTAGAGTGAATATTAGGAGGAAATTGTTCCCTGTGAGGGTGGGGAGGCCCTGGCACAGGGTGCCCAGAGGAGCTGTGGCTGCCCCTGGATCCCTGGCAGTGCCCAAGGCCAGGTTGGACACTGGGGCTTGGAGCAGCCTGGGACAGTGGGAGGTGTCCCTGCCCATGGCAGGGGTGGCACTGGATGGGCTTTAAGGTCCATCAACCCAAACCTTTTGTGATTTTATGAACCCTAGGCAGAACGGGGTTAGAAGAATATTTGTTTCATGGGGAAACAATTTCATGAGTGTGCAGGAATTAATTTCCCTTCATTTTGTTCAGACCTAACCAGAAATTAAAACGACGGCGAGCACTCAAGAAATATCAGCTCGTTATAATGAACAGATGGCGGCTCAGTGAAGATTGGTGCGAAGAAGATCACCAGTCCTTTTGTTTACAACACATACATGTCCTGTTTTGTTTTAATTATAGTGTTGTTTTTCCACCCAGGCTATTCACTTAACAAAACAGCAAAAACATCCCCCCTCCTGCACTGTGTTTATGTCAGCAAAGCTAATAAGCAATCCACAAACTGGAACGGGGGAAGCAACGCTCATGAATATTGAGAACCCTCTGATAGATGTGGTGTCTGCCTGCGTTGTTTGGATCCATCCTGATGTCCCTTGTGAAGTCAAAGGAAGCAAGAAAGGAAATCATCTTCAATCGCTGTCTGGCCAGGAGCTCAGGGCTTTATACCTGGTTTTATGTTAGGCTTTGTTAAATCCATTTAAGAGTCTTATGTTCATGAGGCTGAGATATATAAGGGAGGAAAACCCAAATGCTCTCCCTTTTTGTCCGAGGATGGAGGTTTAAGAGAGGATTTAAGCACTATCTAACTCTTTTATTGTCTCATATACTGTGCACTGCAAATGGCAACATTTAATTACAGGTAATAAACACAGAAGCCCTTAATAGGATTATCAACAGCAGCTTTCAGTGCCTGGTGCTGCCTGGCAGAACAGGGAAAGGTGCAATATGTGACTGCAGCCTCAGCAGAGGGACACAGGTCATGGGAAAATCACCTCGGCTGGGTCTGAAGGGTGTGTTTTTGGCAAGAAAAAACTATTTCAGTTATTCACCGAGCTTGGTTTGAGCCTCGTTTGTAAGAACCTGGCGCTGCTTCCCATGGCTGCGACACCCTCTAGTGACACCGAGCCCGTGATTCAGGGATTGTGTCCATCTGTGCCTCGGGGCTGCTGGCTGGGACACGGCGTGGGGGACACGGGGGTCTGTGCCACTGCCCAGCCCCCTGGCCACCCTCCAAGAGCTGCCCAGTGCCACCGGCACCTGGGGCTGAGCAGGGTCTGACAGCTGCAAAATTAACCTACAAAAATACCATCAGCAGGCTAAAGCTTGCAGTAAATTCGGGAATAAAGCAGGTGAAAGCCATACCTTTCCAGAACCTTAGTTTTCTTTTTTTTTTTTTTTTTAATTCTTTTTGCTTAATACAGTGCTCAGTTAAAAGGAAAAAAAAAAACCCCAAACCTATCAATCTTCTACTTCATTTCTAACGTTTCTCAGTGTTTTATAATAAACCCCTGAGCTGTTGCAGTCTAGAAATACCCAAATTCTAATAGCCCTGCTCCTCAGCTGTCAGCTGCTAATACTCTTCAGTCAGTCAGTATTAAGCAAGTTTTAACAATGTTCTCTTACATAAAAAACCCCAAGCAAATTACTGGTTGTGTTTGACTTAAACCACCATCCTTGCTGAAACAAAAATGTGGAGTCACCGGCCTTCTCACGATGATAAACTTCTGGTGGTACATTATATATTACCTAAATTAAAATAATTTAATGCTTCAGAGAAGCCCTGGGAGCCTGCAAAGTTTCAGAACTCGTTTCTGTCAGCATTACTGTCAGCACTATATACACAGCGCCCTGTGCCTGCGCCGTATTTCACGCTGGGCTTCTGCTTCCCTCCGTGAACGTGAGGGACAGAGCCCATAAAATTAACAGCTACTTACTCTAATCTCTGCCTCCAGACCTTGTGGAGGTTGTAATCGAAGCCTAAGTGCAAAATTGTTTGGTTTTCCTCACCTTTCTGACTGCTTGGCAGCAGTTTGGGGGAGCGCAAACGCTGACCTTGTTGGGGAAAGGTGCAGTGGGTGCAGGTTCAGAAACTGAGGCACAGGATTTTGACACTGATGTCAAAAACATGCTCTGATTCTAGCTGCCAGGGTGGAAGGTCTGTGGAACGATTTTTTTCAGAGTATTTAGCATTTCCCAGGGCTGTGGGAGTAATTTGAGTGTGCTTCAGCTGCTCTGTTCTTCTGAAATAGGACCTACATGAAGCTGGGGAACGTGTAAAATACAGGGTATGCCCTCAGAGGCCACCTTTCAAAACTTAGTTCCAGTTATTTGTCATCATAAAATTAATCTGAGTTCCTTCAGCTGTCTTCCTCACAGAGGCAACCTTCCTCCTCCAAAACCCCTCCCCCCTGCTTTTGGGGTGTTTGTTCTTGGGCCTCATGGCCACGCTCAGGCATTTCTATGACTGGGTTTGGTCAAACCCAACTCCCTGCTTTTGACAGTGGTTTAAACTCTGGGGTACATCAGACCAGCTGTGCAGCCTCAGCTGTAGGGGAAAAGTGCTTTTACATCTCTGCCCTATGAACTCCCAGGTGTCTGAGGTGAAGGACAGTGCAGGCTCTAAGATGTGGTGAACTGGTGAAGCTGAAGGCAAAGATTCTCTTTTACCCATTTTGCAAACAGTTTCTTGCTGTAAGAAGCCTTCAGGATTAGTTCACTTGTAGGTTACTCCCAAATATAAGAAATGAATCATTTATAGTGCTGACTTGTGGTCCATGTTGAGGAAAAAAACACACCAGTAAGTTGCTCTTTATATTGCAATATCCTTTAAAATTCTCATCAAATTGTGGGGGGGAAAAAAGTTTGGTTGTGAGCACTGGTGACATAAAACTGGATTTTTCTATCAGTGACTTTCGGTGGAGAATGAGGGATGCACAGGTTTTTTTCGGGGAACCAACAGCAAGCATTCCTCATCAAAAGCTCTGTTTTTCATCACAGCTCAGCCAGTTACTCAATTCAATCACCCCTTTGGCACTTCCCACAGAGAAGACTTGAAATGACCCTTCAGCTTTGTCCCCCTGGCTCTCAAAGCCTTTCCACACTGCCAGGCTGCCATTGGCAGTGTCAGATGAGGAAAGCAACCTTTGGTGGGGTTGTCTCTCATTAAAGTGCTGGTTTTAGTGAAGGCAGAACACTTGACCTGCTTTATTCTGCCTTTGCTCCCCTGCTTTGGTGAGCTGGTGTGAGGCCATCACGTGAGGCTTGACAAGAGCAAGCCAGCCTGGGAGATCTTTATCAAAAATCCCAGTCACTTCTATTAAGAGCTTGCTTAGCTCTCTTTCTCCTCAACAACACCATAGCCCAAGCCTGCTGCTGTTCCATATCGATTTTTTCCTCAAAATGTGAAAGCTGTGATTTCTCCTTGCCCACCTGCCTTTGTGGGCCCTCACACTCGTGTCTCTGACCCCACAGCGTGACAGCACTGGATGTCAGCTGAGACTTTTAATAAACTGCTGCTTGGTTAGCCAGGCAAAATAAATAACTTCAGCTCTCATACCCAGGGACCTTCAAAAATCCAGATCAAAGTGGCCTTTGGGATTTCAGTGAGGTCTTGCAACACTCCTGTGGCCATTACAGCTGTTGGGAGCAGGAGAAATACTGTCCTAAACGGAACAAAGGAGGAAAATGACATTACTTTTGATGACATATCCCTGTTTCCATCTCAGCAGCTTAAAATATCTGGATGAAGCATGAATTAGTAAATAAAAAAGATAAAATATTCAGTATTATTAAAGCTTTCACTAAAAAATAAGAAAAAAGATCACTGCTTTCCAATGTAGCATGACGGCTGTAGGATTAAGTGTGATTTTTGATTTTTTTTGACATTTGCATAAAACCAAATGAACAGTTGGCTGGGTTAAGCCATGTAACTGTGGCAGTATTGCTGGAGACAACAATAATCACTATGGAGATTAAACCAATTTGTTAGATGAGTGTTTAACCTGCTCCAGCCCATTCTGAACTGGTGAATTGAAACAGACTTTATGAGGAGTCATTAGAAAATGAACAAATAGGTATGGGAAGGCCTAAGGTGATGCTGCTGCATCGATCCCTGCTGCTGTTGGCATAGTAATGTCACTAAAGCACTGAGTGTAGATCAGGCCTAGAAAATATTGCTAAACTTGAACAATGACGTGGTAAAATGGTATTAAATGTTCATTACAAAGCCAGAAACTGCTGGGACACAGAGCCCCTCGAGCCCTGGGCTGAGCCCAGCAGG
>VZTJ01000988.1:1352290-1364970 GCA_013397795.1 Orthonyx spaldingii | reverse complement strand
GGTGGAGCAGCTCTGCTGGGAGGAAAGGCTGGGAGAGCTGGGATTGTTCAGCCTGGAGAGGAGAAGCTCTGGGGTGACCTCACTGTGGCCTTGCAGGGCCTGAAGGAGCTGCAGAAACATGGAGAGAGACAATTGCCAAGGGATGTAGGGACAGGACACAGGGAATGGCTTCCCACTGACAGAGAGTCAGGTTAGATGGGATATTTGGGAGAAGTTCTTCCCTGTGAGGGTGGGGAGGCCCTGGGATAGAATTCCCAGAGAAGCTGTGGCTGCCCCTGGATCCCTGGCAGTGCCCAAGGCCAGGCTGGATGGGGCTTGGAGCAGCCTGGGACAGTGGGAGGTGTCCCTGTCATGGCAGGGGTGGCACTGGGTGGGCTTTGAGGTCCCTTCCAAACAAAACCATTCCATGATTCTGTGGTATCTTGTGAATTAACACCAGGCAGTGTAGCACCCTCATGGCTTGGGGGATTTCAGCTCTGGCTTTTATTTATACCCTTAATTCTGGTGAAATTTCAAACACAACAAGTGCTGAAGCTAAAGAGAGAATTTTTTTGACTTGATAAAGATTGGATCAGCACAGCATTTTGTTTTAAGCTGCACCAACGTGTTTTCTGACACTTCTGGAAAAAATCAGTGTACAGTAATGATGGGTCTTACTAAGTGTAGTTATCGGCTTGTGCAGCCGCTCCCACATGAATAACTTTGCATTCCTACCCATCTAGATGACATTAAAAGCACATTAATGCATTGTTTTTACCCTGTGAAAAACCCAGAATGTCAAAGGAGACCCCAATGATTTATTTTCATCAATGCACTTTT
Organism: Orthonyx spaldingii; assembly: GCA_013397795.1. Taxonomy (NCBI): domain Eukaryota; kingdom Metazoa; phylum Chordata; class Aves; order Passeriformes; family Orthonychidae; genus Orthonyx; species Orthonyx spaldingii. The sequence goes on along the minus strand of VZTJ01000988.1, from coordinate 1,364,151 downwards.
TTTTGCCCCAGAAATGTAGCATTTCATAAACCTCAATTTTCTCCCCAGTCACAAGTAGTAAATAACTTAACTGTATCACATTATAGCCATTTAACAAATATTCCCAGACCAGCAGCAACATTTAGCTGTGTGAAATAGATTTGTTCTGGATATAAAGCGAGGAGAGCAGGATACGCATTCCTTGGCCCTCGTGGGCCGACGTGATGGAGCCGTGTGCGATGACTTGAATTAGGATGGAGCGTGTGCAGAGCCAGTATCCCCTGCACAGGGGTGTTTATACACATTTCCTCCCAACCTCCCCTTTTCCCTCCCTCCCAAATGCAGCTTGTTATGCCTGTTTCCCCCCCTGATAAGTGGATTTTAAAGTTATGTGGCCGTTTTCTCCCTGCTGGATAAATGTGTGTAATATATCTCTCATAAAATGTTACTACACAGATGGGACTGAGAAAACTTTTTTTTTTTCCTTCCCCCAGTTTATGGAGCCATCGTTAGTAATATCTACCACTTATGAATAATAAAAGAAAATGGCCTTTGGTGAGTTTTAGAGTTTTGTTTTGCCTTCTGTGGGAATCCTTGAAGGAAGGGAAAGCTCTGAAATCAAAGGATCAAAGGCTGTGCTACACAATTTCCTCAGGTGCAGTTGCAGCCAGCCCTGATTCACATGGGTGATATCTCTGGCACGTGCAGCAAATCCTTTCCTTGTCTCTTTTCTTTTTGCTACCACTCTTACACCAACAGCAAATCCCTGCTGCAGTCAGCTCTCAGTCTGTGTTTTTAATGAGTAAACAAAGATAAGCTTGGGTACTGCTTTTATTTGGTGTGATGAATGTGCCATAAATCCTTGTCTCTCTTTGGGGTGGCAAGTGACAGAAGGTATTGCTAATAAATGGGAATCAACACAATCTGGAGTAAAGACTGACCAGAGGAAGAGAAGTAGATGATAAAGAGATAAAGTTTCATTTTATTGGGAAATAAATGGTGGTGAAGGGTAATTGTTTCCCATATAACTGGAGCTGTTAAAAATGGGAAAATCTGACTGTTCTGGGCTGTCAGTGCCTCAGGGAGCTGCCGGGGGCTGTTCTGAGTGTATCTTGTACTGTCTTGTTCAAATAGAATCATAAAATCTCCTGAGTGGGAAGGGACCCACAGGGATCATCAAAATCCAACCCCTGGCCCTGCACAGACCCCCAACACTCCCCCCTGTGCATCCCTGGAGCGGTGTCCAAGCGCTCCTGGAGCTCTGGCAGCCCCAGGGCTGGGACCATTCCCTGGGGAGCCTGGACAGTGCCCAGCACCCTCTGGGGAAGAACCTTGGAATGTTTGAAGGCTGAAAACACCCTTGGGTATCTTACAGTGGGCATTAATAGTTCAGCAGGAAGGAAAATGGTAAAGTGGCTGGGATTTGTGTCATCATTCTCAAGGTCTGGTAATGTTCAAGGCCAGGTTGGATGGAGCTCTGGGCTAATAAAAGGTGTCCCTGCCTGTGGCAGAGAGGGTAACTGGAGGAACTTCAAGGTCAATTCCAACCCAAACCATTCCATCTTTCTGTGGGTCTCTGAACTGGAAAACGATGAACGGGAATTTTACAAAGATTGCAAAGACAGAGGAGCCAGACAGGAATTTCGTGCTGGCTCATGGGACTTAAGCAGGTTTGAGATTTGGCCTGAAGTCTTCAGTTTCTAAAAGAAAAATGAAATATTTGTCTGATTGAGTCTTTGGCAGTGCTCAAAGTAGCTTTTGTTCATGTTTTGATTTACGGAGCGAGTCTCTATCAGGCATCTGCTGCTGGATGGATTAACAACACCCAGTATTTATTTCTCAGCATGTGATGCAAACTTCTCAGTACAAGGAGAAAGAATAACAGTGACTATAAATTGATGCAGTATTTCAAGTAAGAAAAAACCTAAGTTCACTAATCAAACAGTAAATTATTAAAACATTCTTTCACTTATCATAACAACAAAGGACAAGAGGCAAAATGATTTATAGTTCTGAAAAAAGAAATATACTTATGTCTATATTTATATTGGCATGTTCTGCTCCTAATTTACTGAGCTTTGTGATGGAACCTGTGAGCAAATCCAAGGCATAACTCTGCAGAGACAGGATCTGTACCTGATTTTAAGCATATCAGTAACATGATTGACTCCAGTGGGCTTACCTGGAGGTTGAAAATTATCTTGCGAATTCTTGTCATAGCTGGAGCCTTATTTTCTTGCTAATCCACAAGTAGATCAAATATCAAGCCTTCATCTAATTTGATTTAATTAGCAAGTGGTGAAATGAACGGTGTCAACATGTGAGGTAAGAGGAGGGAGAGTTAAAAATACTGCACTTGAGACAGAAACCTGAGTGCTCTGCCTGAGAATTCAGAGTGATTTGAAAAAGTGCAGCATGATGCTATTGACTCCTGATTTATGTCTTGTTGGGGCTTGTCTGAAATGGACTTTCAGGACCAGGATTTACTCAGTTCTGTCCAAACCATAAGGAAATCCTAAGCTCCCATTAACTGAATGCAAAGAGAAAAAATAAATAGCACAGATGATATGACTTTTGCAAATTTGGGCGCTTGCTTCTGAGAGCTGTCTGATCATGTAAAGGCAATACAAGCCTTGTTTATGTCATTTTTATTCCTATAAAAGGAAACTGAACCTAATAATGTCTATAAAATGACTGATGATGCAAAAATTCAGATATATATGTGTAATATACAAGCAAACTTCAGCTGGTTAAACTCTGACAGTTCCAGTCTGAAAACCATGTAATGGTGGAAATGGAATGAATTAAATCCTCACCAGCCCAAGGACATTTCAACAAAAGATTTTCACATGAGAACTGGAGAAAAGGAGGCTCACAGGACACCTTGTCCCTGAAAGGAGGTTGTGGACAGGGGGGGATTGGGTTCTTCTCCCAAGTAACAAGGGACAGGACAAGGGAAAAGAGCCTCAGGTTGCACCACGGGAGGTTCAGCTTGGATATCTGGAAAAAAATCTTCACTGGAGGTGTGGTTAAACATTGGAACAGGGAAGTGGTGGAGTCACCATCCCTGGAAATGGTGAAAAGCCCAAGTGGATGTGACCTCATGATATGGTTTGGTGGCCATGGGGGTGTTTGGTCAAAGATTGGACTTAATGATCTTGAAGGCTTTTTCCAGCCTTAATGATTCTGTGATTCTCTGAAGGGAGTTGGGATGCTGGGCCACCTGTGTCAATCATCCCAAAAATTTTTGATTGTGAATGATCCAAAAACGGGGTTAAAATTTCTGTCCTGAGCTTTTGTGGGTTGTAACACTGAAGACCTTGAAAGACAGCAAATGGCTTCATGGTGGAGGCATAGTTTGGCTCCTGAAGGGGTAATGGACATGAATTGTTCTTGCTTGAACTTTCAATTGTTCACTTTGTTTTAAAAATCTTCATATGAAATTGGTGAAGTAAGTATTTCTTTATTAGCAAAACTTTGAAAAAAAAATCCCTGCCAGTGACTTAGTAAATATAAATAACTTTATATTGAAGATTAAGGGCTACAGTCTCCTTTGTTGTTGCTTTACATATTTATAAACTTCAACCCCAGCCCTTTGTGTTGACCCTTTTTGGACCCTGCTCCGGTACCAGGGGTATGAAGCTGTTTGATGCAGAATCATACTGGGCATGCCTGGAACTATTGATCCCTCAGGAATCCGAAGTGGATTCCACCATCAGCTGAATCAAAGGAGTTCAGGCACTCACAAGAGAACTAACTGTGCTGCTTGGTGTGTGTTCTCTCTGCCCAGAGCAGTGTGCAGAGCAGGGTGACTTTCCAGGGCAGGATTCCTGGTAATCCACCTTCTCCATTCCGCTACAAATGATTTGTAGCAGAACAAAATGATTTTCAAGAAAGGCTCCGTACATTGTTTCTAGTCAGTCTTTAATCACCTTTAGGTTTCCTGGATGTCTTGATATAAATTTTCAGTCCTGAGAAGATTTATCTGCTAAAGGTTCAGAGATACTTGTATAATGAATTCCCCTGTTCTTTAAAACTCCTAATCAATGAAGATACATTTCCAAAATGACTTCCCATAACATACCTTGTGTGCTGCTGGCTCCTGAGAGATCCTGGAGATTTATGGCAAACATCATTTTCAGACTTCACAAACTTCAGAAGTTACAGATTGCCTTTGGAGAGAGTTTTTGTCACCCCTGTTGTGCTGCAGTCTCATGTCTTTCTTGTGGATAAACATAAGCAGAAACCAGACAATATTGCACCCGGCTTTGATAAATTCCATTCAAATTGAGCAGTAGTGAAAAAAAAACCCAGGAAATTATTGCTTATTTTATTAATTCCAGCCCAGCTAGTAAGAAACAAATCTTCTTCCTAGAACCTGCATTATTTTGTTACCACAGTAGTGTTTTAATAGCATTTCTCTGGAATACTAACCAGAAATCAAACACTCTATTGACACGTAAGGTTTTAATTTCTGACCAGTTTTAAATTCCAAACCACAGGGATTGTTTTTTGAGACAAATCCATTCCTCTGTGTGGGCACAAGTGACCATGAGAGTGGCAGGAAAAGAGGACATGCTTCTCGTACCCCATAAAGGAGCTGACTTTTATTAGGGAAACTTTTCCTTGACCTTGTATGTCAGCAGTCTTTGTTTTAATGGAATTCATCATTACGGTGCCTCATTTTGCTTGTTCTAATGCAATTGAAAAGGCAATTTTCTTTGATGATGCATGTTATTTATTCACTGTAGAAAAGAAAGCAAACAGCTATTTTGGGAAGCAGGTATTTTTCCAAGAAACTGGACACGAGGGAGTCATTTACATGAGCAAAACAAATCTACTTTTGAAAGAGAAGTAAGAATAACTTTCCATAATTTTCTCAAAGCAATCCTGCTAAATTTAGTTCTGAAGACTTTCAAGTTTCTGCAGCTTTCAAAGCCAGGACTTTCACTTTATCATTAAGGGTCTTCAAGATCTATTCAAAGCAGAGTTAATTGCACCCTGTTTTTGTTTGTCACTGTGGAAAAGAGGGTTTTTACAGGACATTTGCAGGACATTTATGGTATATGTTCTCTACCAGAGAGTACAGATCAGTGCAAATTAAAGTGAGTTAAAGATCTTTTTGTTCATCAAAGTTCAAATGCTTTACCCAGACACATTTTTATTAAAGCTCCTCTAAGCTATATTAAAGCCCTGCAGGCTTCTGGCTCCTCTGCAGTTGGAGTTCTTCTCTTCTGTGGTCTCAGGACCAGCACAGCCAGAGCTTCCAAGGGTGCAGCTCCTTTTGGACAGAGCCATGGGTTCTTTTTTTATTTGGAAGGCTCCCAGCACTGCAGGGTGACCGTGTGGATGGCCCGGCTCTCATGGGAGCAGAGCACACGGAAATCGCTCTCCTGGCATAATAAAAGACATAAATGGGAGAGAATGACCCTGCATGATGGGCAACTCTCACTCACGTTTTTCTGCCACTTTCTTTTCTCCACACTTTCTGTGTGGTCGGACAGCTCCTGCTCCATATGCTGGCGATAGCACAGAGAGTGATTTGAGGCTGTTTAAAACCAGTGGGGTTTTAATCTTAGCCCACAAACAAACAACTTCAATGGGTGAAGCAAATGAACTTGAACTGCACAGAACCGGATGCTGAAATCATCGTGAGCTGCTTTGAAATGCATCTCGTGATTTCATGGAATCCCAGAATGGCTTGGGTTGGAAGGGACCTTAAAGTCCACCCAGTGCCACCCCTGCCATGGCAGGGACACCTTCCACTGTCCCAGGCTGCTCCAAGCCCTGTCCAACCTGTCCTTGGACACTTCCAGGGATCCAGGGGCAGCCACAGCTGCCTTGGGCACCCTGTGCCAGGGCCTCCCCACCCTCACAGGGAAGGTTTTTCCCCTAATATCTCATCCAAACCTACTCTCTTTCAGTTTTAAGGCAATTTCAGAGAATCCTGTTTCAAGGAGTTATCAGCACTGGAGATCCCTTAACCTTCCTTCATTCCTTCTCCCTCTGCTCTCCATACAGGTCTAGCAATAGAAGTAAAGGTCAAACAACACTTTTCTTCCCATCCTGGAAGGCACCTGCCCAAGGAAAGTTCCTGTCTTTTACCCTCCTGCATTACCTCAAAGATCCAGTTACATCCACCTCGTAATATCAGTAATAAAAGATCCAATTTGAGCTCAGAGGCGCTCCTTGCGGAGGAATTATCTGTGAATCCAGGTAGTGGAACTGGGCCCAGAGAAAAGGCAGTGATCAAACCCTTCTCATGTCTCCATAAGCACTTTAAGTCTCACCACTGGTAACTGCAGGGAGAGGCTTTGCTCCAAAATTCCCTCTCCCACTCCACGTGTGACTGACAGCTCCGAGGAACAACAAGCCTTGGAAGGGTGAGTTGGGACACACAAGTGGAAGCAAGTAGGTCATGTTTCATTGAGAAAAGTAAGACTCTGAATAGTGTGAAAATATATTAGCAGTCAGGTCAGGCCAGGAGTTAAAGCCTAGAGAGTGAGAGGGAAGTGTGATGCTGAGAGCAGCAACAACCGTTTTCTCCATTTGCTGGAAGCCTGATGAATGTATTAGCGGAACAGGAATTTTATGCATGGAGAAACTGGTGCAGGAAAAATATTCCTGGGAAAAATGCTTCTAGAAATGCATCAGATGATGTAATGGAACTGAGAAATTTGCAGGTTAATCTTTTGCATCATCACTGGAATTCTGTATCCAGTTTTATAGACTTCGAGATAGACTCACTGATTCTCCCTTCTATTATCATCATCTAAATGCCTTTAAATTTTTATTTATTATTTCACTGAATTTGTACTTTAAAAGGTTTTATTTTTGTCCAGTTTTATTGGAATTTTGACAGTCCTCTATGCTATTCATTTTGCTGGAAATGTTCAATCCCAGGCTGGATGGGGCTTTGAGTGGAAGGGGGTGGGACTGGATGGGCTTTAAGGCCTCATCCAACCCAAACCATTCTGAGATTCTATGGAAAACATTATATAAAACCCAGTAGCAAAGCAATCTCTATAAAGTACTGGAAAAGAGTGTCCTGATTACAGAGATCATCTAAACATTCCTCAGTTCAGATCTGGAGAGTGGTTTATTGAGTTTTAAAATTATTTATTGGTGTCATTTTTCATCATCCAAGTTATTTCACATTTAGCTAGCCAAAGACTGGTATTTTTAATTAAAACTGTTAATTAAATTCTTAATAAAAAATGTGGCATATGTGGAAATATGCTGATGCTTCAGCAGTTTGTACTGCTATGTTAAAAAAAAATAGCATTTCATAAATCCCTGCTGAAGAGAAATTCTGATTTTCAGCTCTAATCAATATTTGCATGTTTTAAAAATCCTTCTTAAATTTATCTGAAAGTGTTGGGATTTCTTTTCCAGGTAAAATGGTTAAATAAATATTCAAGATATAAAATCTTCAGCTTTCTTGGGTTGGATTTGGTGCCTTTTGAGGTATTTTCCTTTTGAAAAAAAAAAAAAAAGAAAAGAATCTGTTCGCTATAAAAATGTACTCAATTTTAGAAATTGGTTTTGTGTCAAGGATTTAAACGGGTTTAATCGAGATTTATGCCAATGAAGGTGACAGAAGAACCAGTAGAATCTTTGTCGAAGGATGTAAAATGCAGATGGGGAGTTCCACTCCAAGCCCTTCCCTGCTCAGCAGAGAGTGAAACATTGAACAGAACCGATCATCTTAGGGTAGAACAAATCACTCTGGAGGGTTTATTCCTGTCTTCATCAGAACAAAAGACTTTCACACTGTGGAGGAAACACACGAGGAGTATAAGCTCCAAACTTGGAACTGAGTAAAGTCAGGTGAAATGAATCAAAAGCCATCACCTTTAGCCCAAAATCTGCTCTTGTCTTGTTTCAGCAATAGGCTCTTGGAGTTTCAAAGGATCATAAGATCACTGAGGTTGGAAAAGCCCAGGATCATTGAGCCCAAGCTGTGACCATCCCCTTTGGAATTTCAAAGGATCCCAGAATCCCTGAGGTTGGAAAAGCCCTCCAGGATCACTGAGTCCAAGCCGTACCCGATGCTCACCTTGCACCAGCCCAGTGCTACATCCAGTCCTTCCTTGGACACCCCCAGGGATGGAGACTCCCAGTGGGACACTGCTCTTACTCCCTTGATTTCGGAGTTTTACTCCTTCCCTACGTCCAGACCCACCAGAAGGAATCCAATTCCACCTTTCTATCAGACCTTTCATCTGCTAAATCTGACCTTTAGCTTCAGTTTTTCCAGCTTTTCTTATCTCTGTGTTGAATGACAGGTTTATGATTAGAGGACAACAGAAATGTTCAGGGACATAGAAGCGCTGGCTCTAACCTTTGGTGTTCTGGTACCAAGAGATTTTTAGACCTTCAGATGTTCTGTGACCCATTTGAGAGGAAAAGTCCTACCTAAAATTCTTAATAAAGTTCGAATAAGCATCGAGTTTGCAAAAAATCTTCAAAATGCCTGGACCCTGGGAAATCTTCCCATCCCTAATTGGGATTCAGCAGTTCCTTCACTGTCAAACGTGTGATAAATGCCAAAGCAGCAAGAGCACGTTCTGCTCAGTGTGAAGTTGAAGGCATGTTTGCCTTTAGACCTCAGAATTTAATATACAAGTTTCCAAGCCAGCCCAATTCTTTCTGCCTTGGTCTGAGGGAAAAATCTCAAGATTTTATTTTTTCCCTTTTTTCCCCCCACACACTATTAGCTTGTCTGCTGGGAACAAAAGCACAGCTCGTACACAAAGTGAAAAACAATTCTTTTTTTGCTACCCTAAAGTGTGAGTTTTTAATAGCACAGTATTGAAAGTTCAATGTCGGCAGCATTTACTCTCCAGATGATCAAGAATTCAAACAATTCATGGCGCCTATTTGCATATGTAACTGACAAAATGACATTTCATCTGTCCCAACAAAGGAAATGAAAGATCTGAACATTAATTTCTATTTTTCAAAAATGAAAAATTTTCTGTGGTGCTCCCATTAATACGCAGAAAATGAAGAACTGAAGTTTTCCAGCCTTTTATTCACCTTTTCGCTTCTTTTTTTTTAAGTCAAAGAATATTGTGAAAATAAAATGAGAACATCAGAGACTGATCTCCAGGTACTTAAACTTTTGTTATCCCTTTTTCACCTTGTTAGAAGCAGTAAGAAGTAAAAAGAAAGACACAGATTCTCTTGTGGGAGTGCCCCTTCTGAAGGCAGAGGACCCTTTCCTGCATCTATTTTTCTGGGCATTTATCCTCCTGGAGGACAACCTCTGATCAAAGACAGAGAGTCCTCCCCCAGTCCTCAGGAACACAAGGTTAAAGGAGAACCAGGTTCAAATTCAGGCTTTGTTAGTGGTGGAAGAGATTTGACCTTGAATATTCTCCACCTCAGGTAAGAAAACATCAGGCTTTCAGAGTCCTCTGGGCATCCAGAGAGACAGAAAAAGGCAAACAACTGAAACCCAGGCCTTGCTGATACAAATCTTCCTGTTCCCCTTCTCCAACTTTGCCCTGTGTTTTAAGAACATGTGCAAAAGAACTTCTCATTTTCTTGGAAAAAGGGGTGCACTTCAAAGCTACCAATGCTTTATAACCACATTCCATAACTCCTGTTTACCTTGAAACACCTGGTTTGAGAAGCTCTGGGAAAAATGCTGGTTTTGAGTCTGAAAAGTCCCACAGGAGCAGCGTCCTTAGGAGACGTTCTGTGGTCCTTGTGTTCAGTGTTGATCACTCACTGTCAGCACTGCTGAACAACTCGGGCCAGACCAGGCTGGGAAGCCTCAGCCAGGCTGTTCTCTCAGTGCAGCGTACCCAAAAAACCCCATTTTAATGGAAATTAAGAATGAAGACTGATTTCTATGGAGTTGTAGCAATTAAAAGCTTAATTGAGGTCTTGACTGGCATAAGCCACAGGAGCTGTGAGTTATTAACCCTGGTCATAAAATTAAAGAATTGTTTGGGTGGAAGGGACCTTAAATCCCATCCAGTGCCACCCCTGCCATGGTAGGGACATCTTCCACTGTCCCAGGGTGCTCCAAGCCCCAATGTCCAGCCTGGCCTTGGACACTGCCAGGGACCCAGGGGCAGCCACAGCTGTGCCAGGGCCTCCCCACCTCTGCATCACCCACCCCTTTCCCATTTTTGTCCTTGTTCCATCTCTATTTGCCAGAGGAAGCTGTTTTCACCTTGAATTGTGATGTGGCACTTGGCAGCTGTTATCTCTGCCTGGATTTCACCCTTGGAACCCTCGGTGTTTAGAGAAGTTAAGTGTTGCAGACAGGTTTGCAGAGTGTTTTGGAGATAAGAATGAGATAAGCTGCTAACTACCCAGCAGATTAATAGCCTGAGCTCTTGGAAAAACAGATATTCTACAAAGTGCCAGCTGATTTGCAGGCAATCTTGGGGCCATTCTCTGTTTTAAGGTATTTAGAAAATTTACTACTTAAGTGAGAACTAAGCTGCTCTGGCTTTTCTAGCGGAGAAAGTTTTTATTGTTTCTTGATAGTTTTTGTGAAGATTTAAAGGAAAAAGTTGGTTTATGTTTGTTTGTTATTTTTTTTCTCTCCTTTTGGGTTGCACTAGACATGTCACTTCCATCCTGACCAGTGGTGATGTTGGGACCAAGGGTGATCACCAGGCCTGTCCCTCTCAGGAAGCTCCAGCTGCAGAGATGAGCCCCAGGGTGAGCTGTGAGCCCCGACCCTGCCTCAACACTCCACCCCGAGCCTTCCCTCTGGGAATTCTTTTCTTTCTCCCTTCCAGAAAAGTTTGCTTGCCTGTCTCAGCTGACTCCCTGGAAGTTTAACTCAGCTGCAGACCAAAATCAGTTCAGAGATTCAGTAACACCACACAGACCACTCAGCAAACAGGCTGACACTTGAACGTGCACTTAGATGAGCCCAAAAAACTGATTTTCCTGTATTTTTTCCCTCTGTCACAACAGTTAGAGTATAAAAGCCTAAGAAGACAGATCAGATGAAGGAGAGGATGCTGAAAATGAAGAGCTCAGTAGGGAAAGAAATGGGAGTTGTTAAGGGGAGGGCAAGGCTGGTGGCAGCCTCCCCCGAAGGTGTCACCGCGGCCCCGCTGGGTCTCCGTGGGCTGAGCTGACAGATAAAAGCAGACACATGCTCTGCCCCTGCTGAAGGAAAAGCAAGGAACGGGAAAAGTTTGTCTCCTCTGATTACCTGAGAAACTGTACAGAGCAATGTTCATTTTCAGCACGGACTGCCAGGCTCAAGCTCAGAAATAATCGGCAGAGAGGTGAAGCATCCTGGCTGTGGGCAACGGGCATTTTCCTCGCCTGATCCTCTGACATTTCTGTTCTTTTCCACAAAGCAGTTTCAACAGCGGAGCAGCAAAAATACAACTAACAGCTCCTCCATAAACCTTCTAAATTGTTCTTTGGAATCATTGACTCATGGAATTGGTTGGAAGGGACCTTAAAGCTCACCCAGTCCCATCCCATGGGCAGGGACACCTTCCACTATCCCAGGGTGCTCCAAGCCCCGTCCAACGTGCTGAGCAGCCACTCCACACCCCAGCTCTGCCCAAGGAACCAGTTCTGAGCATTTCTAGCAGCTCCCCAGCTCAGCCCTCTGTATTATCAGCTCCCTTCCCAGTCACACCTGCCACTCGAGGAATCTGCCTCAGCCTGGCCCTGAGACTTCATTAACAAATGAAAAAGGAGATGGTTTTATTTCAGTTCCAAGAAGGAAAGAAACCTCCAAAACCTTCCACAGCTTGCTCTCTTACAGACAAAACCTCCTCTAGAGGTGTGGGAACTGGAGGGAGGAAGGGTCCTCGAACCTGCGCTGCTCCTTTGGCTCCAGCAGATAATGAGGGTGATTAGGGAAGCCCGTACTGCTATAATTGCAC
>VZTJ01000988.1:1210252-1352187 GCA_013397795.1 Orthonyx spaldingii | reverse complement strand
GGGATCTCTGTGGGGAAAGGTGGAATTATCCAACTCCCTGGCGGAGGCCCCTGCTTCATCCCACAGCCCTGGTGCAGCTGCCAATTAAGGGCAAAAAGGAAGTTCAATGCCACTAGGAGTTGGGAAAGAGGGTGGGTGGTGGGGTCGGGTTCCTTTAGGATTTCATTGTCTGCATTTGCAGCTTGAAGTGTCCCAGGAACGGCGGTGGTTTGGGCTCCCCTGCTGGGAACAGCGGTGATGGGGGTGAGTAGCGTGACTGGGGTTTTCTTTGCCTTTTGGGGGCCTGTTGTAAGAATGAAGTTTCACTTTTGAACTTGCAGACCTGGTCGCTGTTAAATTGGTGGCTCTGCTATGCTTTGTATTTCCTTGTGCTTTTCCTCCACTGCTCTCAAAGCGATTGGGTAACAATTCTAATTCCCCCGAGGTTAAAACTTCTGCCAGTTCTCCTTTATAAGGTAATGAGAGAAAATGTAGCCACAGGAAGCTGTATCCTGGTTATTTTCTTTTGGGATTAATGACCCCGATGACAATATCTGGAAAGGCATGGCATGCAGGAATTAGAATTGTATAAGCAGTGAAGCCTTAGGTTACCTTTACCTCTGCATTCCTGCCTTCCCTGGAACTGCCTCCTTGTATATAATCTCTAAAATTTTCATTACCTACTCCAAGTTTTGTCGGTAGCGCGTTCACGACCACAAAAGGCCACAATTATGTAGATTGTGCACTGCCTTTACCCTTTGCATGCTTCAGGAGAATGCAGTAAGTTGTTTAAGTAGTCACAGAAATCAGGGATAATATCACTTGATCCAGCTGGTGCAGGCATAAAGGACTATGGGAAGCATCTCCTGAAAAAAATGGGGTGCTTGCTAAAGAGTCTTCGCTTTGAATCCCAAAAGCCTGAAAATAATTCTGTGTGTGTGTCTCTCTCAAAGCACTGCAAATCTTGGGGATTTGTTTGCATTCAGAGCTGTGTTCAGCTCAGTGCAGGAAAGCAGCTGTGGTGCTTCAGGGCTGTTGATTTTGCCAGGAGAACTTGCACTTTTTGCTTTCTGCTATGGTATTGTTTCCTCCCCTGTGGTGCCTGTGAAGCAGAAATGATCAGAAGGGATTTTATTTTACCCTTGTGTCTAGGAGAGCTCAGGGGCTCTCGTGATCTTGTAAGGAAATGCTGATGTGAGAAGACAGGTCCCTGTTGCTCTGAAATGGTGAGCTCCTTGTGGAGCCTCTGCCGGGTGAAAGTGTTGGCAGTGGAGCTGAGCCTGCAGCAATTCCCCCACAGCACTGGGTTACAGGGTTTCTGTCATGAAGGGTCACTGGGATAAATCCTAAATCATCTCTGAGCTCTCAGGAGCTGCCCCAGTGCGGGGTCTGTAGGAGGGGCTAAGCCCTGCTGCCTCCCACAGTCATCTGCTCTACACTGGATCGAGATTTGCTCAAAACTCGGTGAAAAACTCCGTCCTCTTCATGCCACTAAATCAGGTTTCAATTTGCAAAGAGCCCTGACAGCAGCTGAATTTTATCTTGTTTTATATTTGATTTCATCTTAACTTCAAGATTCTGCTTGCTACACCATTCCATTTTGAAAGAACCATCAAACACCTCTTGCAAATAATTCAATAGAGCAGAGCCACATGCAAAAAGATCTCAGCAGACATATTTAACCTTGTGAATCAGTTTCATTTCCTACATGTTTAGTGCTTTATGAAAATTCATGTTTTTATCTGCATCTCACAAATTCCTCATTGTATCGAGGCTTTTTCATTGAAAAAAAGTTCAAAAAGCTTGACTGATATTCTAATGAGTTCTTGTGCTGAATGCTGATCGGCATTAATGGGCAGACATTCCTTGTAGCTGCTGTTTGACTTGAATGCTGTCAAAATAATCGAGGTTGTTACTCCTGCACCTCCAATTTACTCTCGTTAATGGCGCTTTAGTTGTTTCTGAAATCATCCTTCAAAGATGATTTTAAGTGACATCTGTGTAGGCCTAAAGACCTGAATTGCCTTCTAAATCATATCCACTTGTGCCCAGGGATTTAATTAAAACATTTTGAAATACAGGAAGAGGAAAAAAGCTTTGAAAGAGCTGGAAATAAGATTTCCCCCTACCCCCAGTCGGCAGCCGTGCTTGGAGAGACAGGGGACTGCTCATAAATATGCTCTAATTGCCTTAATGAAGTACATAATCACATGGTATTGGAAAAATAGGATGAAGGTGATGTTTAATGGGATGAAAGAGTCTCTGCTAGTTCTAATTACAAGCTACAATTTCCAGACTCTCATATCTGTCTTGAAACTTCTGAAGTTTGGGTGTAGGACTGACATTCTATACCTCTGGGTTTTACTATTTAATAAATAACACAAGCAATTTAGCAGGGTTTTACCCCACTTAAACAATCCCAAACTCCATTGCCAAAGCAGATTGTTTGGATTTAGAGGAGATATAAGGGACAATTAGACAAGTGCTGGTGTGGGTTAGGAATTTAAAATAGCTCAGAACTTTACTGTCCTATAAACTCAGGTAAAGCATTGACCAGAATGGGTCTGGGGATTTTTCTGGGTTTTTTTGGGTTTGGTTTGGTTTGTTTTGTTTTTGTTTGTTTGTTTTTGGTTTTTTTGTTGTTGGTGGTTTGTTTTTTTGCTTTTATTTAGAAGCTATTTCAAGGCTATTTAAAAGGAGAAGGATGCTGTTTAGTGGGAATGGAGGTATTCTGGAAGGTTGAACTTGGGGATCTCGGAGCTGTTTTCAACCTTAATGATTCTGTGACAATAAAAGGAGTCAAGATGCAGAACTGGGTTCTTGGTTAATCCTTGCTGGGTTAAGGACAACAAATACTGAATTCATGTGACTGTGGAAACTCTGTTCTTCAAGTGATCAAGCTCAGAGTGGAACCTTCCTACTGCCGTTGTCCTAAATTGCCGAGAATTTGCATGATCAAGGAGGGAAAAGTTCTTAAACCATTGTTGCCAGGGGAACTGGCACCTTCCCATTCCCCGGGTGAGAACAAATTCTTTTTATTCCTTTTATTCTAAGCAAAGGGAAGTGATGAATCAATTGAAGCCCATGTTCTGCTTGGAATGTTACGTTTTCCTTGCCGGGCTCGATGGCAGGAAATAATGGGAATGGCCTCCCTGTGTTTTCAGAAGCAGAGAAGATAAATGTGAGGTAAACAACGAAAAAAAAAATCTTTCTGTATTTACATGTCATTCTTGGGAGTTATTGGTCATCCTTCATTCCAGGTGAAATATTTTTAGAAGTTTCCAAGGAAAACATTAACGCTGTGCACTGAGCTGGATCCAGTGCAAAGGGTGTCCTTCTTCTCTGGGAAAGACTTGGGGTTTTGTTGCATTTTTTGGATTTTCAGTTGGGTTTTTTTTTTTTTGAGGTTGAAGAACTTTTCATCAAGTTCTTCCTGGTCACAGTAGAACTGATGGGTAGATCACAACCAGGAACAGCTGGACAAGGTCTAAGTGAAGCTTGTCAGGAAGTGACAAAAACATTCAACTGTACTGAGAAAATAAGAAAAACCAAATAAAAATTACAAACAAATAAAAAGTCAACAAGGAAACCCAAACTAGCAACAACCAAACCCCCACAGTCCCTCCCTAAACATTTCCTTCTTCCTTTCCTTAAGGACACATCTCATGGATATCCCTCTTTGTGTCACAGCATCCACTGGTGGCTGTAGCCTGTAAAAGCTCTTTTCTCTACTATTTGACAAAGAAATAAGAAGAAAAAACGCAAACCATCTTTCTTTGTACTCTCATCACATTTTCAAGATTACATCTGCCCCTTTTCTTTGCTTCTCTGATGGTCTTGAGCACTAAAACTTCCATAATTGTGTTTTTCAGGCACTAACTATTGGTTTAACAGAAGTCCTCACAGGGTATTATATTCCTGAAATATGTATTTTAACCCAAATCCATATAACAACATTAATTTTTAAAAAGTTTGGATGATCATCTTATCAGAGAAGTGCTTGAAATAAAAAAGAATAAAAGATTCAAGCTTAAGATACAGAACACTTTTTGTAGAATATGGGACAAAGAAGGATATTAATGTTTGAAGTGATTTTAGCTTTCCTGCACTCTTTGTGTGTCTTTAGCATTCTCTGCTCTCTCTAATCTCCACTGCATCACTCAGTTCTTTTAATCCTTTGTGCTGCACTTTCTGAGTATCGAATGTGCTTTTTGATGCTCAAAACCCTTCACTCTCAGACATTTGCTCTTCAACAGAACAGTTTTGATACATGGATAGAGAACAAGAATAAAGAAGTGCAAACAGTGTAAGGAAAGTCAGGAGTGAAGACACAAGAAAGGGGCTCTAATGAGAAAGACGGTGAAGGTACGGTGCCGGCGTTGAGGGGAGAAGATAAAAGTCCCTGTAAAGCTGAAATAACAAAGTGTTTGTTATTCTGAGGAGCTCAGCCTCTGATGGCAAGCAGTGGTCTTGGAGCTCTCCAAGGCCCACCCCCAGGATTTCAATTTCTTCTCAACTCCTGCTTAAGGAATGAAATGATTTGCCCAGGCTTGAGCAAAGCTGTGAAAGTGTGAACGTTGCCCCCCGTGGTCTGAGGTGAGGCCAAGGCAAACTCTGCCTCCAAACCTGGCCACTGCCCTGGTCCTCATCAGGGCTTTGCTCTGGGGCGATGGGCACTCACTGCAGGTATCTTGGAGTTCCCTTGGACTCTCCATGGAGTCGCAGAGTGGTTGGGTGGGAAGGGACCTTACAGCCCACCTCATCCCACCCCCTGCCATGGGCAGGGACACCTTCCACTATCCCAGGGTGCTCCAGCCTGGCCTGGGACACTGACTCTCCCGCTCTCTGGTTACTCTCTAACATAGAATTGAGCAGTTTTACATCCTTTGTCATGTACAGCTCCCTGTAACAGAGGGAGTCTCATTGCTAGGGGAGCAGCTGGTTTGAGCCTGAATTCCTTCCCTTGTAGTTTTTGAGGTGACCTGTGCTCCTCTACTCCAGGGATTTTTCCTTAAAATAATGCCCTAAAATAGCTTTGCCACCTTTGGAGACTTAACATGTCAATAACTGAATAACTTTTCATTGACTTTTCACTGCACAGCCCAGCAGTGCAAAGGTGTCTGACTGCAAACCCCATGTGAGGTGTGAAACTCATGTAAGCTCCAGACCAGGACAAAGGTGTGAATCCCAGAACATCCTGAGCTGGAAGGGATCCACAAGGATCATCCAGTTCAGCTCCTGGCCCTGCTCAGACCCCCAACACTCCCCCCTGTGCATCCCTGGAGCGGTGTCCAAACGCTCCTGGAGCTCTGGCAGCCTCGGGGCCGGGACCATTCCCTGGGGAGCCTGGACAGTGCCCAGCACCCTCTGGAGGAAGAACCTTTTCCTAAAATCCAACCTAAACCTCCCTAGCACAGCTCCCGCTGTCCATGATCTTTCCTCACAACTGAGTGCTCAAACAAGAGCACTTTTGCTCATTTAATCACTGAAACACAGCAGGTTGTCAGTATTTCTACCTTGAAAAGCCAACATCTGTCTTGCAAATAATCTTTTATAGACGATGGACATGAAATTAAGATCTTAGGGAACTTTTAGAGACCTAATTATGGGCCCCAGGAAAGGTGTATTGCCTGGATTGTAAAGCTGATCATGCTAGTGGCACAAGGAGAAAATCTGAATTAACTGAGGGAACTATAGTTTTTAATTGTACTTTTTATCACTCAGAAGACTCATTAAAGAAGTCATAAAGACTGTAAAAACCATTCCAGGAGATTTCACTTTTTAAAATTGAAAAAGGAGCAAGACATGGGGAACAAAAAAAAAGCCAGTGAAGCTCTCTTTTTGTCTGAGCTTGTTATCTGCAGGTAAATTTTTTACTGGGTTCATTTCACTTTTAATTCTTAATCTATATTCAAGCCTAAGTGTAATAGCAAGTGGAAAAGAGGGGAATCATGGAAGATATGTCTTTGGAAAAAAATGCCACTTGGTGGATTTTTTTCCCCTCATCTGGAGTGAGAATTTGTCTATAAACCAAAGGAGCTTCTAAAGCTTTGGAATAATTTGATGCCAGATTTTATAACATATATAAAATAAAATGATGATATAGGGAAGGTGTTGCAGTAACACACACATATGTCATAGAAAGCAACAGGAGCAGAGGAATTTTTCCTCTTCCAGGAACAAAGAATGATCCTAACTTGAACAATTACTGAAAAAAGCGCATTCAGTTGATTCCAGGAGTCAGGATGTTCCCCTGGGAGGGAATTCTTGGAGCAGGAGGGTTGGAGGAGCAGCTGCAGAAGGCAAGGGGTCACAGCAGGAGAGACAAATATTCCTGCAGAAGGGCTTTGAGCCTCTGAGTGCCTGCAGCTCCTGGTGATTCCAGCGGCAGCTGGAGGCACTTGGTGAGGCTTTCCAAAAACGCTGAGCATCATTCAGGGCGAGCAGCGTGCTTTAAATAGGCTCTGGATCAGGCTGAGAGCGTGAGGTGAGCTGCAAAGAGCCTTCCCCTTGAAAAGGGCATTGTGGGGCTGAGTTTTATGTGTGACACTTGTGGTGAGTGCACGTTTGAACACCCTCATGTCAGCCCTAAAGAACACAAGTGATTCTTCTCCAGAGTAGTAAAGAGATTGTTCTTGATCATGTATCATCCTTCTGTTCTGCCCATGGAGCTGTGGGAAGTGAAGGATGTGGGGTTTGGAATGAAATTATACCCAGCAACACCCTCAGAGGGCTGAATATTATAGAGTGAATTTATTCTGTAAAGTCAGCCAGGAGTTGCTTCTTTTCCAAGCACTCTGCTGCAATATGAAAGAGTTTTGTAGATGGGGATTCAATTAATCAGAGCCTTTCAAAATTTAGCAAAGCTTAAAGTCAGCCCAAATCGAAGTTCTTGGACTTGGGGGCATTTTTAGTTGGCTCTGCTCTGCGCGGCTGGACATAGACTTGGGGGTGGTGAGGGAGCTTTGTGCTGCGAGATGTGGAGGTCATGACTTTGTGCAAATCCTCACCCAGTGTAAATAAATGTTAGAAAATTATCTAGAACAGGATAAACATGAATATTCTTATTCATGGTACCATCATGGAATCCTGGAATGGTTTGTGTTGGAGGGGACCTTAAAGGACATCTCATTGCAACCCCCTCCATGGTGAGGGACACCTCCCACTAGACCAGGCTGCTCAGAAAAGCCAAAAAAGAAAGGTTGGTTCCTCAAGGAGAATATCAACTTGAGTATTAAATCACTAGAAACCTCTAAGTATTGTCAGATATTAACAAAACTTTCTGGAAAACTGGGTACTGTTTGTATATTAATAAAAGCAAGGCCTAAGTGAAAATTCCTTCCATGTTTTACTTGTTGATCATTAAAATAAGACACTTCAGAACAACGATCCTGCTGAAACTTCAACCTGTTGCATAAACAAGGATGCTCCTGCTGTTTTCCAGACTCTGACATTCTCCATTCCTCCACATTTCGGCTTTTGTTCACAGAACAGAAAGAAAATTGCAAGCTGATTCATAAAGGGCTGGGTTTTCTACCCATGAGCAGCGTGTGTTAATTGACTGCGCTGGGATTCCTCCTGGTGCCAGAAGAGACTTTGTGTGTGCAAAGGAAATGGTTCAAGGAGGAGGGGTTTTTTTTGACATATTTGCCTGTATGTGTTGTTTTGTCAACAGCTGGTTAAAAATACTTTAGGAATAAATGCTTCAAATTAGTAAAATTGGTACCCTTCCAGTGTGTTAACTCTAGTGGAGGTAAATATAAAGGTGCTTGGAGGAGTTGGATTGAGGTTTTCACTTCTATAGGAGCTTCCAGATCATAATGTTCAACATTAAAATGCGTGAGAAATAAAAAGGTAGAGTGCTTTAATTCTAGTTTAAATCATTATTACTTAATTTCTAATTTACACCAATAATTGAATTGTGGTTTTATGTTTTTATTTCTAGTGATATGAAGAGATCTCACAGGATTTTCTAGAAATATTCTTGAAGATTGATTCTCTATAACCAATATCAGCTGTTCAGAGATGATCCCAAATGTGTATTACACCTGTTTTTTTGGATATTCTTTTTGCTACTCAGAGTCCTCCTTCCTCTCTCTGTTCGTTATTCCAGTGTGCCTGAAACCAAAGCAGCAAAATAGTACCCAAAGTTTGTTCTTTCTGCATAAAAAAAAGGCAAAGGGCTGCAGATTTCAAAGGAAACTTCTCTACTTAACAGTCTGGGAATATGTAGAAAGGTGTTTGAAACTACAGCTCAAAGCAAGGAGGAACAGGATTTCAGTCTGCTCGCAATCCCTTCTGAGTGCCAGGCTGGGCTTGAGACATGTTTTCATCCCGGGCTCTCAAATATGCAAAATCACCATGTTCTGGAGCAAAAGAATGATGAATAAACAGAAATTAATGTACTGGAACTTCAAATCTTGCAGCTGGCTGAGCGACCTGTAGTGAAATGGCTGCAGTTGGTTTATATGCCTGTATGTGTACACCTAGAGGACAGCAATATTTGAGTCCTAGAAAATAAAATTCAAAGGCAGGGTTGTAGCCAGAAAACTCCAGTTCAGAGTGTGAATTAAGACTATGAACATCTGAGGGGTAGATCAAGGAGTAAATCCTACTTATGGTCTGCCAGATGATAATTAATTCTATTTTTCTCAGTATCTATTTATCCCTGCAAGCAGGTATTTTGTGTTTCCAAGTCTATCTTGGTGCAGTATTTGAGAGGAGATTCCAAACTTTGCCCTGTGGGGCTGGGTGTGACTTACAGAGCTTTTGTGAGTTGCTAACAAAGGCCTCTTCCTCCTTCTGCCGTGGAATAGAACAGGTATTATTGTGATATGAATTGTGTCTAACCCAGGCAGGGCAGTCCTCAGTGAAAAGTGAATGTTTTATTGTGCACCTGAAGCTGCTGGATAAATGGGTATTTTTAAATTAATGTGTGGCCTTCTGCTCTGCACTGTGGCCTTTGCACTGTGGGCTTTGTGCCTGGAGAAGGGATTGCCCTAATGCTGAAAAACTCCCTTCATATAGGGGAATGTTATCACCTTAATTTCTGCTTCTGATTAAACAGAAGTAAAATTGCACAGCTGGTGGCCTGCACAGATGAGTTTGAGATGTTTTAGAACCATGTAAATATTTGCAGCTGGTTGGCAGAGTCTGTTTTATCAAGCCTGTCCAAGCTGGGTGTCAGGGTGCTTCTCACTGTTCTAAAGGAGTGCTATATTTCTATAGGATAGGCTTACATGTCTGAATGAATTTTTAGGTCAGGGAATCATTAAGGCTGGAAAAGCCCTGTAAGATTGAGTTCAACCACTAAATCACCATTAAACCATGGCCCTAAGAACCACATCCACACTTCGTTTGAACACTTCCAGGGATGTGACCTCACCAGTGCCCTGGGCAGTTCCAATGCCTGATCACCCCTTCAGTGAAGTAATTTTCCCTAATATCCAACCTAAACCTCTGTCGCTGTTGAGCCGATGTCGAAACAAGAGGCACACGAGAGCGATTGCCAAGAAAAAGGAATTATTTATTTAAATGCAGCTTTTTATACAAAAAATGAACGCTAACTGGGACTGGCCACAGCCGTTCACCCCCTGGGGCTGATTAGCCACAGACATTCACCGCCTGTTCCCAAAGCTCTGAACACCTTATCTTCTGTTTACCATAAACAGATAGATCTTCTCACAAGAAAAAGGTTTCTGTGCTGTCACAGCCCTCCCCTGGCTCAACTTGAGGCCCCTTCCTCTTGCCCTGTCACTTGTCGTGTGGATGTTTTACTTGGGGTTGTGGAAGGCTTTCTTTGCGCTTTTAAGAATGAGCAGATCCAGACCAAGGCCCTAAATTCAGATGCTCCCATTTCTTAGGGAACATGTAAAAAAAGCCAGTGGCTTTTTCAGTCACTGGACCAGATGCTCTGTGCCCATGGGAAGTGTGTTTTCCCCAGCTCTGAGCCTGCTGAGGGTGGTTAAATTTAGCTGATGGTAGACTGTTTGTTCTTAAGCGTTTTTTCCCTTTCCACCCCCCTTGTTGTGTAGGCTCGTGGTACAAGATTGAACACGACTGTTTTATAGTGGTTTAACAAGTTCCTGCTTGCCA
The DNA here is from genome assembly GCA_013397795.1 of Orthonyx spaldingii. Classification (NCBI taxonomy): domain Eukaryota; kingdom Metazoa; phylum Chordata; class Aves; order Passeriformes; family Orthonychidae; genus Orthonyx; species Orthonyx spaldingii. The sequence continues at coordinate 1,342,113 of VZTJ01000988.1, read as the reverse complement.
GCTGAGCTTCTCTCCCTGGTGCTGCAAGTGCTGAGAGCTTCACTCCACTGAGCAATAAATGCACTCCCCTAAACCCTCTCTGGCCGTGCCACAGTGAATATATTTCACTTCCAGTTGCACTGGGTGAGTACTGGCCATGGGATCAGTAAGGGCAGCTCAGCAGGCAGTGCTGAATCCTTTTGCCTCCACTTTCATGGACTGGAGCTTCTTGATTTGTTTTTTGTGGTGGGGGAGGAAAGTGTTTTCTCTTTGGAAATCAGCATTTTTGCTTTTAATTCTGACTCTGGAGCGCTGAGAAATCCAGATGCAGTTGCTAGAAGAATGTAGGCAGCTGGCATCTGGGCTCTGACACCAACAGCTCTGCTCCATATGGCCCAGCTTCAGCACCAGAGAATTTTAACAAGTGAGGAGAACAAACAATCCATCAAGCCTAAGTACTGTTCATTTCTTATTTTTTAAGGGAAGCAATTTGTAAGCATCAAGACACATTGTTGTTCCCAGTGACTTCTCCTTGGGAGCATTTCTTCCAGCTTGACTTACAGCAGAAACACTGCTATGATTTTCTTTGCAAAACATTCAGGCTTCTGCTGGAACAACAAAATCTTGAAAACTTCTTTATTTTGGACAGAATGCGCAAATTAACCCTGTGGTTGAATGAGCACTGGGGGCTGAATGGGGCTGTTGCAGCTTCAGCTCATCAGCTGAGGTGCTCAAAGGACAAATGTCCTGGGGAGGGGCTCAAGCTGTGCCTGGGAAGGTTCAGGTTGAACAGCAGGAAGAATTTCTTCATGGAAAGCATTGGAAGGGGCTGCCCAGGGAGGTCTGGAGTCTCCATCCCTGGAGGTGTCCAGGGAAGGACTGGACGTGTGCTCTGGGCTGGGGACGAGGTGAGGATTGGGCACAGATTATGATTTTTCTATCCCATCATAATAAGAACAGCCAGTGTGAAGTGGAACACCCAGTAAAGCTGCTGAGAGTCTGGAATTTGCTACAGGTAAAACAAGACAAGCAATTTTTGCTCCCTTGCCTCAATGTAGAGGCATTAATAAACAAACAAAAAAAATCATAAAAAACCCCAACCAACAAAAAAAAAGCATCAACAAAACCAAAAATCTCACAGCTAAACCTGTGAAAATCCTTGGTTTTTTGAACCTTCCTTAAGCCAAAAGCACAAATTCTTTGCGAAATTGAGATTAATGTTATTAAATCTAAAGGTCCTGTTGTTAGTTGTATGTGGGAGCTGTCATTGCTTGACTGATCTCTCTTCTGACTGGTTTTTGAAAGGCACAGGTGGTGTTTTGGGCATTTCCTTTTTCTTTTAAAACTCTACTTGAATGTTATCTTAACTACTAAGGAGACAAACTGTATAATGCAAATTTATCCTAAATCGACAGATGGAAAACAGAGTTTGAAGTTCCCAAATTAAGCAGCATCTCTTCAACAGCAATAGCACAAAGAAAGTGTTATTGTGTGAGAGAACCTATGTTCTGTAATTTACAATAACTGAGTAATGATGTGGTAAGGATGCAATTAGATCTCATTTGCTTATGTGAGTGAGCTGAATAAAAAAGATCAATATTCAGTCTACACCTAGTGCGAAAAACAATTAGTTTAATTGACAAAAAACCTTCTGCTTGGGCTAATTACATAAAAATGACCTAATACTCATGCAAATTAAGATTATTAATAGTACATGAATGTTTTTAATTACATAAATCATCTTTACCTATGAAGTGGTATTTTCTCTGTAAACGTATGGATTTATATTTTAGGAAAATTTCATTTATCCTTGTTTTCAAAAAGTTTTATATTGCTTCTAAATTAGAAATGAAGGCATTCTCTCAACCTGAGGTGCTTTGGAAACAGTGGCGCATCAGAATTTACTGTTTTGACCATCCAACTAATAATTAATCAAGAAATGAGGAGGGCAAGCACATCTGATGTCCTGAGATGCTTGATGTGGATGACATGGATAATTTCGCTTTATTGCCAGAGCAGACAGTGATGGGAAGGGGGACAGGGCTCCTTCACAGGAAAATTCAGAGCACAAAAATTAGCTTTCTGTTCTGAATTATCTCTGAAGGAAACTCCTCAGTCAATGAGAGGAGACACCTTCATTTGTGATTTTCATCTATAATGAGGCCGTTCTGGCCTCTCCGTAGCATGATGGAGTGTCAGGGCTGCAGCTTTAAATTATTTTCTAATTTAAAGATAACTGCCACACATTGCCTGGCTGCATTTGGTGTTGAGGACACAGAGGTACAACCTTGCACCTCCTCGTGACAGGAGGACCAAGGCAACGACATCTCCAGCCTGTCAGGGTGGTGCCTTTTCCCAGGCTTACCTGGAACAGAGGCCAGATAAAATTAAGAGAATAAAAAGCAGATATTTATTCCAAGGCCTTCTCAGTACATTTGGGCAGTCAGAGTTCACCCAGGGCTCACCCAAAATAGACGACGGGTCACGGGTTTTTCAGGCTTTATAATTTTTGGTCCATTTGCATATCGGGGTTAGACCTCCAATTATAACCTCAAGTAATGAAGTCATCTATGCCAAGCTTGCTCCCCCAACTTCTCTGCTGTTTACATTTTTTGGGGCCTAAGACAGTGAGGTGTCCTTGAGTTTCAGGCCTGGAGAGAAACTGTTTTGTCTAAGATGCGAGAACAGCAGCTCCAGAGTTACATGAAAAATAGAAACTAAAAATCCTAAGGCATCTAGGGCAGTAGAAAACAAGCTCCTGGCCCAGCTCTTCCTTCCCATCGAGGGCGTTGTGTGGAATACAGAAATCCATTCCTCCTCCAGAGCTGCTGCTGTGGAACTTCCGAAGCTGCTGCAGCATCCATTGCATGACCAAGGCCTCCTCCCGTCTCTGCTGGTTGCCACTTTTCTGCTGCAAGGAAGGTCTCCTCATGGAGTCTTTGGGTTGGAAGGGACCTTCAGGGTCATCTGACACCTTCCACTGTCCCAGGCTGCTCCAAGCCCTGTCCAGCCTGGCCTTGGACACTGCCAGGGATCCATGGGCAGCCACAGCTTCTCTGGGCAAATGGTCCCAGTTCTTCCCAGCTTCTGGCCATAAGGAACAGTCCTCTGGAGACCCCAGTGGTTGCCCTGTGGATATTTGGGCTCCCATAATGAGCTAAGAAATGAATTAATTGGTGATGGCACCCGTCCAGTGCCATGAGTGAAGGTGTGGGCAAAGCTGAGAGGCAGGGTGGGACTGACCTGCTCCATCCCTTCCCCATCCGCATTTCTGAGGGTGAGGGGTAAGGAGAGAGCAGCAGGCTGAAGGCAAAGTGGATTAAAGGTGGCTGGACTTTGGGGAATGTCCATTTGGTGGGAGGGAAAAGCTGATGTTGCTCACGCCGTTCTCCCCTGCTCAGTGCTCAGAGCACAGTTTGGATTGGGAAATGCTGCGGTTCTGAGGGGCAGGAAAAGTGAGGATTTAACCTTTTACAGGACCCATTCATCAGTGCAGTGAGAACTGAAAAAATCAGTGCTGCTCTAAGTCCTTCCCAGTACCTGCTAAATGTCACTGCTGTGAGCAATGGAGGCTGAGAGAGGTGCAAAGTTTGGGGGGGATTGATTAAATCTCTGCACAGAAATGGGACTCTGAGTGACCCTTGGAGCTGAGACTTTCCTTGGGATATAAAGGGGTTTGGAGTAAGTCCCAGCCTCTAATTCCCAACTTATCACCCTGTTTCATGGGCATATTCTATACATTTCAGGAAGTGATCCTAATGTAGAACAGTGCAATTTTTTTGGTCATTATACAGATCTCCACGCATTTCCAGGAGTTCTCAGACCTTTGCATTAATAAATACAGGAAAACAGGGATATATCTTAAATTTTGTTATATTTTCCCATTCCTTTCTCAGCCCAGTACAGGCCACCTATTCCTGGAATAGGAGACTTCATAAAACCCCTTTAACCCTTCCAAATCCACCATCATTCCTTGATCCATGATGTGCAACTCCACATAGAATTCAGCCTCCAAACTCTCCCAATCCTGCACCAGTGTATTTTTATTTTTATATATAATATACACAGGTCTGAATGCAGTTAATAGATTTTTACCCTGCAGAGAACAAAATCCTCTGCAGAACAGTTGGTATTTTCTGGCTTTCAGCACTGTATGGTAATGTAAATGTCAGGACAGCATAAGGTAATAATTATGAAATCATATTTTGCTGCTTTAAGGAACTAAAAGGTTTCTAAAAAGTAAATAAAACTTGTCTTTTCCATTGCAAGCTCTCTCAGCCAGTAACTGTTTTCTGTGTTGTGAACATTATTTAGTGCTGTCTGAATGCAAATGGTATTTATTGGAATAATAAAAGCTGTTTCCCAGTTATCCTCTCATAAAAGCTTAGAGTGTTCACTACCTACAGCATTCCAGCTTCCCAGCAGGACAAAAGCAGCTTTAGATGCAATGTCTGTCTCATAAAATCATCACAGAATGGTTTGGGCTGGAAGAACCTGAAATCCCATCTGATTCCACTCCTGCCATGGCAGGGACACCTTCCACTGTCCCAGGCTGCTCCAAGCCCTGTCCAACCTTGGACACTGCCAGGGATCCAGGGGCAGCCACAGCTTCTCTGGGCACCCTGTGCCAGGGCCTCCCCACCCTCACAGGGAAGGATTTCTTCCCAATATCTGTGTGCCTAATATCTAAGTATTTTATATATATAATATATTTATATGCCAGATCAGTTTGATCACTTTTATTCCAGAAGAACTGAGCCAGGTAGTTAAGTTCTCCTCTGTCTTGAAGTGGAGTGAATGTTATTTACAGCATTCTCACCTTTTATTAAAGGCCAGCAGCACTACTTCCAGCTTAATATCTCCCAAAAAAGGACAGGAATGGTAAATCTCTTCCAATATTGTTTGTTTGTCTTATTAGATTAGACCAAGAAATACAGGCAGAAATGTTAGGTGGAATGTAAGAGGTCACAGGAATCATGTAAATCTGGTCTTTAAGTCCTTTTTCTTGTATTTTATGTGCTGGAGGCACTGCCCATCATTGTCACTGCCATACAAATGAGAAAAACTTGAAATTAGAACCATCTCTGCAGAGTTTTGTGGAGTCTGTAAAGGAGCAGAACCTGGTGTTACCATTCACCAACATTTTTGTGATCACAGACAGGTGAAAGGATCTTTCCTTACATTTCTGCTCCTCATTTTTCCTCTTTGTCATCTGAAAATATTTTACTTAGTGCCATCCATCTCTTCTGCACAACACGTCATTGGTGTGCAGGGGAGGTTGGGAGCACGTTCCCACAGATTACAGGAAGGCACTGACAGGAATCCTCACTGTGCCCAGGTGCCTTTCCAGCAGTGCCAGTGTGGGCTGGGTCGGGTTCCTGTTCTGGAGGGGTGCTCCTGACACAGGGGGGAGGAAGGGATGGGCTGTCCAAAAGCCTTGATGTGTTCCCAGCCAGAAATGTCACACTTGGAACAACAGAACAAGGTGTTTTGACCTTGGGCTGGGATAAAGGGGTGCCAAGGAGGAGTGGCCTGGTGGTCAAACGCTTGAGTTCTGTAGAACCTGAAGGAGATGAGCAGAGCAATGTCAGGAAGGTGTCTCACCAATATTAAACACATTCTCTCCAGCTCAGCAAGCTGTGGTACCGTTCCAGGCATGCTATTTAATTCCTCCTCCTGTTTGTGGTAAATATTTTTCCTATACCTGCCAGTCTCCCGAATATTTACATCCTTTGAAGTGCATTTGAGTCACTCCCTTGTCAGTCCCACGCAGAGCTGTGACCCGATGCTCTCCTGTGCAGGGCTGTCTCTGGGGAGGCTGCATTTGTCTAATGAATCCAAGCATTTGTTCAGCTGCTTTGCAGGCTCCAGGCTGTGAAAATTCTCAGCTTCTCTTCCCACTGGGATTCTAAAGCTCTTTGCTTCCTCTTGATGTGGTGCCATGCAGGGTTTTTGGGGGTTAAAGATGGCATTCAGAGTTAAATATGTGCCCAATCTACTCTGTGACCATTATTAATTGTGTTTATTTTGATTCTTCAATGTCTGCATCTCTAAAACATGTCTAACTGCCTGACCCATGGATTCTTTGTGTCACTGGAAGCAAACCAGGTTGTACTGGTGAGAGAGTGAGACCCTTCCAAGGGTGTGACCCCTGCAATACCTGAGAAGAGGTCAGAGTGAGGTGAGAGTCAGTCCCTTTTCCCAAGTGACAGGACACGGGAAAACTCCCTCAAGTTGTGCTAAGGGAGGTTCAGATTGGATATCAGGAAAAAATCCAGGGAAAGTGTTCACAATCTCTGGAACAGGTGGCCCAGGGAAGTGGTCAAGTCACCATCCCTGGAAGTGTCCAAAAAATGTCTGATGATGTCACCCGAGGACAAGGTTTAGTGGTGAACACCCTGCTGGTGCTGGGTTGGCACTTGGACTCAATAATCTGAGAGGTTGTACTAGTTTGAAAACAAACCAGTGGGAGATTGCAGGTCAGAATTATAATTTAGTAGGAAAATTAAAATAAATGCAATAATGGGAGGCAAACACTGACAGAGTCAGGATACAACCTGACACCCTTTTAGGGTGGCGGTAGCAGTCCAGGTGAAGTGGTTCAGTTGAAGCGGTGATCCTGTAGAAGGGTCTGGTCTCCACCTGAAGATCCAGTGGTAGCTCTTGTCCTCTGGGAATCCAGGAGGCAGGGCTGGCTGGTGCAGTTCCAAAGCCCAGGTTATATCCAGTTGGGAATGCTTGGCTCCTCCCCCCTGGGCGGAGCATCTCACAATGGGATGAGGTAATTCCATGAGTCATGCAGTGGGTCCTTGATGGCCCATTAACAGAGATAGTACCCAGAGGGAGTTATCAGGGGTGAGTCATGGCAGGAGATAACGAACAGTGCCCCACCTGTTTTACAGCTTGTGGAGATAGTAATAGAATAGATCTTATATTGCAGCCTAGGACAGAGGTCTTTCCCAATCTGAATGATTTTTGGTTGTCTTGTTCCACCTTTTCCTCCCCCAGGCCGCCTGTGTGGGATTGTGCTGGATCGGGTCAGGACTGGGCAGCAGGGGCTGTGGCTGTTCCTTGGAGCTGGGCCTTGAAGCAGAACAGTCACTGATCATTGGCGATCATTGCAAATACCATAAGGCTCTTCACAAGCAATGGCTCATCCAGATTCTGAGCCAGGGATATCCTGATTATCTCCCAAGCATGAAAATAAATTCCCTTAGCTGTTTAAAGAGACAAAGTGTTCACATGTTTCATACCCAGAGGGAGTTTCTGGCACTTGGCATTTGGATTCAAGGCTGGAGATGAACCTGTGCAAATGCTCTGGGCAGTGAAATCTGCTTTGCTCTTCTGTGAACACTTTCAAGTCGCACAAAGCTGTAACATAATTGGAGGAGCCATTAATCTGTGCTTTGAACCCCCTCAATTAATTGTGTACACAAAAAACCACTTTAAAATGCAAACCAGACTGAATTCAAAGGCATAAACCATATCTTCAGTTATTGAGGTAAAAATGTCAGCAAGAAGATTTTGGCCAAGGACAGAACAGGTGTTTTGCCAACCAGAGTTGAAGGTTTTCTGAAACAATGAGGGGGGGAGAGTTTGTCTGTATGGGGAAGGGGTGGCCTCTAAAACACTTTTAGAGCCTGCAAAGAGTAAATCAGAATTAATGACTCTGCTTGTTGATGGGGAGCTGCATCTTTTTATGTCTGTAAATAAGAACAGATGTGTTGTTGTTTGGAACCGTCTTGATGAGGGATTTCCCAAACATAATCTATGTTTGTGGGTATGTTGGTCTTGAGAAAACAGTATTTTCTGTCAAATCAAGGATTGTCAGATCTGTGTGCTGCCTTGCACATCACTGAAATGGAAAATGCAGATTTCACATGCATTTAAAAACAAAACTAAATTATTCATAAAATACATTAGTCACTTAAAAAAGCAGAACAGGTCAGAGTAACACTTAATTGCTCTTATTCATTAAAAAGATGTTTAGTCAATGGAAATGTTTGATTGAACTATCTCCTTATCTTCCAGAGCTACTATTCTTCCTTTATGGTTTCATTCATCAGGGCTCTGTTCTGCCAAATAACTGTTCTCTGCTGAGAAATACCCAAAACTCAGACTCGCTGTTTAAATTGTGGCCAGATTCCCAGTCAGCATAAAGTATGAGCTGCTGTGTGCCTGGCTTTCCTGACTGAACCTCTGAAGTCACATTTGGACCTTTGGGATTCGTGGAGTCTTTTGAGAATAGCTGATAGTCAATTAGATATTAGTGTATAATTAGTGAGATAAGTAATAGTGGATATTAAGAAAAAATACTTCCAAACTTCCTTTGTCATGCTGAAAGTTTTGCTTGGAAAAGGCAAATTTTGAGACAGAAGGAAGTGGGAAGTGCAGGGCACTGTTCCATGTTCCTGAGTCCATCCTAACGCTCTCTGCAGTTCCTGTATCCCACCTCTGCTTCCCTTGCTTCTTGAAATGCTCTTCCCTCTCTTTCCAGGGATGTTTGGACTGAATTTAAAGGCTGTGCTGAGCTCTCCCTGTGTGGATCAGCATGCAGCTCACATCAGCCTCTCCACACGGAGCGTGCAGGGAAGGGAGCCCTTAATGAGAATTGTCAAAGTGAGGAAGGAGAATGTTGTTGTGAGCAAATTCCGGGGCCAGCTGATTATAAAGGACTGCGCTCCTTCAGATGTTCTGCAGGCTGCTAAGTGCTGAATACAAGCTGTGAACTTGCTGCACAGATTATTGCTTTACACTCAGCCCTTTCACTGGGGATGAATTGCACAACTTTCCCCAGGATGGGTGGACTTGGGGTGTTCCACCGCCCCGAGCTGGGTGTTTAAAAGATGTAGGGATGTGGTTTAATGGGGGGCTTGGCTGTAGTTGGACTTTATGATCTTCAAGGTCTTTTCCACCCTAAATGGTTCTGTGATTCCATGTTCATGTTTGGGCTGGGAACAGGCACATCTTGGAGGGAATGGTGAAGGAATTTAACCTGGACTGATCCCTGTTTGAGACCCCTTTCCATCCCCACTGCTCTTGGGAAGGCATCTGAGCTTGAGCTGTGCCACAGAAGACACTGAGAGCGTACCAATAAATGGAAAATTCAGGTTTGTTTGATCACAAGGAGTTCAGTGCAAACCTCTCCCCAAAAACCCTTGGATTGTCATGGCCTGTGTACTGTGTTTGTCTCTAGTCTGGTGGAAACTTTGGAAAAGTGTGCACAGACTAAAATCCAATCTACAGAGGTGTGTGTTCCTTAATGATGAACATGATGGGTAGATTTAGATGGGATGTGAGGAAGAAATTCTTCCCTGTGAGGGTGGTGAGGCCCTGGAACTCTTTCCATTCCCTTTCATAACAATCACCCTGAAAATATCAAGGAAACATTTCTAAATCCTTTTTAAAAATAAAAAATATGATTTATTTTAAGGATATCTGTTTAGTAGAAATCACAAAAAAAAAAATTCTTAAGATTAACATTTTGGATTTTCATCAGAATGTTTCTATTTGATGGTAAATTTTAAAGATGATTATTATTATTTTTTAACAAACCAACCCCCCCAAATGTTTTCTTTTCAATGAGTTTTATATGCAAATTGGTCAAGCTCGGTGGAAATGGCTGTCATAGGACACAAAGCTTTTGGCAGCAGGCATAAATAAAAAGCTTAAATTCATTTAAAATGGATACCTTTCAATGAAAATAGATCTGTTTTTTTGAAATCTCCTGGCTGATGTGGCATGGGAATGTACAATGACAATTCCCTTTATCCAGAGGGACTTCTGCTCATCCATTACCGTGTATTTCCAGAGGATTTATGGTTTTTTCTTAATTTTTATTACTGAACTGATCTGCATGAAAACAGGGCCTTTGTTCTGTAGGGATTCATTGGATCCAGATGTTTGTTTTCTGTGGGAAGCCATAATCTCATTTGTGACATTGCACTGGGTTGTGGCAACATGGTGCTGATGACAAAGCCAGGATTATCATTCCTGCAAGGGATGAGCAGCAGCCTCTGAGAGATTCCAACAAAACAAAGGCCTGGATCCCATGCAAATTTATTCCCTAATAGAAAATTTTGCATAGGGGGTGAGAGAAAGCAGAACTAAGAGTTTGTGTAGAGAGAACAGAGCTGAGCAGGGCCTGCAAAAACCTCTCTGCTGCTTGGTGGGTCCTTGCCACCCACTCAGCTTTTCCAGACTCCTCATTCCAACCTCATCCAGCAGTGGGAAGTTTGTCCCCAGAGCTGTGGGCTCTCCCAGCACCCTTCCAGTGGCTCCCTTCCAATGTCCAGCTCAGCCCTCCTGCTTTCCATCCAGACCTGGGCAAATTTTATGATTCAGTCCTGTTCCATTATTCCAGGTCTGGATTCTCATCTCTGTTTCCAAGGAATTGATGTATGGAATTTTCTGTGAGGCACACACGGAAGTTGGTCTTCAAATGGTTGAGTTTTGAGGGATCTTTGCCTGCTGCCTCAGGATTTTACCATCAAGACCTTTCATTGTCCACTGGATTCTTTGCAGGCGTCTCCAGGAATGCTGAACCAGAATTAAAGGGTTGCTTTCCCTTTCCGTGAGGCATTGCCTGGCTCAGCTGGGACTAACTTTTTTTTTCCTTAGCAAAACAAACAAACCCCTCTTGAATTTTAGCAGGAATTGGGAATTCTCTTCATACCCATGTGGTCCTACATAACAGAAATCTGTTTGTTCATGGATTCTTTTCAGGGGTTTCTGAGACACAGCATTTTAGTAAAAGGTAAGACTCTGGATTCTTGAATGATTCCAACCTATTTTGTTTTTCAATGCTGCAAGGTTCCAGAAGTAGTAAAAAATATGAGTTCATGCAACTTTAAATAATTTTTAGCCTTTAAATGTGTTTGCAGTAGCTGTTAGTCTGGACACAAGACCATGCTAAGAGCTGATAAAGGCAGCTTGCTTCAGTACCACTGTGCAGAAGATAAATCTTGGGGTGCACGGTATAATTTATAATCCTGGATGTTTCATCTTTATTAGGTTTAATAGATATTCTGATTGTTATAACAAGTTTGGTCAAATGTCAAATCTAGTTAGCATCATTTATCAATAAATTTAATTTTTTTGCCTCCAGCTTTGGACTGGCAATTTTATGTGTGTTGATGTCTGTGTATAATCTAGAGAGATTCATTGGGAGCTGTAGAAGAACAGAGATTGAGGTTTTTACATATAAAATAAGAAATCACACTCTACAGAAGGCTCGAGGGAATGTTAGAAACAAGGAGCATTTGTCACTTGCAAGCTGAAGCAAAGTGGTTATAAATACATGGCTCACATTAACATCCCACTTCCTTTTGGGTACACTGTGCACGAAGCCTTGGAAATAATTGAAATGGAGAAACCAAGAACAGGAGAATTGCTGATCACAGGTGGGAAGGGAGATTTTAGGGAATACCAGACTTTGGGTGATTGTCACTGCAGAAATATAAAGCCTTACCCAAAGAGGGGTCTGAGAGATTACATTTCATAAACAAGGCAAATGATGAAGTGACTGAAAACATCACCTTAATTGCATGTATTTACAAGTGTAACAGATCAGGAGATGATTTTTTTGTGCTCAGCCACTTGCTGCTTCATAAAACTTTGGGATAATTATGGCAGGAAAAGGAAGCAGTATGAATGGAATCTAATGAATGGAACCTGATGCTTGAAGGACATTAAATCACCCCCACTTCATATTTCTCCCACACTATTGTCCCTGAAAAAGCTCATAACGTGCCTTAAAGGGAGCTTTACAGTGCTGAGTGACCCAAAAAATAAATCTGTAAAGGGAGCTGCAATATCACCCATGATGCTGGAATGTGGAAAACCAAGGAATGTGTTTTAGGAAGGATTTAGGAATCGGTGGAATCTCAGTCTCTTGGAGCGCTGCAGCTGCTCTGGGCTGAGTGAATGCTGCCTCAAACCCCAGCACCCACTTGGCTCCTGCACAGATCAATGTCAGGGCATCCTCAGCCTTCCCCAACTTCAAACACAAGAGGAAGTCTGACTCTCTTAATCCTCCATCAGGTCCAGAATGATTAACATTTATTATGGAGCCACTTAATGGCCAGTGGCCATCCAGTCAGAGGAGATTTATATCTCCTTACAACGGCTTAATGTGGACTTATGCTCCCCCAGGGTCCCTTGTCCAGCTGAGTGGCCAAAATGCACATGTTCAGAACTGTCTTACTCTCAGCAAACTCCAGACCCAGTGGCTACTTGCACATTTTAATCTGATTTGTCTTGTCAAGGATAACGCCAATGCCAAACTGAGCTGCACCAGCAAATCTTGTGCAGGGTCCTGCCTGCCAGAAACTCTGCTCTCAGAGGCTGCCCCGAGCTCTCACAACTGGTGCCTTGGCTGTGAAGAAGTTTGTGTGATGCTGGGTTAATGTTTGGGTACAAAACGAAGCAGATCTCTGTCAGACTTTGGCTTTGGGGCGTTACTGGGCAGCACTCGCCGTTCTCATTTAGGGTTAGGAAATATTTCATAGAAAACCTTCAGGTGTCCTTGTGTGAAGCCCAGATTCAGAGCACTGAGCATCTGAGCCGAGGGATAATGTTGGCATTGGCTGTACAGTGCATGTAACTGTTGTTATTTTATGCTAAATTTAATTTCACAATATTTTGAGTCTAAGCCCAGAGGCAATAGCTGAGGATCACAGCTCCATAGCATGGCAAGTAATGCAGCTACAATGAGAGTGCTTCAAGAAATCAGCCAGACACGACATTTTCTTAAAAGCTCTACTCTGAAAATCTCAGTATTTGTTTATTTTACACTCTTTACAATGAGGCAATATTCCTTATTTATGATGGAAATGTTCTTCAGTGAAAGCCTCTCATTTTTTATGGGTATGTAGCTACTCCATCCTGGAGAAAGAGGCACTAAAAATTTATTTTAGATTTCTTTTTCTGGATCTGAAGTTTGACAAAAGCAGTTGACCAATGTTTTCTCTTTGCTCAGAAGACAGGGAAGCAATCCTTACTTCCATGGGCAGGCAAGTAGATGAAAGATTCCTTCTCTCTGGTGTCTTTGGCTTTGCTTCCAGAGCAGCAAAGGGTGACTCTGATCCTCCCCCAGGAGCTCTGTAACGTGAGGAATGATTTCTGAATCATTCCCCTGCCCTGATTCCCCTGTCTCAGCAGATGAGGTGGCTGCTCTTGCATTTAGATTGTTATCCAGAAATGCTTATCTGCTCTGTGCCTGCACTCCTGTGTGGAGCTGCAGAGAATGCCTTGAAAGCCTTGCAGAAGTTGATCTGTTCAGTCAGATCTTGTCTGCTGTCAAGTTTCTTGTAGAATCACTGAAATCCCAAGCCTTTCTAATTAGTGCAGCCCAATCAGCAGGGCTCCAAGAGCTTCCTGGCTGCCTCATTTCGATCCTCTGTTGTCCCACCAAGTGCCTTGACTCTCCCAGCAGCCAGGGGAAGCTGTGGCAGTTGTACCTGAGCTGTTTTTTCTGGGAAATAGTCAGGTTTCCCAACGCACCTATTCCTGCGCCCCCTGGAACGGAGCTATTTCGATGTGAAGCATAAATGACATAAAGTTGTATTAAAAAAGGCAGGAGCTGTCCTGATTCCCCACGTAAGTGAATGTGTCGAGCCTCAGTGCTCAGAAGGGAAACAGAGTGTACTTTGTGCCCATAATCAGCATGTTTCCAGCAGCCTAGCAAATGGTTTATGATATTATTCACAACCGTTGCACCATCAGGAGCAGTCCTGCATTTCAACTTAATTGAGCCACTGCTATGACACAGCCAAGCTTTTCAAGTGGTAAAATTGTAATTATAGAGAGTGCTTCTCTGGCATTTTCCATTGGATAGCTGCTTGCAAAATACGAAGCCCTCAGAATACATCTGTGAGGAAGATTTTCCTGGGGAAACTTTGTGTTCGTGTTTCTTGTGCCAAGCTGGTGACTCCTCAGGAGAGATGGCTGGGGGTTGGACTGGATGGCCTTGGAGTTCTTTTCTAACTTTAGTGATTCTCTGTGCCTTGAGCTGGGGCATTCTTCCCCCATTTCCTCCTGTTCCTACCTTCCCTTCAAGGGGTGGGTTGTGCCAGGAGCTCAGACACCCCCTGTGTTCCACACCCAGGCCCTGGGATTGCTCTAGCCCACAGGGAAAAGTGGAAAACTTGTGGAAAATTTGTCATGGGCTCACTTTTCTCTCCTATAATTGACCCTTGAGCAGCCAGTTATGGAGTGTGGCATTTTCTGAACCTTAGTGATGCACATACCACTGAGAGAACAGCACGGAGCTGGCAGAGGGGTTGGAGCTGCAGTTAATTATAGATTTGTCCCAGGAAAGGTGCATTCAACCAAAGGTCACAATTTAAAGCTGTCAGTGGTTGACTCTGCAGAATCTATACATCAGGTGTAGCTTTCAGAGGGAGGCAGAGCAGCTCAAGTGCCTGTTTGCTTCAGGAAAAATGAAGTAAAAATGAAAAGGGATGGTTTATATCCCTTTCTGCTGCCCTGAGCCAGGAGTAGAGCTGGGGTAGCCATGCAGGCTGGGAGAGTGCAGAGGTAAAATAATGAAAATAGGGAGAAAGGGCAGCTTGTGTAACCAGGGATCTCCTTCTTTTGCTTCATCAGCTCATGTCAGAGAACAAAACCACTGGCAGGGTTGGATTTCCAGGGGTGCTCTGGAAACAGCTGGATTTACCCGAGTTCCTCGGAGCACAGGCACCATGGAGGCTGATACCCAAACCAGCTGCCTCCTCTTTGCCCCCACACGACAAAACCACTCTCTCCTGGTTTCAGATAAACTCCAGTTTTTGTCGTTTGGGTCTGGATTTTGGTGTTGGTCGTTTTTTTCCCTCTCTCCCTTGAGCTGCTGCGTGCTCTGCTGTTCCAGTGCTGTGGAAAGCTCTGGGACATCACCTGACACGCTCCACTCCTGGTGCTGCATCAATGCAAATCATTGCTGGCTCTCCCTGCCTTTCATCCCAGACAGTCTGGCTCTATAATTGCTCGGTTCTAATATTTCCTGTCCCAAGGCTATCAATTTGTTTTCAATTTCTCCACCTGTTGGGCTGGCTCAGGTATCCCACAGGGTTTTGTCCTAGGCATCCACTGCTTCATTTATTACGCTCCCAGCTCTGGAACACGGGCACCCTGAAGCATTTTTACAAGCAGGATTCTATTATGGGGTTGTTTTGTTTGCCAGGGATTTTGGCAGGAACCAGGGAGAGTTTTCGTCTTTATTTGCTCCATGCAAGCCTTGCTGTGAAGCTGGTTGTTATTGCACTGCATAAATCTGAATTCTTTGACCAATTTTCTGGGCAGGAGTGTGCTGTGTGTGAGCAAATGGCCAGGGTAGGGGAGAGCACCTGGAAGCAAGGGCTTTGCAGGTGATGGTTTCCACATAATTCACCCCCCTTTCCTGTGGGTAACCTTGAAAATTACTTCGCAGGATGATGGAAAGAGGCCAGATTTTGCTTTCTGCAGCGTGGATTTCCAAAAGCAGAACTTAACTCAGGGGCAAGCACTGGGAAATAAGCTGGAATCACATGGATAAAGAGAGTAGGGGACAAACAGCCAGGGCTCAGAGACTGCTGCTGTACTGTGTTAGTGGAGACTGGGATGAGAAGAGTAGGAAAAGTAGCATGGAATCACTTCTGTGCTTGGCATTTGAGGCTTTTTAGGCACATATCTGAAACATATCTCTAAAGTATCACGTAAATTAGTGTTCCAAAGGTTGGTATAGCAGGTTGCTGGCTGGAAAAGCCCTGAAAAACTAGAAATGGATAAAATGCAGAGGCACGGAAGCCACACAGCTGCTTTTCCACTCTGTCCTATGTGCTAGGTGAGACATTTTTCCCTTTCCATAGGATGCAAGATGTGCTTTGGGGGTTGTCTCTCAGGACTGTTCCAGGAGAGGGGCTGAAGCAGGTGGTGTCATCTTTGAACAATTTAAAACATCCATAACAGCATTCCAAGCTTTCTTCTGAGCTCTGTGGAAGTATTTCATTGTATGAGCCATCTGAGGAGAAACTTTTCTCCTCATGGGTTTAATAAGGACTCAGAAGAGGTTGTAGGGCAGCCTTTAATCCCATAGTTGTGAGTACGGGTAAGGGCAGTAGAGGTGGACAAGCAGCAAAACCTGTGTTTATATGAAATCCAGTGTACAAACCTCCAAGTGCCCACTCTTTTCAGGGTCTGCTCCACAGCCTCTTGAGAAAAATGTTAAGAAAATAACTTCTCTGTAAGACAAATCTTGGTCACCTTGGTGACAGAGTGGCTGCTGCTGAAACGCACTCGGTATAACCTACAATATTTTACTCTTTCTACTCTGATATATTAATACTAAAATATTGATGAATACTTTGTCTTATCTATCTTCCCTTTCTTCCAGCAGACAGAGAGAGTAAAACCAGCTGCAGCAGTGGGTTTTCTGGTTCTGCTGTGGTTCAGGCAACTCAGGCTTTGATTTGTGTGACCCTGCAATGTTTGGGGCAGCAGGGCTGAGTAAGAGAGGGAGTGAAAGCAAACCTTAAATCTCGTAGTAAAATGCTTGTTCTGCTCTTTCTGCTGAGGGGGATAAGGAAAAAAAAAAAAAAGATAAACAGCAGAGCCATTACAAGTTGGCCTGAGTCCAATCCCTTAGTTACATCTATGCCTTTAACTCTGCCTGAGAAAGTCATTTTAAAGAAATACAGTTATTACATGCATTAGTCCTCGCATCCTGGGAGGTACATCTGTACTCTTCAATCTTTCTGGATTACCTCAAATGTTTCCTGAAGGCTTTTAAATCCAGGGAAGACCAATCTGAGAGAAGTCTCATTGCAATCCTTTTCTTTTTCTGGCTTCGCAGGCAGAAAAAATCTGCAAGAGACTCACAAGCTGTGTTTTGAAAACCAGGAAAACTGAGACAGAAAATTCAAAATGGTCTCTAAAAATACTGCAGATGGGGAATTTGACAGGAGCAGAGCTTCCCCCTAGAACAAAGTGTGGTTAACTGGTTGGACTCTGGTCTCAAATCAGTGTTTTCTGGGAATACAGGCCATGGGCTCAGCTGGGCAGAATTGTCGTGGCTTCCCTGATTTCAGGGGGTATGTCCCAGCTCACTGCTGCTGAAAATGGAACTGAGCAGGATGAGTGTGCACAGCCTTCAAAACACACCCTGAATCAGCCACTTGATTCTGATAATGCCTTATTAGGCTTTTCCTGATGAAACTCAGTGCTCCTGTTCCCACTTTCCATCAAGGAGAACTGAGACAGAAGCAAGTCCAGCATCACTGATCACTTGGATTCTGGTTTTGGGCATAGGGCTGCAATGTGATCAGAGATAATTGCCCAGTGTTTGGTGTTCTGAGGTTCCAAACAAACTAAAACTGAACTCTTTGTCCTAAAGCATTTCTCAGTAAATGCCTCTCTATTTGCTTGGACTCCTAACAAGAGCACAATTATGTTCTGTGAAGTGATTAATCCAAAGGCCACTTGTCAGCTGACGCTGCTGGTCCTGCTGATGCCTCTTGGAATATCTCTGGACCTGCTCCATGTCTCTTCCCCTGCTCCTGGTGTTGGAATTCCAGATTTGGTCCACGGTGAATGTGCCATCTGTGCGTCCTCTGGTCTGGCTCCTCTCTTCTCCAGGAAAAGGCAGATAAATGAGCAGGGCTGGTGATGGGCACTTGGGCCCCTGGAGAAGGTGGTCAGGCTCCCCCCATGGCCACAGAGCCGTGCCCTCACCCCAGGCAGTCTCCAAATGGCTCATCTGTTCTTCCAGGCAGATGGTTTGCCTCGATTAGTGCAGAAATGTGAATTAAAACGCAGCCCTTCGTGCATTATAGATGGAAAGAATGAGGAGAGCCATAAAATTGCTTATTGTGGTAAATATTGTGTTTGCTTCTTCTGCGCAGTATTCCCCCAAATGAGCTGTGAGGGACTGGAACCACAGAATTGATATGGTTGGGAAAGGCCTTTAAGATCATCAAATTCAGCCATAAACCCAGCACTAAAAAGTTCACCACGAAGAAGTTCACCTGCAGGAGAAGAACTTCCCAAGAGTTCATCCCTGACTCTTCTGTCTTCCACTTAGCACTAAATATTCATTGCAGTAAACTAAATCCTTATGTCACAGACAGTGTTTTCTTTTGGAGGATTCCTTCAAACCAGCATTGACCATTCCATGAGAAAAATCCTGTGGTTCTTGGAAACTCAGTGAGAGCCAAAGTGTTCTTATGTGTGAAAACTGTTCCAGCACCAGGATCAGTCACTCAGTTCATCTGCATGGAATACACAGAAATTAAAATTGCAAGTAACAAAACAATGATAGAAATTGTTTTAATATTGTGTGTGACTTCCCCGATATTAACTTGAACTTTTAGCTTTACAGACAACTTCCCTTATGATGTCAGCATGGAGCTTTTCCCCCTTTGGTTCAGCTTTCATGCAAAGCGAAAAAAAGCCTTTTTTCTCTTATAAATTGTCCAGTTCAAAGGTCAATAGTGGTATCGTGTATCACAAGTCACTTGCCACGTCACCCAGAGCTTAAGGGCACATGTTTTAATGTGATCTGTCAGCCCTTCTGAACAGATTTAGGACGTACTTGTAATATATTAGTACTTTCCTTTTCAGACTCAGCTCTCAACCCAAATCACGGTGGGAAATTGATTGCCAGCTCCGTGGCTCCCGAATGGAACCAGCTTGCTGGGCATGAGTTACAGCCACAAAAACCACAGCCAGATCCTGGCTGGGACGTGATAAATGGGAGATATTTTGTCTGTGGCCATACCTGCTCTCATTAGGACAGAGTTTGCATTTTCAGGCTGAAGAAAAGCTCAGCTGGGCAGCCGGAATTGCACTCATTTGCAGTGCAGAGACAGGCACTGTTTGCTTCCCTTTGTGCTCAGCACTCAGGGCTCGAGGCAGGTTCTGCAGCGTGCTGCAAGGCACGATCAAAACTCAGTCACTTTCCAGAAGCCACAACACTCCTGCCCGTGCTTGCTTTAGTAATTGCTCAAAATGAGAGGAGCAGGAGAGATCTTTGCCCACGACCTCGCCATCTCTGCTCACGTTTGGGTGTGAGAGGATGGGTTATTTACTAATTGCTACCATGGGATCTTAGTTAAAAGGGGAAACTGACTCTGCTGGGCTAACTGGTGCTGGAACTCGGTAGTGAAATCACCCCTTGTGGGAAATAAGCGCTAAACTCGCCCACGGCTCTACCTGGGACGTGAGTTCTCTGTTATAGATTCTGGAGGAATAATGGTTAGGAGTCCATGAGTCAATCATATCCCAATGATACTGAAACAGGGTGATCAAATTGTACAGTAGTTCATCATTATATTCAGCTATTCCTGCTTCTCTTAGGAAGAGCTATTTTTTAGTTCTGACAGATCCCATTTGCTCCCTAAGTCACAGCTCAGGTACTCAGCAACAGCACAGAAACAGGAACGTTTCCAGCGGAGTTGTTATATCTGCAGGAATTATCTGACACAACCAAAACAAAGTCACTGTAAACTAACATTGCCATGTATTTCTCCTAAAATTGTCTCAAAATAGCAGTCATTTTATGGAGTATAAATAACTTCAGATTATCTCACCCTTTCTAGTGACAGCTGATGTCACCCTGCACAGAGTTTTGTGCAGATGTCTGTTTTAACTTACTATTTTTAAATGTTCCCTCACTATTAAATGAGTCTTTATGTCCTTTTCCAATCGTTATTTGCTATTCATATTTAGTTTTCCACCACTTCATCATCTGAATTTTGCTACACAAAGGAACTGTTAAAAATAAACATCCTAAATTAATCCTGATTCTGGAACTCATAAAGTGATCTAAAAGGTGTTTGCAGGAATCGTTTTAGATTCTTGTCTTGAGAGAACTTTTTTTTATAATCTTGTGGGTTTTAACTCACTCTAAAGCTTCAACTTTTGAGATTATTTAAATAACAGCTCTTAGCTGTTTTCCTCACAAAGTGCTGACTGCTTTAGTTGTTACCATGCTGCTATAAGAAAATAGGGTTTATTTTTTAGGTGGACCTTTCTTGTTTATCTGTTGCACAGACACAATTATAAATCCAAATGTAATTCTGTCTTGCCTACAGCCTTCCCATGGGACTGCTGCAGCAAATCTAAGAAAACCTCCCAGAATTGTGCATTTCAAATGTTTTATTTAGCTCAGGTTATCAGCTGGGATAACAAGGCCCAGCCCTGTTTGTTTTGGCTTTTTCTTGGAATATTTGCAATGTTCAGACAGAACAAGGTAAGAAGTCTGTGAAAGTGGATAAACTTCGGTCCTATTACAACACTCCCAGCAGAGACCCTGTGGCTGCTCCATCCCTGGCAGTGCCCAAGGCCAGGCTGGACGGGGCTTGGAGCAGCCTGGGACAGTGGGAGGTGTCCCTGCCATGGCAGGGGTGGCACTGGATGGGCTTTAAGGTTTCTTCCAACCCAAACCATTCTGGGATTCCATGATTCTCTAATGTGGCAGTGATGAATCCAACTTCTCTGCAGTGGGAACACATTTCCCTGGTGGACAGGCATATCCATTTCAATAGTCCAATTCTCCTGTTCTCTGATCAAGCACAATTTTAGGTTTTGGGAGTCTGACAAGACCCTTTATCTACTCTGTGTGGAGTTGAGATCAGTGGGAGTTCTTCCATTGAGAATATTTTTCTTGGGATCACATTTTTTGGTCTCTCTTGTGTCTGCAAAGCTTACACAAAACCCCAGTGTGGATGCCTCTTAAACCTCAGGATTCCTAATTTTCTTGTAACATGGCAAATCCTCCTGTTTACAAAACAAGATTGCATTTGTGGAACCAGTTAAACTGTAAGAAGAGATTTTTGTTGTTGTTTTTACTTTGAGAGGCAAAACGATCACATTACAGCGGAGAAAATAGAGATGTTAGAGATGGGCCCATGTTGCTGAAGTGAAAAGGCTCTTGGCTAAGTTTACACAGAAGAACGTTCCCTCACGGAGGAGATGCTCGTGCCAAACTCATCCACTGCTTCAAGCTCTGTTTTATCATTTAAGCTCTGTTTGCTGCTGCTGCTCTGCCTTTGTACTGTCAGCTCAGCCTCTTCCAGGAGCTGACTGGAGGGCTCGGAAATCTTGTTAGAAACATAAAATCCTGTATAAATTGTCAACAAGGAAATATTATTTGTTTATTTAACCATGGAAGTCCTCTCACACAGCCAGTCCAGCAGAACCATGCTCCAGCAGTTTTTAAAGCCCTTTGCCCTCTGTCAGTTGTGGTGGCTGGACCTTTCTGGCCTTGCTTTGACTGCATCTCTGACAAGTTTGGAAATGAAAGATGAACAGAACAATGTTCTTGATTGCAGGTGGTCAGACTGAGTTGCTAATTACTGTGGGGGTTTTGCTGCTCTGGTGAGAACACTTTTTCACTTCTGACTTTGCTGATGAAAGTGAGGTGGGACAGTTCAGCTGGAGCTGGTGTGGATGGAGCCCAGCAATCACAGCTGAGCACTAAAAACACTCTGTGCTGAGTGGTCTGGCTTTCCAAGTGCCTTCAGTGAGTGACTCAGACTCTGTGTTTTTAAGAACCCTCGCTAATATCTCATGTTTGTTTTGCTTCTGGCTAAAGCACAACCTTTCAAATCCCAGGGCTCTGCAAGGAAATTGGAGAAAACTGGTTTTTCTTGAGTGCCACAGGTCGTTTGTTCTCCCCAGACAGGTCTATTCAGCAACTTGTAGTCCTTAACTATCAATTATTTAAGAGCTGATGTACCAAAACTATTCTCTTGTGTCCTTAGCATAAGAACCGTGAGGCCCAGTACAATAAAAGGGAGCCATAAGACAGCACAGAGAGTCACAAGATATAAGAGTCCAGGTAGTTCATAAAAGCACAATGGAATTCATAAATCATGTTTAGACAAGTCCCCCCAATTCGTCACACAGCAAACATTGCTAGATGAGATTTTTATATTGGCTTGGGGGACTGAAGGTGGGAGCTTCAAAGGAGGTGGTGTTTTCTGCTGTCACTGCTGACCTGAATGCTTATTAATAATGAATACTGCATGAGGGCCTTGATGGCTCCGAAGTTGTTGCTTTCCTTAGAAATAAACATTGATTTCAACCAAATTGGGTGTTTTCCTCTGATAGGAGACAGGGCACGGCCTGAATTTGGAGAGACTGTGCTACTTTATATTGGCATTAACTCAGGATTACCCCTGATGTAAACTGAGAGAAGCAGGAATAGAATACAGCTTCAAGGAATGAACTTGCTCAAAAATATTTAAATTGCTCTTCAGAGTGGGAGCCAAGCAGTCTGGCGTTCAGGATAGAAGGTTATCCCAAAACAGCAATAATTTCTTTCAAGTGGAGCCTCCCAAGAGATCAAGAACTTGCAAACCACAAGTGCCCAGCGCAGGGATCTTGTACACAGAGCAGTCAGGCATTACCTGAGGCACTGAGGGTGGTGGTCCAGCCTTCCTGTGGGACTGGGAAAGGAAACAGGGCTGCTGAAAGGTTGTTAAAGAATAACCTTAAAAACCAGCCAGGTAAATTGTGTCTCAAAATGGAAGTGAGCCTGCATCATAATTGGAGTTTGTTATCCCCTGACAGCTATGGCCAGAGCTCAGTGCAAGGCAGAGTGACTAAAAATATGTAGAAAATGCAGCAGTGCCCTCAGCATCCTTTTGGCCAAGAACTGGAGCTGCTGCTTTGGGATGAGGCGGAAGAGGAAGAGCCTGTGCAGAGAAATGGAGAAAATGCAGCTTTGCAGAGCTCTGTGTTGGGAAGAAGTAAAGGCAAGACACTTTCACCTTTAGCTATTTGCCCCCTTTACCTGGAGTTACCTTTTTGCAGACCAATTCCTTCAATGAAGAACTTATTAAGTGTGCTCTGTGATGCTTTTGGAGCTGTGAATGAAGCTGTTGGAGAGATTTTTTCCTTGGAAAGTGGCAGTTCCTCTCCACCAACAGGGAGCTGGTACCCCAGGAGAGACTGGGCTACGAGGAGTGTGTCTGACTGCAAATTTCCTTCTCCTTTAGCAGCACTTATCTCTTATTCACTACTGCTTCCAGATTCAGTCACTTCTATTGGCACTTGGGTGTGGAATTGCTTTGGTTTCTTCCTTTTATTGTCCTGTGTGTCTGCCACAGGGAGCAGAGGGCTGTGAGCTTCCTGAGCTTGAAGGCTTTGCAAAGCTCACTGGAGTTTGCATTGCATGATGTGCTCTCACAACTAAGAAATTACATCCATCAGACTTCCTAGAGCAGTGTGCAGACAAAGGGGAGAACAGCACATTAAATTTGGGGGTGTAGAGGTCTTTTCCTCAAGGGATCCTTCCACTACTAAACTTGTGATTTCAAACGTGCCACGTATGTGGTGTCAGGTGTTAACTGCAAGTATTGCTATGAAAAAAACCCTGAAATAATTTTTAAAAGAAACATAACAGCATGGCCCAAAGCCTTCTGTGTCATTTATTTTGTGAGCATGTTAACCTGCCCTGTGCATTCATAGTGTTTCCCTCACCTTCCTTCATCCTGAGCCAAACCCCTGAGCTAAAAGCCAAGCCTTCAACCTCGTGCAAATGGACAAAACTCAGTGTTCCTGAGGTGGCTACTGAGATTGGGAATTGGGTGGATCTTTCTTCCAGTCACCCCTGGCTGCAGCATGTGCCACAAGCCTTGTCACAGCAAACTGGTGCTGCTGGTCCTGTTGGGTTTGCCTTGCACAGGCAGGTTTTCAGGGGGATTTTGGCGGAGGGAAAAACACCCTGAATTCGTGGGCAAACACCCTGATTTTGGGGCGGGCCTAACATTTGAGGGGTTTTGGGAGGAGTCCTGAGGGAGGTTGGGGGAATTTTGGAGGGATTTTGGGGAGGTTTTGGGAGATTTGGGGACTTCAGAGGGGAAAGGATTGAGCAGGTTCTTGCTGCCTGGTTTGAGTCGGGTTTGGTTTCCTGTGGTTTTGCTGTCCCAGGGCTGTCCTGTCCCTGTGACCGTGGTAAAAGTGATGCTGCTGCTGACCTGGGCAGGGCCATCCACTCTCATCTCTTGTAAATAATAACCTGCTTCATCATGATCAAGTGTTTTCCTCAAGGAAACTTGCAAGAGGGAGGGGAATGAAAATCCTGGCTTTAAGTTATGATTCCTTAAAGAGCAGTGAGTGCAGAAAGTGCAGTTAAGCTGCAGATGTGATATAGGGATATTGTTTCCCTTTTTTTTTTTTTTTTTTTTTAAAGCAGCAAAATTAACTACCAAGTGCCATCATTTTAAGACCATAAACCAGTGTAACCTATAAAAGATTTACTGGGAATCTAACTCTTCTTTTCGATATCCTAGTGAAAGAAATAAACATAAAACTGGAATCAGATGCTTTAGGATTTATGAGGTTGATTCAAATTTTTTTTCCTAGTGACTGTTTTAACAGCCTATTAACATCTTCCCCACAGCAAATATATAACAAAATTGATATTACAGAATCAAGTTGGGATGGGTCCCATGAGTGTACTTAAATATACCGTAAACATCTAGAGCTATTCATCTGTATTATGGACTGGGTGTATAAAGTACATCTCTATAAATTCTCCTAAAGCAAATTCTTCCGAGTTCCTTTTGCAGAATAAAAAATTAAAGCTCTGATTCTGCGGAGGGTTGAGCGCTCCCGCTAAATTCCCAGCTCTCTTGTAAAAGGATGGTTCTCGCTCACTGCTCTCAGGGCTGCTCACAAAAGACTAATTTTCTCCCTTGCAAGCTGAAATCAGTTGTCACCGTGTTAAAAAGTCTCTTACAGATGATTTGTGTCGTGCTAATTTCTTAAGTGTCAGACATGAGCGCCTCTAATTCATGGCAAGAAGCGGAAAGGCCATTAAATGTCGCTAACAAAGGGAACACGAAGAGCGTTGTGCCCAGCCTTGCTTTGCCATTTATCTGCACCCCGCCAGCTCTGCCGTGCGACAGCGTGGGCTCACCAGGGTGGAGAAAGTTTTAATCCTGCCTGGTGGGTTTGTGCCTCATCCCTCAAAAGAAGGAGAAAATGTTTTAATTAGATAACCCTGGACCTAGAAAACTGTGGGGTTTTTTTAAGTTCTTGCTGGAATTTTGAAGAGGCTAAGCTTAGGGACAGAGTGTTACAATAATGCCAAGATGTTGTTTGTATCAGCGGATGATTCAGCGCCCGCCTCGGCTTCTCTCCTTTACCTCCTCTGTTTGTTCTGGTGCCTTTTACTGAGCTAAAGAGAAAACAATCAGAGAGCAGCAGAGCTGTTTGGAATAGAAATAGCCGTGCTGCACCCAAAGTGGCAGAGTCGAGTGTTTGGAGGAGAGGATTTGTACAAAGGATTTAGCTCTGGCTTAGCTAATTCTGGCATTTCCAAACAGTATCTTGATTTCCGTACAATTAAGGCAGGATAACTTTTGAATCGTTTGTATTATGATGTCTCAGTTGCATTTTATAATTGAAACTAAACTGCACGACTGAAGGTTTCTGAACTTGGGATGTTTGTGTAGTAAAACTGAAAAAGTCCAACCTTTCTCTGAAAGTAAATTCTGAATGGGAATCCTTCCCTGTAGCCAGAATAATTCTATTAAGTTCTTCAAGTGTTTTTCTGTACTGCACTGTTTAATCTGAGCATGGCCTTCCAATGAATTCCTTGCAGTTCATCTCTGATCCATTGACCATAACAGAGTGAATTTTGAGAAAAGATTAATTTGATTTGACAGAATAAATTAGTGACTCATTGGCACCAAAGTCTATAAAGTACCCAATGAGGTGATATTTTTTCTGTGTAGAATAAGTGTAACTATTCTTGCAGCTTCAAACAGCAAGAGAAAGACACTACTACTTAAATAGAAATTGATTTATTCACTTAGGGCAAAAATTGGAGCCTAAAAGCTCCATACTCAAGAATAAATTGAGATTTATTCTGGGTTTTGAAGTGAAAACACAGGGTATTTAAAACCTGGGGACTTGAGGGAAGTGTTTGTAATGAATAGGGTAGAGTGAGGTATATTGACAGCAAAGAATGCATCCAGTGGGGAAAGGCTTCAGGCCATGGATCTTTCATCACTTGTATCCTCATTCCTGATTCCGTGTGGAGTTTTCTCATAATGTTCAGCCAACTATGAAAAGGTCAAGCAAACCAGAGGAAAAAAGAAGGCTGAAAAGCTCCAGCTGTTTGTTGTCTCATTCTTTTTGGGTTTTAAGCAAAGTTGTAGAGAGAGTTGAGCAGTGGGATGTGGCTGGCAGCTCCTTACGTTCCTCTGGCGAGGCAAGGGGGCCTTTGCACGATGAATATTCAGGTATATTTTGGCAGAATTATCATAGGAGATTTGGTGAATTTAGTTTAAACCAGGATTTGCTTCAGTAAGGCTTGGATTAAGCACAGTAATTTGGAAAATTAGAACCTTAAAGGACTTTTATGAGACTACTACACAAAGGAAATGTTACAATGAACCAGGTCTAGCAAAACACTTTGAAGTATTTCTCCAGGTATTGGTGCCGCAGTTTTTTCTGCCGGCAGCTGATGCCTCATCTGCACCTGCCCTATTTTCCAAATGCAAATGTTCATGCCAATGCCTCAGAGCGATGTTATTTTTCAGAGCCTAAAAATATTGTGATGTCTCAGTATTCACTGCAGCACAAAACACCCCAAATTAAAATAGCAGCACAATGGAGATAATAGCTCAGATTTGACTATTCTTCGTGCTTGAGAATGCCAGAATAAATGAAAAATCCAGTGACAGACACTACCTGTGATTGGATCGAATTTCCCCTATTCAAAAAAATATTCAAGTGTTTTATTTTGGCAGTGATCACATTCACACATTGCTGCACTCTGGTTATGACAAGATGCTTTAGTTTCAGAGCACTTTCATAGAATCACAGAACCATTAGAGTTGGAAAAGACCTCGAAGATCACTGAGTCCAGCCATGAACCCAACAGCACCGTGTTCACCACTAAAATGTCCCCAGGTGCCACATTCAGGGATAGTGACTCCACCACTTCCCTCAGCGGCCTGTTCCAGTGCCTGACCACCCTTTCAGTGAGAAAATCTGTCCTAATATCTCATCTGGGAAGAAAAATCTTGACTGAAAGGGTGGTCAGGCATTTGAGACTTTGAACTCCTCCTGGGAAGTGATGGCAGCTGGACTTTGGCAGGAAGGGTGGGGAATCCCAGGCCGTTCACATGAGGTTTTGAGAGGTGCAGAAGCTCTAGAGAGACCTGATAAATTCATACCCACCACTCCTGCTCTGCAGCAAACATGGATTCACTCCCAGAGCACTTCAGTTTGCCCTTCACTCCTTCCCATGGATCATTTCTCAAAAGCCTGGCAGATCCCTCACCATGTAAAATCCACTGGAATTCGGGTGACATTAATGTCACACTCGAGCAGCCTGCACTGGCCGTTCCCATTCCCCTCAAACAACAGAGGGTTTGTAATTTGGGATTACAACTTGGAACCCAAAAATAGCTCACTCCTGGGCAAACTAATCTATCTGCAACATGTATTGCAATCATTCTAGCAGGGCAGGCCGGGCTGAGTTGCAGCAGATGGCTCTGAGCGTGGTCCTCATTTCACCCCTGCCTTGCAAAACAAGGTTGTGTAACCACTGCAAGGTCACCAAATGAGTTACTCCTGAAAGGTAATGAAGGATTTGCTCCTTCCACCCTACAGCATTTATTTACAGGAGCTGCTGCTGAACCAGCCCTCGGTGATTTGAGGCTGGAGGGGGAGGCAGAGGGGGTTTAAGCTTCGGGAAGGCAAATGTCCAGAGGGATTAATCCTTCATAACCATCATTTCTGTTATCCCTGATCTCTGACTTTCTCTCTCTGAGCAAGGCCTGTGGGAGATCTGGGGGGATCCAAGGTGTGGTACTGGTTTGCCCTTGTTCCAAAGACTTTGGCATCTGCAGTTCATGCTTTTGTGGCCAACAGGACTCCTTGCAAAAGTATTTAGTGGCTCACTTGGAAAATACAAAGGGGCAAAGCTGCTCCATCAGCTGGAGCTGTGTCAGTGATGTAGTGGAGGAAGGACACAACTGACCAAAATCATGATTTTACTGATATTAGGAGGAGAAAGGGCCTGACTGAAATCCATTTTATTAATAAATTAAATAAATAGTTATTTAGATTTAAATATTTTACCTTGCAATATGCCAGATTTGGTGGAGAGACAGGACTATTCTATTCCCATTCAAAAATACCTTCCAGTTGTTCCTGGTTTCCTGAAGTCTGTGATGTATCAGTTCTTAATTCCCTAAAACTAAATATTTAAGTGTTCGTTTCTGGTGTCTTGTTTCTGATCTTTTCAGAACACACCTTTTACTCTGCTGTCTGAGCATGGCACAGTCTTTTAATGTATTAATTTTTACAATAGCCAGGGATTATCTTTATTTTGCAGAGAAGTCCATGAACCACCTAAGAGCTACATTTTGAAAATAATCATCAACCTAAACATAACGAGCTGTCAGCTGGAAATTTCAGAGCAGCTCTGGTGCATGACACCTGTCTAGAGCCCTGCAATGACATTTATTTGCATATGTGGTTGCCTGTGTACCTTTAATTATTTAAGTTTTATGACTTAAGTAAAAGCACTGATACTAAAATGAGTTACTCAGGGAGCTCCTTTGAAAGTCCTTTTTGCATTTCTAGTGCCAGGATTCCTTGGAAGATTAGGCTTGGGTGATTACTTTGAATAGAGGTGACAGAATCAAGCTTGTTGTAATACATGGAAGGAATTCAACTCCCATGCAGAGCTGCATTTGAATGTTTGATGTGCTTTAAATTAAAATTAAAGCTCAGACTTTTCCCCCCCAAAGTTCTAAATGATTTCAGACAAAAGAAATACCTAATGGAAAATGGAAAGGCGCAGTGATGGTAACAGGAATGTTTCCAGGCTGCGGATTAAGGGGTTATTTGTTGTTTATCTCATGGAATTGTGGAATCTTAGACTGGTTTGGATGGGAAGGGATCTTAAAACTCACCCAGTGCCACCCCTGCCATGGGCAGGGCACCTTGCACTGTCCCAGGGTGCTCCAAGCCCTGTCCAACCTGGCCTTGAGGCCATCTCCTACAGCCATGGCTGTTTTAGCAGCACATTGATTGATAAAGCACATTCCAAAGGTACTTGATTAAATTCCAGTTAAAGTCAGAGTGGTTTCTGTTTGGTTTTTTTGAGAAAAGAATAACCACAACAAAAACTTTTTGTTATTTCTCATAAGATTTACCATTGATTCAATTGGAGAAATAAAATCTGCTGCTCTTAATAAGCTTCAGTACATTCTTTGAAATGATATCACCATCAAATGGGCTTAATTTCTTCCAAGTAAATGAGAATGCTTTCTGTAAGGAATTATAAATCCCACAGGCACGTTCCTGGTTTCCAGAAGGGCTGTATTGTGAGTCCAGGACAACATGTTAAATCTTTAATCACTGACTGGTTTATATGACTATAACTGCCTCACTTTATTGTGAGTGCTTCCTGAAATTGTTGTTTTGGAGTGTCATAAGATGCTTCATCCTAATTTCACTTAATAAATTCTGGGAGTTCTGTTCTAGTTGGATATTTATCACAATACAACGTGAACTGAGCGTTGGAACAGCACAAAACTCTGGTTTAGATCACTTTGAAGCACATATTGAGATCATTTCTGAAAGGAAAGCTGCACATCTTAGCTAGAAATCAGGAAGAGTTTCTTCACCCAAAGGGTGGTCAAGCATTGGAACAGGGTGGCCGGGGAAGTGGTGAAGTCACCACCCCTGGATGTGTTCAAAAACTGAGTAGATGTGGCACTTCATGCTATGGTTTAGTGGGTATGGGGGTGTTTGCTCAAAGGTTGGACTCGATGATCTTGGAGGTTTTTCCCAAATTTAACAATTCTAAGATCTTGTGCATAAAGTCTTTCAGCCAAGGTTAAGTTGAGCAGCTTGAAGAGTAGAAACAGATCTTTATTTTGTTGATTATTTTCA
Organism: Orthonyx spaldingii; assembly: GCA_013397795.1. NCBI lineage: Eukaryota > Metazoa > Chordata > Aves > Passeriformes > Orthonychidae > Orthonyx > Orthonyx spaldingii. The sequence continues at coordinate 1,312,230 of VZTJ01000988.1, read as the reverse complement.
GTGAAGTTCAATTTAGCTCTAAATATGACTTTATTTTTATCCAGTGCAGACAGAGATGGGCCATAACCCCATGGCCCAAGCTCTCCTATCCTAAGGTTGTTCCTTAACCTCTCCCAGCTCTTTGGGTGGCTTCCCCTGCTCTTTGATGGAAGTTTTTCATACAGTCAGGGCACATTTTAGTTGTAGTGGCAGTGAGATGGACTTGACAAAGCATTCCTGGGTGCTGGGGGTTGTTTTGAGGAGAGATAAAGGTGCTGGTTACATGAGCAAAAGTGGAAGCTTTGATCAGTTCAGTTGAAGACCAAGGGGAAAGTTAAGATTTCCAGGAATATTAAAAAAGTAGCCAGATGAAACTTGTAATCATTTTCAAGGTTTTTTTTCACTTGCAGAAATAAACCCTGCAAATGCAGCATGTGAGGAGGGCTGTGATTCATCTGCCTAGAACGTGCTAATGAATTTTGCTGCTGGAGTGAGCCAGCCTTACTGCACTGACCTGCCAGAATCCCCGTGCCAGTTATCTCCATGTCCATCACTTTGGCAGCCATCAGATTTTTCTGAGGAGATAACTGTCCATCATCTCCCAGTCTATCAGATAAGTTACCATTTGGAAGAACAAAGATTGTTTCATGTCTAGTTTTTCATAAGACTCCAATTCCATGAGGGACTTGGGGCAAATTCCAATCTAATCCAGTCCTTGGAGCAACTCTTCCATGTTTGGCAGCTACTGTGACACTCCCTGTCTGCTGCTGGGAGGGCTCCCACTGCAAATAATCAAAGCACAAGCAAATAATTAATTACCAAATGAGTCATTTCCCAGGAAGCTCTGGCTGCCCCATCCCTGGAAGTGTCCAAGACTGGGTTAGGCAGGGCTTGGAGCAACGTGGGGTAGTGGAAGGTGTCCCATGACAGGGATTTGGGACTGTAAGGTCCCTTCCAACCCCCAAAATTCTCCGATTCTATGGAAAATGCATGGGCAGCAATGAGGAGTTTGGTGTTTCCCCCCAGAACAAACCAATTGGCCAAAGCTCCTGGTACCAAAATCATTGTGGTCCAGCTTGTAAAATCAGAGCTGTTCACTTTATGTGAGCTGAGGATGTGGCACATAAAGAATGAAAACTGGGAAACTGAAGGGATTTATAAAATATCTTCCTGTCTAGGGAAGGGTGTCCCTGCCCATGGCAAGGGGATTGAAACTCGAGGATCTTAAAGGTTCCTTCCAACCCAAACCACTCTGTGATTCCTCTGGAAAAGGACAGGAAAAGGCGCCAGGCTATTATATATTCAGGTTTGTTGTTGGTTTTGTGTTGGTTTGGGTTTTTTTGTTTGTTTTGTTTTTAGAGGGGTTTTTTTGCCTTTTGTGAATACTGTGTTGGTTTTTATTTATTTATTTTTCAGAATTGCAGCTTCTCCTCAGTCTTCTTTTGGAGCTCAGAAGATAGGCCCCAAACATTTCGATGTAAAACCTGTAGCAGCCACTGTAGTCACAGTCCATTTATAGAGAACTGCAAGGCTGAGCACACCCTCTAACATATCAGCCATTTCATTTTATTTACGAATTAAGCTTTTGATCTATAAAACACCCGTGTTCAAACCACATTATATGTGACTGAAATACAGAAATACAGTCACTGCTGTTTGGAAGGTACTTGCCTTTATCTGAATAAAGAACAGGATTGCTGACAAACCCCCATGTAGTTAGGGTAGTAATTACCAAAAATACATGTAATTGAGTTACCTTTATTTACCCAACTGATTGGTGTGAGTGCTTCTAACATATTTTGCTTTTTAATCTGCATCCAATTAAACAGAAAACAACATATAAACCACAGCTAAACATGAAAGAAAGGTGTTATCTTTTCCTTTCCAATCTCCCATCTATCCTGCAGAATGTGTAAGAATTTGGGATTTTGCCTTGATTTTTTCAACTTGTTTGTGCCAGATTCATCCAAATCTTTCTGCAATTCATTGTAAAGTTGGAATTATAGAATCACAGAATGATTTGGGGTGGAAGAGACCTTAAAATTCATCAAGTCCCACTCCTGCCATGGGCAGGGACACCTTCCACTGTCCCAGGGTGTTCCAAGTCCTGTCCAGCCTGGCCTTGGACACTTCCAGGGATGGAGCAGCCACAACTGAAGCCACTGCCACTGTGAGTAGCAAAAACCATGCAATTTTTGAGCCAGGCAACAGATACAGGGTGAAACAATCTTCAAAATGAAGATGTGGACACCCTGAAACACCAGGGACTGGATGAATACCAAACTTGGAAATAATTCCTCGTTGCTGTGTGGGAGTAGTTGCAGGTCATGGGGTTTATACAGAAACCATGGAGGAATTACTGGGATTTTCTTCCAGATCAGACCCATCTTCTAAGCACAGAAATCAATGCTTTTAAGCTTGGTGAAAATCTTCCATCTTTTCCCAATATTTCAAACAAAACAATTTAGAAAATAGTACAGAAAATTACAAACCTGCAGTTTCCCCTCCAAATTATTAATATCTTACATCCATTAAGTTGCAGGGGTTCAGGGCAGAATTCCTTGCCAGTTGCTACTTTTGTTTGCTTGTTTTTCTTAAATCCAACAAAACCATCCAAAGCCACACTTGGTGGTTTATTTGGTAGTTTTGGTTTGGTTTTTTTTTTTCCTAGCTAAGTCAATGAGAAGGAATTTAACAAGTAAAATTAAAAAGTTTTATCATCTCACGTGTGGCTTGGATCTAGACAGCTGCATTTCTCCTTGCTGAGCACAACTCTCTGATTTGATTTATCTTTCTGTTGTTAAAAAAGTATTCCAGCTGTTGAGGCTGAAATGCTGCTGGAGGAAACAAGTCCCTTTTTCCAAGGACAAGGAGAACAGAGAGCAGTAATCTGTAAATGCACACGCTGTGGGTCTTATCTCTGCTGTGGGAAATTGGCCAAAGAATCAGGTGGAAAAACTAATTTCCTTGAATATTTTTTTGGGAATGGGGGCAGCTGTCTGAGTATCCATAAAGAAAGGAGACAAGCATTGCTCCTGGAGCGGGTCCAAGGCTCCTGGATTGTTTTATTTACACCTGATATTAAGGTGCTTTCCTGTGAAGAGCTCTCAGCTCCGCTGAGATCTCTCTAATTAATTCCTTCCACCTTAGCACACGAATGGGAAGTTCAAGCAGCAGGAAGAAAAGACATTTAGAGGTGTCTGGATCCTGTGGGAAAGGCAGGATTCTCCACCAGGCTGCTGCTGCCTCCCTGTGCCCCTGTTTGTGGGACGGAAGGTGGTCAAACACATAAATTTTCAAATTATTAGCACATGACCCATAACTCTGAACTGGAGTCTCCTTCTGTTAAGGTAGCCAAAGCCCTGCCCAGTCATGCTTCCCAAATTTTAAGACACCCTGTATTCTCATTCTCTTATGACACAGGATTATACATTATACACACTTCTTTCTTTCCTTTGGGTATTGCAGCTCTGGAAATTTTATCAAAGGAAGATAAAGCTAAATATGGTTCTTTAGAAAGCCACAGAAGGTCACAGAATATCCTGAGCTGGAAGTTACCCACAAGGATCATTGAGTCCAACTCCTGGCCCTGTTCATTGCTCTGCATTTCATGAGGTAATGCCTCAGATTTAAAAGCACTTAAACTCATGTGTTTGGGGTTTTTTTCCCCTTCAGTACTGAGCAGTAGAAAAGGGAGGTAGGAACCAGTGTGGGCCTGGACCAGGAGCTCAGATCTGGATGCCAGGGGAAGGTGCAGGTCCCTGAGAACACATCTGTGGTGGCAGGGCTGGGGCTGTGACACTGAGTCAGCCCAGAGACCCAACCCGTGGTGTGAGCACGGCTCTGTGTCCAATCCTTTCTGCACAGGAACTGGGGCACAACCTCAAATATCAATGACAACCATATCTCTGACATGGAGCTCAAGCACTCACACCAAAGCACAGTTCTGTGTTATGTCCACCCCATTTAACAAAGTTACTGAACGTGTGTCAGGAGCTTTACTCTCCCTAAAATGTTGGGAGTGACAAGGAGCCTCCTGAGATGGTGACCATGGCATTTTTTGGGTGGCTGTGACCCATCCATGTGAACTCCTGTGACCTGCACCAGCCCTTTTTGGATGACTTTGTAGATTTTCAATCATTGTGCTGGTAAATCAGAGATCTGTGACAAATCCCTCACCAGCTGGGAGCCCCCACACACGCAGCAGAGCTCCAGGTCTCACTGGATATTCTGAGTATTTAGACAGACAAAATGTTTTGTTACAACACTTATTAAGGATAATCCTGATCTTTCTTTTGCCCATTACACAGAGTGGCCGAGTCATAATAATGCTTTTAGGCTCAGAAACAGAATTTGTAAAACCTTTTGTGAGGCTTGCAGAGTGCTGTAGGGTAACTGCATGATCAGCATTGTATAAATGTTGGTCATTAAGCAGAAGAATCCTACTAATGATCAGCAGTATAATAACAATTAGCTGTTCCCTGGCTCCCTGAATGCTGTGGTACCTACAGACCACTCATCTTCAATAAGCTGGGGATGGGACAGTGGCTGAGGCTTTGTCTAAGCACCACAACTGATCAATAACGGGAGCAAAGCAATCACTTTCATTGACTCCAGCAGGTAATTTGTGTTCACCGGGCAGTGCTGCTGCAGCTGAGCATGGCGAGCAGCAAACAGATAAAAGTGGCAGCACATCAATTCCTGCTGGTGGTTGGGGCCAATTACTGGAATTAAAATAACTCCTTTCAGACTGCAGCAAGATTAGCTGTTGACCCTGCTGGCCTAATGCAGTTACTATTACACTTATTATCATCACTCCCTTTTCTGCCTTTGCTGCTGAGACTCTCTCATTGAAGGCACGAGTTCTTGTACATATTATTTGTGCAGCAGCCACATTCCAGGGATTTGAAAAGTGCCAGGAACTCTTTGTTAACAGAGCTGGAGGATGTTAGTGCACAAAACAAAGGGATCAGCTCAAGGTTTAGTGGATAAAGGCAGCAGGCCACTCTAAGGCTGCACTCATTGGGCAAATTCAGTGAGTCTAGGAAGTACAAAACACTGAATAATCTCTGTTATCTGAGGCTTAATTAATCTCTTTTAGTGGATATAATTTTCCTCTGTTAGTAATGGTTTCTTTTCCTGCTCCATGCCTAATGATGTGCATGTAACTCGAAATTTAACACAAACCACTTGAAGCCCTGCAGAACCAGTGTTAATCCATGTTCATCTGAGGAGGCTGTCATGGGGAAATCCATGGTAATGTGGCCCCTCAGAGACTTCCTGGCTCACGCAGGCCCCGTTGAGAGCCCTGCCTTGCACCTGCTGACTTCAGATTGGTATTCTAGAGTGAACCAAGTCTCTTGGAAGTTTTTCCTGTGCTGTCTATTGATTATTCTTCTTAATTTGCAGGGAACTTTTGTCCAAGGTGTGCACCAGCCCTGGCACAGGCTCACAGTGTGATTGTCATCACCATGGCAGGCACAGCCAGAGCAATGCTAATCCCCAAAAACCGCTGCATTTCCACAGTTGACTGACCCAGTGGTGTGTTTATTGTATGGTTTCAGCGAGGATGAACCACCCCAACTGCCTTTATGTAGAAAATCAAATGTGTATTCTTATTCCTGACTGGAAACCATGTGCTGAACTGAAGAAACCTGACTCTTTAAATAAGATTTCCACAACCACTCCACAGAACCTCTAGGACTATTTGCCTGTGGACATTGTTCCATGGAAACAGAGCTTGTCCCAGGCAACTTTAAAAGGATGAAGAGCAAATGTGACCACCACAAACATTGTGAGATCCTCTCTTTGCTTTGTCTCCCGTCCCCAAAGCAAAGGTTTTCTATTTAAGTGCATATCTGTAACTACAAGGTCAAGTGGCCGTTGTCAGGTCCGGCGGAGATTTCATAATAATCTGTTTTCCTTTGTGCAAAGATGTGGGGAAAATAAATTCCTGGGGGAAACAGAGTGTCAGAAGGGTGCTTGGGAATATTTTTCATCAGTCATCTCCCTGCCTTTCAAAAGGAGCTGAGCAATCCCTTTCCCTTTTACACTGTGGAAGACTTGGACTCTACAACTGCATCTCGCATCCCCTGAAAGAATGAGATGCTGAAATGATTGTTGAGGGGGACACAGTAATAGACCCAAAATCCTGTGGATGATGAGCTTTCCCTGCAGAGGGACAGATCCCAGCTGGGACTGCAGCACGTGCAGAGGGAAGCAGCAGCCACAGGTCAGGCTCTGCAGTGCCTGTGGCATGAGGCACCTCTGGGAAATGTGTGAGGACAAGTGCCAGAGAGGCTGGGAGCACGAGCAGGGCTGCAAACACTTCCCCAAAGGGAACTCCAGCGTGACATAATCCTGCAAGAGCAATAAATTCACCATGCAAAGCACCCAGCTGTAGGGAATAGCCAGCTACTGTGTCATCAGGCTTAAATGAAATGTCTGCTTTGCTCTTGGGGGATTGGAAGTGGAATGTCACTGACAGGAAATATGAAACGTTGGGGTTTCTTTCCTTTCCCCTGCAAGAATGGATTTCTGCAGAGATGTTTTCCCAGCACAAGTGTAAAAGCCTTTTAGGAAAAAAAAATCATTGCAAATAATAACTTATTTTTTCCCCGACTTGCATATAACTCTTGCTGTTTCCAGCCTCTTTAAAAAATTGCCTTTAGTTGAAAATGGAAGTTGTAATTAATTCTATCACAGCATTACCATTGTGATTTGCAAAAGAGGTTCATGCACTTCTATCAAATTTGTCCTGGAGTATTATTTCTTGAGCCAGGTTCCCTGAGAAGATGAAATGGAGCTGTTGGGGCCACAGCAACGTGAATCCACTCGGAGCCAGGGCTGGCACTCCATCCTGAGGTGTCGTGGTTGTGTGGCCTGTTTGGCAGAACAGCTACTGAGGAAAATAAAGATGAACTATGCAGAACAAGTAGATGAGATTACGAATACAAGGTCAAATTTCATGAAATAACTCAAGTCAGGCATAATAAGGAAAGACAGAGAGCATAAAATGCTTTGGAGGGACAGGATGTTGGAGAGGACTGCATGTGTGCTAAGCAGAAACCCAATAAACCCAGTTACTCTGGTTATTGCTGCCTTCACTGCTGCTACAGAGGCAGCTCAGCTCCTCATTAGTCATTCCTCGCAGAATTATCATCTATCATGGCCTCATCTTTGCCTTGCTCCCTTGGGAATGCAGGAAGGAAAACAAATCCATAAGCTGTCCCCTCCCCGTGTCCCTCAACGAGCACTAGAAAAGCTTCCTCATCCTTCAGAAGAACAATCAATATTAAGCATCTTTTACTTTGCCAACGATTGATTCTGTCTCATTTCCCATTACTCCTTAAAAAAGGGACATTAAGGCTCATTTTTATTTATATTTAAGAGATGACAGAGACCCAGGTGGCTGAAAAATTCATGGAAACTTCACTGATGTTCCGTGTAGAGCTTTGGCAGCAACCTCGAGGGACAGGACTGCCCCAACAATGGAAACTTCTCTCCTAGGTCATCCTCTAAAGCCCATGAACACAAATAAATATGGCAAGAGCTTAAAACTCTTAGGGAAATGCTTCTTTTACAGAATTTTGCTGTTATTCTACCTGTAGAATTTATGGGTTGAAATCTGATACCTTTAAAAGTCTTGCTTAAAAACCCCAACCCTTTGGTTAAAAATATGTAAGGATTCTTGTCTTTTTATTCAGAGTTTTTATTTTAATCAATACTAAAGGGTCGCTTGAAGCAGATCTAAACTGGCTTCTGAAATTAGTGGGATTTTCAGATGTTTGTGTTGGTGTGGATATCAACCCCAGAAACACAGGCTACAAAAAGCCTCTCAATTCTAATTAATTTGATTTTTAAATCCCTACCCCCTGGAAGGGCAGGGACCACAGACCTGAACAGACCACCTGTGTTCCTGAGTGCAGATCCTGGGTAATTTCAGGAGTTTGGCACAAGATGTTGAGTTCAGAACAGGTCCAGAGTCAGCAGAATCCACTTCAACATTGTTGAGTAATATCAAAACTTTTAGTAAAGGCTGACAAATATCACCAGAACGTGTCACAGGTGTACTAGTTTGAAAAACAAACCAGTGGGAGATTGCAGGTCAGAATTATAATTTAATAGGAAAATTAAAATAAATGCAATAATGGGAGGCAAACACTGACAGAGTCAGATACAACCTGACACCCTGTTAGTCAGGGCAGTGGTAGCAGTCCAAGTGAAGTGGCTCTGTTGAAGCAGTGATCCTGTAGAAGGGTCTGGTCTCCACCTGGAGATCCAGTGGTAGCTCTTGTCCTCTGGGAATCCAGTAGGCAGGGCTTGCTGGTGCAGTTCCAAAGCCCAGGTTATATCCAGTTGGGAATGCTTGGCTCCTCCCCCTTGGGCAGAGCATCTCACAATGGGATGAGGTAATTCCGTGAGTCATGAAGTGGGTTCTTGACGGCCCGTTAACAGAGAGAGCCCCGGAGGGAGTTATCAGGGGTGAGTCATGGCAGGAGATAACGAACAGTGCCCCACCTGTTTTAACAGCTTATGGGGATGGTAATAGAATATATCTTATATTGCAGCCTAGGACACAAAGGAACAAGAGAACTCCACAATATCAAAATTCCCTCTATGGGGAAGAATAAAATTCCCACGAATTCTAAGGAGTAAACTGTACCTTGCTGTTGAAAAGAAAACAAAGTGCATTGAGACAAACTCTGCTTTTCTGTCATGAGAGGAAATGCTCTTTTCATCTTCGAGCAGCAATAATAAAGATAATAAAGCAGGATAAGCAGCCTGCTTTTATTGAACCGCTTCAGAACGGAGTCCTTAACAACATGTTTCCTTCTATCCTGTGATTTCTTCTGACTATAATAAAGTTAAATCAGAAAGTCTGGAATATTGTGCTGGGATGTTCAATTAGTTCCACAGAGTGTCCGTGCAAGTTAATGCGATTTGAGGCAAGCAGCACTTGAGCGCTCACAGAAGATTTGTGTTCAGTTCTGTTAATTCAGACACATCCTAGCAGATGTCTGATTAGACTAATTTAAAATTAAATGGCAAGGAAGAAGGGGAAAAAAAAGTTTGCATGCATTGAAAATGATTGAACAAAAGCTGAAAACTCTGTGTCTCTTTTTTTGCTGAGCGTGAAGTGTGTCTGGAATGGCTGAGCTCGGCTTCCTCCCAGCCCCTGCTCTCCATTCAGCAGGAACCACCCAGACACCAGGAATTCACATTTCCATGGCTGAGTCTGCTTTTAAATAAGCAAAGACTCCGAGTTAAACAAACATTTGGTGAGCACAGCACTCTGGGATAATCAGAGGAATTGAAAATAAGGAGGCAAAGATGCTTTGCTCATCCTCCCTAGGCTGGAATTCCAGCTGCCATCGTGGGCTCGGGTTCTTCAGCAACATCAGAAGTCCTTCCATGGGTTTTGAAGGAAATAAGGATCTCCATTTCCTCTTGTTCGATCTAATCCTTTTGTGGAAGATGCTTGCAGGAATTGGGTTTGTGCATTACTCAGGGTTTTATTCTTTAGTGTTGAACAGGGTTTGGACAAATTCTGTCCTGCAGAGGGTGTCAAAATGAGGTGTGGAAGATGCTTGGAGTGCTTCTCTCTGGATTTACCTGCTAAAAGATGAAGGAAAAGCACAGGAAATAACATTGTCATCAGGGCAGAATTTCTGGATAATTTTAAAAATACCTCAGAGTTGAAGTGGGTTGGATGATGATGATGATGATGATGATGATGATTTCTTTAAAGGGATTCATGTATATATTTTAAAAAATGGGTATTTTCAAAAGTTCCTAGCAATTTAGCAGATTAATTGTATCATTAAGCACTAAGTTCAGGACTTGGTTTTAGGAGGATAATTCTCACTGAAAGTCAAATACTCCTGGTACTGGCTAACGTGGTGAGGGTGGAAAGGTGAAATTCTTTGTGGCAAGGCCCAGATCATTTCTGTGGCACTTGAGCAGCATTTGGTGTGAGAAGGATTTGGGCTGGAGAAATGGCACCAATTTGTCTGTGTGCAGAAAACCTCTGTGTGTGTCAGTGGGAGGGAGGAGTGGATTGGGTTTTCCACAATTTCCTTGACTGCTCCTTTTCCCACCTTGGTTCTCGGACCCCCCTTGGCCGTGGGAGCAGGGTTAGGATGGGTACAGAGCTGCTCCCTGCTTGAGTGAGACCCAAAAATGCATTTGCAGGGGGAGCCAAGGGGAACACGGCCCCCAAACTGGAACTGAGGAACGTGACATGGTTTCTGGGTTATAGGGAACGTGGTTCTGCCTTTACACAGTTCCTCAGCACTGGGAAATTTTGGTTTCTAGAAATCCTGATTTTGAATTCCTTGGGGTTTGCAGAAAGGCAGGTGCATAGGAAACTGAGGGAAGTCATTACTCCCCACCAAATTTCCAGCTCTTTTGGCACAGGACTGGAATTTTGATTATTTTTAGCCTAATTTTACAATTTTTCTGCTTAATCCTGCCAAAGGATGTAGGTGATCACACAACCAACCTCCTCCACTACAAGATAGAGGGGAGGTGCTGTCCCATTTAAATGTTTGGGCACATTTGATTTTATTTTTTAAATTTATTTGAATGAAAGTATCTGGCATTTTCCCAAGCACCCATATTGCAGCTTGAAAATCCTTCTATTTTTAACGTGGGGTCTGACTGTCAAGGGTGGACTCAATAACGTTTTAATGACAGCCCATATGCTTTCAGTGGAGTTACTACAGCTAAAAGTTTGGAAATTTCCTGTCAACAGGCCCAAACCCATTGGAGTTTCACTCAACAGCCAGAAGTTTGGAGTTTTCTAATCTGCTTTCCCTTAGTTACCTCTGGAACCTTCTTGGAGCAGAATGAAATGGCTGCTCCATGCTCTCAATATATTGCAGGGAATATTAAAGATCTACCTGCAGTACCTAAGGCTACAAACATAACGTATGCAATTAAACCCCAGATAATAACTTTTTAAACTTGCCTTTAATATCCAGTGAGTTTCAAATTAAAATGGAATTTTAGCCAATATAGCCTAATTTAATATATTAAAAAGTTCTGCTGTATTTTTTTTTTACTGTAGCAGATGCACATCTCAGCTCTTATTTTATACCAAAGGTGATTCTGTGAGAAAGGGGTTTTTAGGAAAAGCAGATGTTTCCTTTGATTGCTTCATGGGCTGCTAGAGGGATGTAGGATGATCCAGCAGCTCCAATTCCCCTGTTGGCAGCTTCCTGTGTGGATGCAGAGGGGTGATCACATCAAGTGCTTCATCCTTTGAAGTGTTCTTTGCATTTTCTCTCCTTTGCCACCTGTTTTATCTAAAAAAAAAAGGGACTGCAGAGTCCTCACTCTTCAGTCTGATGGTGAACCGGGGTCATTCTACATGAAGGGTTTGAGGAAAAACAGGAATGTTGTCATAGGAAGCACAAATCAACACAAAGTTGGACCATTCCCAGGCTTTCTGGGAGACTTGGAGAGGTGAAGCTCTGTGGCGGTCACCCAGCCTGTGGCGGAGCCACTGGCTGAGTCCCCAAAGGGCCATGAGTCATCTGCCCCGCGTGCCTTCTCAATATGAATTAATAACGACGTAGAATGGGCACACTATCCCTCTCAAGACAGTGGGTCTGAGGGGGATGGGGAAGGCAGGCTGGGGTCATTTCCCGCCACTCGTCCTTGGCTATCAGAGTTCCGTCTCCTCCCCTGTTCCCTCAGAATTATTTTAATATTCATAGAGTTGGTTTAATATTCATATCATACTAGAAAGTTGTGATGTTCTGTTATCCCCATTGGTTCGTTTGAATTTGTCCCTCCTTCCTTTCCCAGTTATTGGATACCTGTCACTGCCCTTCATATTTTCCATTGGTTTATCCCTGTTCTCCTCCCCTTTCTCTGTTCCCTTAAAACCCCCTGTAACTGCCCCTCATGGCTCATTTTGTAGCTCCTGCCCTTGTTGGTAGTTCTCCTGGTCCTCGGGACAGGGAATAAACTCAAGGTTGCTGCTACGAGCCCCTCTCTCCTCCTTTACCTTGGCCATCGTTCGCTACACTGTCTCCACCGCCTGCTGCCAGCCCCAGCCTGGGCTGTGAGGCAATCAGCTCTTTGCAGAGCTGCCCTGCAGAGGCTTGAAGGCACGGGAAGCCTCGCGACCGGGTGCTCAGAGATCTTGTCGCCTGCTGACCTGCCGGGCGGTCAAGCGGTCAAAGCGACAAAGCTCTATTTGCAGATAACTTCCAAGGGATGTGAAAGGGCAGGATTTGTGTTTTAAACAGGTTCATTTCCTCGTGGTTAATTCTGGGCCATGATTCTTGGGGCCAGGCTGGGTTTCCTAATCCAGGATGTGGGAGCAGGCTCCTGGTTTCCCAGTGTGCAGCACAGCCAGCTCTGATCCCAGGGTTTAACAGGGGGAGCACATTTGCCCTGATGGAGAATAATGGGACAGCTAAAATCCACTCACCCACGTGTTCCTGCATGGAGCAGAGCTGATCCTGCTCCACCTGAGGCACCCAGTCAGCCTCGGTTAATTTTAGCCTGTGACCCAGCAAGAGACAGAGCTCATCTATCAACTCTGCAAACTTCTCCATCAGGTTTATGGGGCCTGGAGGAGAGGAGCTGGGTTAGGAACATCTGGTACGGGCTGAATTCGGGAAAATGGGAGTGATGATACTGAGGAGGGCAAAGTGCTTGAAGTCATCACCAAACACCAGTGCCCAGGCTCTGCCCCTCAGGCGCTGTGAGGGATTCTGGAGAATTAGATGGCACCAGGTTGGATAAATGCACTCCAGAAAAGTTTTGCCTCTTCTTTCACCTGGGGTGTCTGCACAACCACCCACAAATCTGTCACCTTCAGCCTTCACCCAACACTTGTGGATCACCAGGTGTGATTTGTTCTCAGGTTTTGCAGCCCCAGCTCCATACACAGGGCCCATGCACACCTCTGAGGAGAAACTGGGCTTTTGAATCAGGCTTTCCATGGAGCTCTGAGGTGATTCTGTGGGACATGTGACACAGTTTGGAAATCCCTCCTTGGGCACATTGGAGCAACAACAGAATAATAAACTGGGCAGGAAACATAAACCGGGAAATAGAGTTGGTTGCACAGCAGTTTGAGAGGAAACAAAACCACTGCTCCACTCTGTCCTGGGAGAATCTGTGCTTATGTGTTTGAGGGCTCCTGTAAAGCCAGGAATAGGATTTTAAGCTTGAATGGCTAAATGGAAATAGAGGGTAAATGTTCCTCCAGCTGCTTTCCCCCTGCTCCCCTCTCCTGTAAAAACAAGGCATCAAAGCTGGAATGATCCCCCAGGTCCCCAGTTTTTAGTGCTGTAGGACAGCTCGTGCCTAGAGGAGATAGATCTGTACGACAGCAATAGCAATGATTTTTAATTTGCATTTCAGCACTCAGGTTATTGCATATATAAAACTTCAATTATAACTTTAAAAGGCTCTTCAGATGTGATCCAGTGCGTGCTGTAGGAGAGGGAACAGCCCTTGCCCCAAACCTGTTTGTGCTGCAGGTGCTGCTTTCCCTCAGGAACCAACTGGTGGCAAATTTTGGTGTTATTGGGATTTTGGGATCAGATGTTGATAACTTGTATGTTTTACAGAAGAAGGAAATGTTGTTACCCAAAGGAGGAGGAGAAGATTTCCACTTGACAGTTAAATGCAGGATATGCCTTTCCAAGGTGGCTTCAGCACAGATAAAGCAGTTTTTCTTTTCTTTATTCCCCAATGTCATCTGTTCTCATGTGGTCTAGTTTTGATATTATAAATACCTCTATCTCCCCTTTACCTGGGCTGGGATTGGATTCTAATTTGAGATAAGTGGATAACAGTGAGACCTTCTACTTCTTAAAGGCTTAGGGGATCCATACGAGGGTATCTCAGCTTCCCAGCACATCCTCCAGGTCTGATGGACAGCAGAGTGCAAAGTGCTATTTTCCAGAAAAACACAGGGAGTAGGTTGGTAGAAACATCTTCCAGTGGTGGTTGTGACACTGAACACTGATGTTCACTAAAATAATGGTGTTTGTAATTGAAATACTTTTAATAAAGGGAAGAACATCACAAGGTTTATGTGGGTTTTTACCCTCAAATATTTTTTAAAAAGCTTTTTATTCTGTATTCATTCTGCCATGTGTGTCTCAGATTTTGTAATTTTATGCAGCAGTAAAATCAAACAAAACTCCATTATAAGAATTCCCATGTTGTTGCACACACCACCCCTGAATAACAATTTCATGGAATAAACAGGTAATTAATACAATTAGGACTTTTCATAAGGCAAAGCAAGAATAAAGATTGATGCTAAAGAAAGTGAATGAATTTTTATTTAGAGTACAAGTGCAGAACTGTCAAACTTCCAAACTTAGGAAAAGAAACTACTAAAATTTAAGAATATTTTTTAAAGGAGGGGATTAAGATAGTAATTTAATTTTTATGTTTGATGAGCAGTAAGACCTGAAGGGATTTATATTCTGATTGAAAGTCATTTTGTGAGTTGACCACTAGAAGTTCACTGAATTGTTTCTGTCATTATCATCACTAAACTTGGACTGTTCTTCAGAATCTGAGGCAGGATTGAGTTGGGATTTTTCCCCTTTTATATAGAAAATGGATTTCATTTGTCATTTAAAAATCATAGGAATCAATGCTGAGATCACCAAAAAATCATGGCCAGATGCAAGTTGCACTTAAAATCCAATATTCCAGGTGTATCTACTACATCCATTACATCCCTGAGTTCATCTCTTGGAACAGGGAGGGTGTAAAACACCTTATTTTTGTGCTGCAGGTAATTATTGGCTTGAAACTTCAATGTAATTATCCAATACACACTTCATGTTGTGTAATTAATACTCCAAAGAAGCAGGATGGAGACATGCTAAGTAGGACTGAGCTTAAAACACATCATTCATTATGGAAAAGGCCATTCCAGACTATTCCATTATGTAACTGGAACCCAAAAAGAGCAAATTTCTGAAAGATTTTTTTTTTTTCAGTTTTTATACTGAGCCAATCCATGAAGAAATACATGAATGGAGCATTATTATGAAAGACAGGTAAAGGCTGAAAACACTGGGATTTAGAGCAGTGAGACACAGTGCCTGTTTTAAAAATATCCTTGGATTTCTGGTTAATAATGGCAGATTCCCCTCTCAGAAGATGTTTGTGTACTCAAAGTCTGTGACACACGAGTGGAGGTTGATGTGTCAGTATGATTCATTAATACAAATTAGCTTGTCTGTGTGTACAAATGTAGGCCTTTCGCAGGTGTCTATAAACAATCCCCATCTGCCTGAATGGCTGTGAACAGAACTTAAACCTTTACCACCCAAGTCACAGGCTTGAAAATTCCACATTTTAGCATTTAATGGACTTGTAGCAGATGGGGAACTTTTCCAAGTTGTGCTGTTTAAGACATCCCTGTGGAATGCACATTTTCTGTGTATTTTCTCCTACAGATAAACGGCAAAATTGGCTTTTGAGAACCACAACTCAGCAACAGTTCTCTTTATCAATAGAACAGCAAGCCTTAAAGTGAACACAATCGGAGTTCTCACAGATGTTTTTCCTGAAGGGCAATAATAATGGGAGACTCTGAGCAACTTCCATGCCTGGGAGATCAAAATATCCTTCCAGAAAATCTCCTCAGCCGTGCCACAAATGCTGTGGCACCTCAGCCAAAAGATAAGCACAGAAAGAAAAGATAGGAACACAAAGCAGAGACTTTCTCTCAGTGAATTCTGGGGCAAATTCCACACTTGGAGCTCATTCCATCCCCTTCTCAACTGGATCCCTGACCTTTGGTTTGTAGGGGCTGTGCTGATGGAAAACAGGGAATCTGATTGCTTATTTTACCTTTCCCAGTCTTTTTTCCCCAGTGCTTCCCAGGTTGCCACCTTCTGCTCTGCTTCATGAAAACCAGGTGAGATTTTTTTGAGGGTGAGTGAGATAAGAGTTTGTTCCGTGCCTCCTCTGCAGACTTCCCAAAGGATGCTCCAGGCAACCACAACAAAACCCAAACGGCTCACAGAGAGCTTTGAACGTGCACATGATGGGGACGAGGCATTTGGCACCTGGAATAATTCCTTCCATTTGCTGGAAAGGAGCGAGCCAGCAATATCCAGGGTTTTTTTCTAGATTATCCACTGCTGTGGTAATTTCTGAGGCAATCCAATTGCTAATAAATCTCACAAAAGCAGAGCAGTTTGGGGCTGCAGTGACTCTGCTCACCCACCCCCAGGCTGTGCCACTGTGCTCTTTACTCTTCCAAAAGTGAGGGCTCTGGCACGGAACTTGTTTTTGCTGGAATTAGACAAATGCAGGTGGCAAGGCGAGTTAATTATGTAACAGTGGGGATGCAAGAGCTCCTAAAGGATTTGAGCATTTTCCAGTGATCCTGATCTGCCTGGGAGCAAGTAGCACCTGTGAGGGAACATTTCACAGGAAAATGGGTTTGGAGATGCGCATGACCTTGGCCCAGAATTCTTTTTTCATGCGGAATTGGAGCATAAAAAAGGGGGAGAAAACAGCTGGACAAGGCCCACAAGAAGTGATATCACAGAGAAAAGCGTAGAAGCCTTTATGTCAACAAGAAAATAATCTAAAATATATCCCTGGAAGTGTCCAAGATCAGGCTGGATGGGGCTTGGAGCAGCCTGGGACAGTGGAAGGTGTCCCTGCCATGGCAGGGGTGGCACTGGGTGGAATTTAAGGTCCTTCCAACCCAAACCATTCTGAGATTCACCTCACCAGCTACAGAACCAGTGCTTCAGAGCTGCTATGAAATAATTCATGCTAAAGCAGTAAAATATTATTTTCATGTGTGTAACTTCAACAAGCAAGAGCCAAAGGTGATCAGAAACCAGGAGCTGGCTTTTGGTGCAGGTAACAGAAGAATGGTTACACCTCTGGGAATGGAAAACACCTGGAAGTTGGTAACACTGATGGGAAAAACTCTGGTGCCAGTGGTGGCTGTAAATGTCCCCTGGTGTTCCTTCAGCAGCTCAGGGTCACTGGAGTGTCCTCACCTTCAGCGCTCACTTCCTAAATTCCGTGCTGTGCAGCCCCCAGTGTTTTACGGTCACAGCTCTGCCCTGGCAGTGGCTGTGTATATTTTAAGAATATTTAGAGCTGTGGGAAGTCTGTTTGAGCAGCTGATAAATGGGTGTGAGCAGGACCCTCTGCAGGCTCGGGGTCAGCACTGGTTTAGGCAATCCCTGAATTAACCCCGATTTCAGCAGCTTTTATTTTGCTGCAGTCCTGGTTACTCCATCTCAAACCTGCCATTCTTGCTGCTGCTGCTGCTGCTGACAAAACAGCTCCATTAGGATATAGAATCCCAGTGAGAGGGATACAGTGGGATGCTGGGTGCTGGACAGAGATGCCCCGTGGGTTGTGGGCTGCAGTGAACCCAGGGCCCAGTGATTCAATGTAGGGCTGCCCCCGTTTGGGGGAAGGTGCTGATATTTCTCATAGGATAATTGGCTGATTCCTGCTTTGCCAGTACATAATAGTGAGGAAAAAGCTCATTTTTTGGATTATGTTTTGTTATGGGAAGCAGGTAAAGCATTGCTTCTGTCCCCTCGGTCTGTGAATGAGCAGTGTGGCACACTCATTTGTTTTTGACTTTCAGAAACGTCTTGGGGTGCAGAGACAGAAATTCAGAATCAGACATTTTTAATCCTTTTATCACAGAAATGCACTTTTTCTTTTAATGCTAATAGATATTTAAAAAAAAAAATCCTTCTTTTGGCACCCATTTTGTGTGCTGGAAGGAAGCGTGCTGGTAAGCTGAAAGGGAGTTAAAAACACAGGTAAAAAATGGTTCTGCCTCCTGTTCAAAGGGACCTGATTGTCAAAAATCTTCCCTGCACAAGAGCTCCCATTGTTTTTAAAACACTTTTTGGAAAAGCTGTTGAAATTCAGTGGTTTTTCCTTCAACCAACCCTGTGTCATATCCATCAGGGAGATGGAGCAGCCCCTTAATGGTGTTAATTTTATTACCAGGACTCAAAATGCAGTAAAATCACGGAATCATTAAGGTTGGGGAAGACCTCCAAGATCACGAAGTCCAACCTTCAACCAAATACCATCATTCCCACACAGAGGTGGGGAGCACAGGATCTCCAGGGTGAGTTCTGCCAGCAAATTTGTCGTTGCCTCTTCTGAACAGTCATTTTTTGAGGTGCACAAAATAAGGACAGAGGTGACCAGCACTTAAAAACCACTGCCTGTGATCAGCCTTATCCTGCAGGTACCTCACACTGGATTGGGTTTTATATATTCACATTTTCCTTTTTCATTTTCTTTTTTCCTTCTTCATTTTCTTTTTTCCTTCTTTTATTTTCCATTTTCAAATGAAAACTTGAGTTTACTTTTTTATCAAAATGAGTAATTTGCTTTTCCTGGAAGCTCTTGGAACGCTCTTGATGACTGCAGTCCTTTGGGAAGCCAAAACCTCCCCTCAGCCTCTGCAGAGGCAATTCCAGCACCACTCTGCCCTCACTCATGAGATTTCTTCCAACTGTATCATTCTCCCATTTCCACAGTGAAAGAATATCCTTCAACTGGTTTCCCAAATGTCTTACAATGAAAAAAAAAAAGAACTTTTTGTTGGTGTTTCTAAAAAAAAAAAAAAAGAACTTTTTGTTGGTGTTCCTAGAAGTCTGAGAGTGGGAAACATCCAAGCAGACGCAGTTTTAAATGGGGTGAATTAAATATTTCTCCAGCACCGTTTAGTGGTGGCAGATTGTGAGGTCAGGACCCCAAAAGGTCACAGATAAGAAGTGGGAGACACCCTTCCTGCATCCACGGAGCCAAGTGTGCAGTAATAAATATTAAATGATGTTTCCAGCTAGAAGATGATTTGTATTCCACAGCTGCATTTCTTGTGTTCAAGACAGAGAAGTGAATCTGCATCCCATGGAGATGTTTTATTTATGCTTTCGTATTTCCAGACTTGATAAACACAGACACCAAACTCAGAAACATGGAACTCGTAGTTAATCTGGATTTTAATGTAATTTTGTTAGAATTTAATAATTTAAGAAGAAAATAGAAAAAAACAAGCCCAAGCCCTTGAACTTGTCATGGTTTGGGAGTGGAAATTTGTGGGGTTTTTTAGCATCCACTGAAGACCAGACAACTGGAAAAGCCAGGGGGGTTTAAAAAATTTCATATTGTAGAGAAATGGGGGAAACCTTCATTAGAAATGAGTCTCCTCACAGATTTTGGGTCCATTGCAGCCCAACTGAAAATCTCAGTGGGCTTAACCCTGCTTTACCATACTGCATTGAAGAGCAAACCATGAAAACAACTGGGGCTGGCATCCATCACTGGCTGTGCTCTTATTTTAAAGGACATCTCTGTCTATAATATGTTCCCATGGACATGATATTCATCCCTGGTTTCAGGGAAATCCTGGGGAATAGTGTTCCCAGTCCAGCCTGATCACAACATTTGGCCTGATCTTTGGAGCATTGTGGTGCTCGAGTTACTGAAATTATTTTTGCAAATAATTTTGCTCATTTGGGTGTTTGGAGAGGGGATTTTTGTTTGCTGGTTTGTATTTTAGGTGTTTAAAGCATCTGTGGGCAATGACCACAACAGGACAGGGCCATCACTGGTCCCAGTTTAACCTGTCCCACTGCTTCTATCCCTTGGGAAAAGTGTTCAGTAGTGGAAGGTGTCCCTGCCCATGGCAGGAGGTTGGAATTAGATGATCTTTAAGATGCCTTCCAAACCATTCTGTAATTCTATGATATGGAGAATATTAAGGGATTTCTTGCTGCTATAAAGCTGATCCTATTGGTTGGGAGTGAAAAATGTCACTGGATAAGAGGCTGGGAGCTCAGGGAAGGAAGGCTGGCAGGACTGGAGCAGGAAAATACTGTGGTTTTTTGGTTTTTTTCCTTTTTAGAAGCTCACATTTGGAGATCTGGCACCCACCAGCTGCAGGAGACCCACAGGAGCATCTCTTCCACATTGCAATTCTCCTGCAGAGCACAACAAGCACAGCCTGTGTGCCTCCAGCTTCCATGGGCTGGCTTGGACAGCTCCCTTGGCTGCAGGGAAAAGCCGTGGCTGGGGCTCAGCTGGCCTCTGATTGCCTGCAGGTGGCTTCTTTTCCAAAATATCCTTGGGATTGGAGCCTGCACGCATCTGCCTGGTGCTTCCCCACAACCACTTCCCAGTTCCAGTGATGCTCTTTGGATTCCCAGTCCAAGGTGAGGATGTGGACAACTTGTTGGGAGGCTGGCCCGGCACTGAACGGAGATTGCTTGGAAAATGTTGAGCCGTTGGTCTGGAGTCCATTTCACTCCTGGCAGGAAAGGCAGAACAGAGAGCTCCAATTAGCTGCTGCTCGTTTGCAGCCATGGCAGTTAATTAGCTGAAGACTGACCAGATGGGGAAGGATTTCTCACAGAGCTTTCAGAGGCTCTTCTTATTGCCCAGTTTCAAACACTTGGGATTATAACTTTTTCCTTTTTCCAGGAGGCTAAACACAGGAAGGGAAATTGGGCTCCAAATCCTTTGATCCTGTGTGAGAAGGGTTAGGTTCTCCTGAGGTTTCAGTTTGCAGGACATTGATGGAACCCAGGTGACCTTGTGTCAGCAAAGATCCAACTCTGCTCTCTGTCATCATGGATGGGAACTGGGAAGGAAGTCCTGGTGATCCCAGAGCCAGAGGGGACGGACACAAGGAGACAAATCCTTCCTCCCAAGCTGACCAGGGTGTCCATGGTGCTCTCCAGGGCACCTCTGGGGTACAGGTGGGCACTGTGTGAGCTGCAGAGCTGACCAGCAGATCCAAGGAGGAATTTGGGGATTGCAGAAGGAGCTGGAAATCTGTCTCCTCTTTCCTGTTCCAGCACACTGCAACGGTCTTGGAAAAGTAGTTACCACAGGTGAGACCGTGTCCTAAATCATGGTCATATGTGAATCACGTGTCACACTTGGCAGTGTCACCCATCCTGATACGAGCATCTGGCTCCAAGAGCACTGATCAGGCCTTGCCCCCTGGCAGAGACTCATCTGCACCTTCCTTCCCCCATATTCACATTTTCACAGAGCTGTGTTTTCCACAGTCTGTGCCCTGCTTCCCCAGACTCTTGTTTGTGCTTCCCTCAGTTCAGGCTCCTCCACCATTTCTCGCTTCCTTTGACATTTGTTTTATTGCTCTCCCGTGCACCAGCTCACATTAACACATGTTAGAGCAGCAGCATCTTTTTGTAGCACTGGTTTTAATTAGGCTGCACCTTCCCCTGGGATGGCTGTTTGCTCCAAAGCTTCCTGCAGGTGCTGTTCCTGCTCTGTGGCTGCATTACCTGCGGGTGACACAATACACCAGCTCCTGGTGGCTGCTGTGCTTTAGGTGACTCCAAAAGTCCTTCCCAGCGTGCAGAATGCTCTGATCTGGGCTGATGAAAATCACTGGCAACGTGGAAGAATATTTTTAATGATGAGGGAAGGGGAAAATGAAGGTGGGCACTTTCAAAGCTGCTCCTGTGAGTTTGGTGTTCAGAGCCCTCTTGTTTGAAGGGGAAATGGTGTCCGAGTGCCATGGATGGCTTTCAAGGATTCCTTGTTTCAAAATGTGTTGAGAACAGGAATGAAGGAGCCATTTATAGGCTCAGTAAAGCAAGAGCTGATACAGTGCAACCAGGCTGTTCTATCCACGCTTTGCTGTGCTGACAATGACTGATCCCAAGAGTAACTGCAATGAGGTTGCATTCGTTGTGCTACGAGGGCCTGCACTTCTCTCTCTGAATCTGCCACGCCACATTTTCCTATTTTCATACCCTGCACAGAGCCTTTGATAACTTCACAGTTCCCTGTGTTTCGCTGGTAGGCTCCATAAACCCTGACTAATTATTTTTACATCCTACATCTCCTCGTTACAGCGTTTGCCTGACTCTCTGTGCCGTGCTGCTCACAGCAAGTTTTGTGAAACACATCAGATCATCAGCAGTTCTGCTACTCCAAGCCATGGAGAATATAAAACCTGGCAGTTCTTCCTCAGTTTGCTTTCTAACACCTGGGATCCTCACTTTGCTTCTGTGAGCTGCATCTTGGCCCGTTTAATTACTCTTTTGTTTGTGTGGAGCTGATCATCAGCTGTACCCAAAGTATTTATTGTAACCATTGACCCCAGTTCTGTGTGGAATCACAGAAGGGTTTGGGTGGAAGGGACTTTAAAATTCATCCAATTCCACCCCTACCATGGCAGGGACACCTCCCACTGTCCCAGGCTGCTCCAAGCCCCAATGTCCAACCTGGCCTTGGGCACTGCCAGGGATCCAGGGGCAGCCACAGCTTCTCTGGGCACCCTGTGCCAGGGCCTCCCCACCCTCACAGGGAACAATTCCTTCCCGATACCTGATTTAAACGTGAGGACATGAGATGCTGTAGTATTTCCTTATGCCAAATTCCCATTGAGTTGAGCAGGATTTCCCCGTGGATCAGATGAGGATACACTTTCTTTAGGGAAAGTCTGCATTGAGTAGTGGAGAGGTTCTAGCTGAATTGTCTCTAACAGAGCCACAATGACCAATATTCCATCTTCCGTTGAGTTATTGCCTTCATGAAGATTAATGGTGGTTTGAGGCAGCAGTGCAATATTGGTTTATTTCTGGTTTATTCATAATTTACTGTTCCTTTCTTGCCTGGTAGTGCTGAAAGTCCTGCTCTGTTCTCTTGTTGCTTCCATGAAAAACAGAGGTGAAACCAAAACCTGAGATTGGAATTTGAGTCTTCATTGGTGCTCCTCTCAGCAGTATTGATCACTTCAATTAATGCCCTTCCAGGAATGAGACCTGGAAGGGCACAGAGCAGTGGCAGCAACAGACAAGAGGCAGAAATGTCTGTCCCAATCCCCTTTTGTCCTGCCCTCCTCCAGGAGGAGGAAACAACCCCACGTGGGATGATCCCATGTGAAACATCCTCAGACAAGCATTTTGTTCTCGAATGTCTTCTCATTTCCCCGGGATCTGCTGCATTTCTGTCTGTGCCACACATCACCTGGGAACACGGATTGAGCCGTTGCCTGCTCAAGTGCAGCTTGGAGATGCTCAATGACTGAGGAAAATCTGCTTTGTAAAACTGTGATTTCTGAACCTGCGCTCTCTGACAGATGAATCACTTGGGATATATAAATTACCTTTTTTAACTATTGATAAACCACCAGAGGAAAGAATGTGCTTCAGGCTGGATTGGGGTGCAGGAAGGTCATGAGATTCATTATAAAGTATAAGCAACAACAATTTTCTTACATCCTGATGCCTGGAAGTGCATTCTGGCAGAAATCCCAGGCCTGATTTCAGCGGGCTGACTCGCCTGGCTCGCAGGACCGTGGCTCAGCTAAAGCTGCTTTTGTGTCCCCTTCACCAGAGCTGAAAGGAGAAAAGGCTTCGAGAAGACAGAGAATTAGACAAAGAATTAAACGTTGTGTCATTAAGCCTTCAACATTTGCAAATGTGTCTTTGGCACAGCTTGACTTCCCCGTGCTAAGCACTTCGTTTGGTTTTGGTCATTTAGTTACTTATTAAAGCCCTCAAAGCTTTTTCAGGATTTCTTCTTTTGTTAACTTTCTGTCACGCAAAGTGTTTTTAATGCTTTCTCTCTTTTCCTGTATTACAGCCCTGCAATGTTCAAATTAGGCAAGTGGAAAGAGCAGTGATTTAATTATGAAGGTGGGAAAAAAGTTTGCAGAACTTCCCTCTGACACGCAGACAGCAATTTTCATTACACGAGTCGAACATCAGCCAATCTGCCTTTATATTTAGAGGTAACCAAACCTTTTCAGCTCAGCTCCATAATCATTTTTGTGGGAGATAATCTGTCATTTGAAAACCTTGCAAGTGGAAATTAGTCCACAATAGCCCACCCACAGTCCAAAGCAGCTCTGTGCTTTTTAAATTACTCTGAACAGGCTCCTGTGTGGAAATAAACAGCATTTTAACTGTTTCTGTGATGGGAATTGATGAGGTTTTATCTTTGGGACAATGTCCACCCACATTTTTTTTTTTATTCAGACAATTAAACACCAATTTGCTGGGATAAAACTGTAGCTAAAAGACTTAGCTCGTGCTTCAGTGATTCTTCATTAATAAATGCAGCTGGAAGTGGCCTGTGAGGGATGTGAGAAGCTGAGAGCTCTTCACAGAGCAGGATCTTTGCCTTTCCAAGTTCAGTGGGAGCAAAGCCACCTCACAGGAGGGCTGCAGTTAATGGAGAAAGTCTCTCTTACTGTGAGATTTGCACCAACACAGCTTTGCTGCCCCAGCTTTGCTGCTCTGCAGGTGAGGAGGGATGGTCCCAGGGTGGGTTTGGATGTGTCAGGCTGGGTTATTCCTGCTCAGGACTTGGTACTCTCTCAGTCCTGGTCCTCCCAGGTTTGTACTTTGCTGGGAGGCTGCAGCCTCATCCCTGTCACTGCCCGAACTCCAGAGAAGGGATTGTGGCCACCACCACCAGCCCAGAAAACACCTTTGGAGCACCACCCTGCTGGTTTAATAAGGATATTTTACAGTTTTTATTCTATTTTATTCTACAGCAAGCAGAAAAAAAACCTCCACATATAATAAGTCCAGAAATATTATATACTAGGTGTTTTAATTAAAATTTTTATTTATGATATTTTAGCTCTTTTGAAATGTTGAGAATAGCTTTGGGTTTAATGCAGGAAGGATTTGTTTTAAAATCTACATATTACAAGAAAAAGGAAAAGGAATAGGGTTGTTTTAACATTTTAAGTGCATTTATACCAAGTATAAACTAGAATCCTGGATTTTACTTTTTAATGAAACTTAATTCAGCCTAGTTAGGAAACCAATAACCATATTTCCTAATTCAGTTTATTAAAGTAATAAACACAGCTATTCCAGGAAATGAAAACATTTCAGGGGATGAAATACAGAGTTCTCTGAAGGAGATACTCAATGTGGGTTCCAGGCACTTCACAACTATTTTGGTACTAATCAGAATTCTTTGTTTCTAAACGTGCTGGGTGTCACCTGGTCTTACTGATGTCTGGAAATGTTACAGATTCTCAGCATTTTGAGAGCTCCTGTGGCTTATTTAGATGTGTAAGGTGGATTTAGACCTCGAATTTTAAGCAATGAGACATTCAGGTGCTTGTCTTGGGCCCTGACTTTCAAAGGCAGCATCAGCTGCGTTAAGCCTGACATGACAGAGCTGGAATTATGTTTAATAATGGACAAACTCTTCCCAGGCTACAGTGCAGGAATACCAAACACAGCAGAGCCAGGAGGAGAGGCCCTCAGTCACTGCAGCAGTGTTTGTTCTTCGTCCTCATCGCTGGATTCCTGGAGATGGAGGAAAGAGCAAAGTGAAAAACACAAAAATTGGTCTTTGCCATCAAACTGGGATAGGAATGTCGGGTTTGTACTCAGCTCATGGACTTGGAATCCCAGAATGGTTTGGGTTGGAAGGACCTTAAAGCCCATCCAGTGCCACCCCTGCCATGGCAGGGACACCTCCCACTGTCCCAGGCTGCTCCCAGCCCCGATGTCCAGCCTGGCCTTGGGCACTGCCAGGGATCCAGGGGCAGCCACAGCTGCTCTGGGCAGTTCCTGTTGCAGATTTTGCTTCTTTGTCTCTCAAGTCACAATGGTGTTTTATCCAGTCTGGGATCTTGGAGCTCAAAAGGAAAGGAGAAAGAAGCCCAGGGCTAAGGATGAGATGAAAATGTTTGTTTAGGAACACAGGCAGCTTTAACCTGCTTTCTTATAGATCAGCACACTGATAATGGAGATAAATCATAGAGCTATGGAGATACCAAGACAGAATTTATGGATCCAGATTGATTTTTGAGCATTGATCCCAAATCAGCCAATTCTTGATACTTCCTCCTTTCTTTTCCTCTTTCTGTCATTCCAGCAATTCAGACACCCAGATGATGAAGCTGCTGTTCCTTCTTTATCAGGCACTTAACACAATTATTAAAGAATACAAAATTGCAATTAAAAGTGAGCTATGGAGAGGGGCATTCCTTGGTTATTGAAGAAGTTTGTGTTCAGCAGAAGTCACTTTCATTTGCCTTTTAATATTTTGAGGGAATTGCAGCTGAGAGAGACGTGAGGTTTCCCATGGAAGCCGCGGCTCCGGAGCCTTTCCCGGTGGTGCCGTTCCAGGTGGTTGATCCTTCACTTCTTGTCTCAGGAACTGGACTGGGCTTGACAACCTCCCATTCCCCGGGACCTACAGGAGCTGCAGTTAATTAATCTTCTCTTTTTCCAGGGGTAATTACTCTGATTTGTAATTAAGGATTTTTGGAAGTTTTTTTCTTTCCAAAGAGGCACCATTTCATTCTGGGGTCCTCAGCATGGGAAGGACAAAGGGCTTGGCTTCTGCATGACAGAGGGCAGGGTTGGATGGGATATTGGGAAGAAATTCCTCCCTGTGAGGGTGGGCAGGCCCTGGCACAGGGTGCCCAGAGAAGCTGTGGCTGCCCCTGGATCCCTGGCAGTGCCCAAGGCCAGGCTGGACACTGGGGCTTGGAGCAGCCTGGGACAGTGGGAGGTGTCCCTGCCATGGCAGGGATGGCACTGGATGATTTTTTAGGTCCCTTCCACCCCAAACCATTCTGGGATTCTCTGGAGTTCTGAGCTCCTCATTTCCTTCCTCACTCAAACCTCTATTGTTTCCTCCTCTGGCTCTCTAAGAATATTGGTTGGTTTCATTTAAAAAAAGACAAGAGGAAAAGGGCAGCCAAATCTGTCCTGGCAGTGCAGGGTAGCACAAGAAACCTTTTCCAGCTGCACCGAGCAGAAGTATTCAGGAGAGCTATGGGGATATGAAACAAGGAGACTTCCAGCTATTTCCAGAGTCCTGTTAGCAGCCAGCGTGTGTTTAGTGGCAATATTTAGAAATTCAGCAACTTTCTCTCACCCTCCAGGCAGAGCAGATCACTTGAGTGTGCTGGAGAGGAGCACTCAGAGCGAAATGAGAGCAGAGGCATCACGAGGAGCAGGCACTTGGAGAAAGGCTTCGGAGACAGCTCCCAGGAAAAATCCTGCCTTATCAGCAGCTGCTGCTGGCACAGCCGTGCCCCAGCTCTGCAGCCCCTGCTCCTGCTCCTGCTCCTGCAGAGGGCTGTGCTGGCAGTGCCACTGCTGCCCCTGCAGCTCCCGCAGGGCAGTGATCTCTGCTCGCAGGAGCAGCGCTTTGGTTGCATCAGGAATTTCATCTGGAGCCGTTTTTTCCCAGCCTGAGCTGTCTGTGAGCTGAGCTTTGGCTTTTAACCCCAAAACTTTCCAAACCCCACACTCGGGTCACTCCTTGTTTGTAGTTTGGAGCAGTTTCCTGCAGGTCGTGTTCTAACAAACAGCATTAACGTGCTGTGATACGTCGGAATAAAAGTGCTTTATTTCCTACTGGAATTTCATGCTACTTGTGAATTTATGAATTGGATTTCCAAGGGACAGTGCTGAGCTCAGAGCCATTTTCAAAGGGCAGGCAGAAAGTCATTAGCAACACTTTGATAATAAATTCTTCCTGTTCTGCATCAGTGAGATTTGTGATCCCCTTTACATATATTTTATTATGATTATTCGTTGGTTATCTTTTTGGCACTATTAAAGTAATCTGGAAAAGTCTATTGCATATAATGAGCACTACTTTTATTATAGCAGGCTCCTAAGTAGGAACACAGGAACACTGAAAGGGAAATAGAAGAGAGAAAAGATCTCCTGGGCTGGCATATCCTGTCTCCTGCTGGCACATCACATCACATAATTCCTTTCATAAATACAAGTAATCTCAAACTCTATGTTTTGTTCAGTTTGAAAAGAAAATATTTTCCTAGTGTGTCTAAGGATGATTAAAATAAGCCAATAATAAATGTAATTATTGTGGGTTATAAAGGATAACGCGGGGATTTCAGCCCTGTGGTTCCTTTGTTTTGAGGTTTGGGGAGGAAGAGTTGGTTTTGTTCTGTTTGGGGTGATTTCTTTCTCTGGGAGGGCTTTGTTGAAGAAGCTGCAATAACGTGGGTGATTTTCTCTTGCCCAGCCCCTCACACAGCCAGGCTGAGCCGGGCTGCTGCAGGCGCAGCTTGGGGGTGTTGGACCTGAGCTCCTCCCCAGCTGGGCTCCAGCCCAGTTCTGTCCCATGAAAATGGAGTTTATTAGGAAAGAACTCTTCCCTGTGGCTGCCCCTGGATCCCTGGCAGTGCCCAAGGCCAGGTTGGACACTGGGGCTTGGAGCAGCCTGGGACAGTGGGAGGTGTCCCTGCCATGGCAGGGGTGGCACTGGATGGGCTTTAAGGTCCCTTCCACCCCAAACCATTCTGGGATTCTGTTATTCTATTTCTTTCCCATTTTCTGAGACCACTTTTTAAATCCAGAAGCACAAGTGATGTTGTCTATTACCAAATGGGCATTTTTTGCCATGGCATATTAGAGATGTTAAGAACATTAATTATAATTTTACTTTGGTGTACCCCAACAAGTCGTTTTCATTCAAAGACATAATTTTTTTTCATTCTCTGAACAAAGCTCAGGTGATGCCTGCTGAGCAGCATCCCATCCTGAAGCTGAAATATTCTGTACCATTCTGCACAAGCCTGAATGGCAACACGAAGGCTGAATTCATTGTATCATCACACAATGCACAACACCATCTTTTGGCTTTTCACAAACCTGATAAATCCCTCACAAGCCAGCCCAAAATAGAAACAGCAGTAGAACTCTCTGAAGTTGTCAGCAAGATTTCCTGAATGAATTTTAACACATCTCTCCTCCAGGGAAAGGTTTCTATAGCAAAGGTTTCTACAGCAAATTTCAACTTTCCACTGCCTATTAAAAACAGCTTCCAAATATATATATTTATATATATATATGCACTCATACATTTACATGTAATTTTTGAACAATCCACTTTTTGTCTTTTTGCTAGAGTAGCTTGCACTTAAAAAGCCAAGTCTGGATGATCCCAATCCAAATGCAGAAATTCAGGAGGTGAAGAGTTACTGAAAATATCAGTTGAATTAATATTTTTCACATAACATTAACTCCAGCTGTTGGGTGGCATTTTAAAAATAAGTTTCTGAACAGCCAAATGCTCAGACACACAGATAAGCACATGAATAATTCTGGTGGTTGCAATAAGGAAAGTAATTAAAGATGCCCAGATCCAGAATGTAACAAACTGGAGCAGGAGTGATCATTACTGAATTAGCATTGCTTGGTGGGGCTCCAAATAACTGAGTGGTCACCCTCCAGGAAACACCAAGGGAGACAGGAAATTCCAAGTGAAGATGAGCCCAAAATGAGGGATTCTTTTCTAGTTTGCTCCTAGAAGCAAGATTTGGTAACTCTGAGCTTTTAGGTGCACTTGAGGCCATGAGCAGCTGAAAAAAAACCCAACAACAAACCAACACTGGAGTTACAGCTCCACAGAAATTAGAGGGAAGTCAAATTTCTGTCTTTTCCATGAGGTTGGGATGCTCCATGCTGGAATGGTGCTCCTTGGCAGGTGAAATGTTCCACCAGACAGAGGATTTCCCTCAAGGTGGGTCCAACACAGGAGTTGAATTCACCTCAAGGCTCGGTTCTGCACCAGGGTTGTTCTCCCACCTCTCTCCCTCTGTGCTGGCTGAACCATCAGTCAAAAAGTCATGGAATGTGTATGGAATGTTTTGCTCAGGGACTCTGTACTCCCTGGTTTCAGAGTTTCTCAGGATCAAAGCAGCTGCTGACTGCTCAGAGCCAATGCATCGCTGTTCTTGATCAGGCACTTCCCGTCTTGGAAACACACTCAGCCTCCAAACCTAAAGGAACTCCGGTAAATCAGATTAAAGGAGGATTTTTAATACATTTAAATGAAATGAAAGATAAATTTCCTCAGTGGAAAGAAGAATTAATCAACATTCTTTTCACAGCACTATTCAAAATATTTTAAGTTCCTTTTTCATCAGCTACCTTTTAATTGGCAGCACTTCAACGACAGAGTTTCACACGTAAAACCCACCCGGGACTGGCCTTGATCTCACAAAATGGGTGCCAAAAATGCTGCATTTTCCCTGCTGCAGTTGTAACTTTAAGTGCTTTAATCACTTGATGAGTCACCTCGATATGAGGAGTGACAGAGGCCTTTAGAGGTTTAATGACTCAGAGGAGCTCTGGCTTTTGAGTGAAGTCCATAAATGTGCTTTAGAGTTGAGAGGAGTTATCTCCAGATGAATACAGGCCATATCCTTGAAGGATAAGGAAAAGCAGCTTAAACAGGGAGATTCTCTGGAGAAATAAAATTTTGCTTGGGATTGTTTGTGTCATCACAGCCCCAGATGCATTGCTGCTCACAAGAGATCTATTCCAACCTGATACTGAATTATTTTGGCTTTCTGTGCTATCAGAGGAGACAGGGAAAGACTCCTGCCATCAGAAAAACTGCATTTACATCTCCCTGTGTGAGCATCTGTGTGTGTGTGCACTCAAACCTCTAAAGTCTTCAAATGAAAGGACATTATTCTGAGTATGCATTTGTAGGCATTATATATTTTATAATTTATAAATTACACAGCTTCTGGATATTTTGAGGATGTTGCTGCTGCTGGTCCCGTGACACTGGCAGAGTGTTCATGGCACAGGCACTTTGGGTTGGGAGGGACCTGAAAATTCATCCCATCCCACCCCTGCCATGGCAGGGACACCTCCCACTGTCCCAGGCTGCTCCAAGCCCCAGTGTCCAGCCTGGCCTTGGGCACTGCCAGGGATCCAGGGGCAGCCACAGCTTCTCTGGGCACCCTGTGCCAGGGCCTGCCCACCCTCACAGGGAGGAATTCCTTCCCAATATCCCATCTAACCCTGCTATTTCAATTTACAGCATTCTGGCCTGGTTTGCGCTGCCCTTGTGCTGATCTTCTCTCCAACTTCATGTTTAAGTTCTTTTTAAATCTCATCTTTCCAGGCTGCTTCTGGTGTCCAGCGAATTGATGATGATCGTGTTTAAATAATAAATGCAATTTGTCAGTTCAAATAAAGCCCTTCACCTCTATTCTTCCGCGTTACTCTTCCTTTTTCTTGTAAATCTGATCTGCTTGCTCAGCCTAATGATCTTGATCTTGGTAATTTTGTCAACAAATGGAATGGTCAAACAACCATGACGTGGTTCTGCTCTGAGGAGTGCTGTG
The DNA here is from genome assembly GCA_013397795.1 of Orthonyx spaldingii. NCBI lineage: Eukaryota > Metazoa > Chordata > Aves > Passeriformes > Orthonychidae > Orthonyx > Orthonyx spaldingii. The sequence goes on along the minus strand of VZTJ01000988.1, from coordinate 1,281,104 downwards.
CCTTGTGGTGTTTACCAATTCCATTTGTTTCAGTGTCAGCACTACAAGTTGTTCTGCTTCCTCCTTACTTTTCAATAATTTTTAATATTTGTACTAATTTTCAATCTTCTTTAATGATATATCAGAAGCCAGATCACAATGGTTGTTCTTAGTGGTGTTTGATTTGGTTTTTAACAGGAGATTTTCTGTTTCATTGACAGCCTGATCACTTTAACCTTCATTTGCTAAAAGCTTCCATTCTCTATTAAAATATACTGGGTTTGGTTCAATCTGTATTTGCAATCTCAACCTGTATACATATATAAATTGATATAAATATATTTACAATGACCCATACATATGTTCATATCTAAATGTTTGTGTGCACACAGGGAATTGCACAGCACAGTTTTGGGGAAGGCCAAGAACAGAGCACCAAAGCTGAGCAAGGTCAGAAAATTGGAGCCTTTGAGGCAGCTCTGCCAAGATCCAGATGGAACTGGGACCTTTGGATGAGGGGATGGGTTTGCAGAAGACTCAGCAGGAGGTGAGGTGCTGCAGGGGGGATGGGCTGGGGCTCAGCCTCTGCTTTTATGGCTTTTTCTCCCAAATGAAGCTGGTTAAGTCCCCAAATCCCAAACTGTTCTGTTCTCAGCTCTTTCTGTGTCTGATACACACCTTCTCTTACATTATACACCCCCTGCATTTCCCAGCCCCTGCATTTCACAGCCCCTGCATTTCACACACCCTCTCTGCTCAGGGATGTCCCTGCAATGGTCACCAGCTGCTGTCCACACACCCCAGACAATTTCCTGCCCCTTCCAGCAAAGCTCTGCAGCTCATCTCCACAGACTGGGGCACTGCAACGTCTCCCTCCATCACTGGCCGTGTCACTTTGCTTTATATTTGCATCAGATGAGTAAAGAAATAGCAGTCAGCAGAGAAATGATTCTTTTCTGTCATTCCACCAGGTTTTATTGTCAGGAAATTGTCGGTTTTTTGCTTGTAGGGCTGTGATGCCTGAGGGAGTGTCTGTCGGAAAAGCTGAGGTAGCCGTGGGAATTCTGGAGCCTAAACACAGTCAAGGTTATTTTCCAGGCCCAGGAAAAGACAAATTTGTAATTATATGGGTTGTAGAGGTTGATAAATGTCAGTGCTCCACTCCTCCACTCTGAAGGGTGCAGGTAAAGATCCGGTGGAAGTCAATGGATGTTCTGCCACTGCTTCCATGATTGGATTCCCAATAAATGGTGATTCATGGAGCCACTTACAAGGGAAGTGTCAAAAATGAAAATGACCCCTCCATTAACTCCCTCATCACCCCAGCCCTTCTCTAAGGCAAATAAAGGGCTGGATGGAGGCAGATGTTGATGTCATTGGGGGCTTCTTTATTATCTGAAAGGCCCAGTTTCTAAAGGTCACTGATAGGACTTGATGGAAATCAGCCTTTAAAGTGTGAATATTGATGGGTGAGCAAAGCGAGTCTTCAAATGGATGACACTGCAAAAAAAACCCCATAACTGAAAAAAAATAAATTATGGGTCAAATTCTTGTTTCACTCAGGACACTTTCAATCCAGAGTCATCTGGAGAAATCACTGACTCCAGGGTAAGTGAGGGCACAGCCCTCACTGGAATGAGCTCCAGGGTTTCATCCTCACCCAGGAGAACACAGCAAACCCAAATGAGCCATGATTTTGCCACAGTCCTGATGGAAGCAGAGAGAAAAGATCAGATCTGTCTTGGGGAATGCCTTCAGCACCTCCATGCTTCCCCCAGAGAGGAGGGATTGTTGGAGGGAGTGTTTTTAGGTATTTTTGGAAGTTTAGAGACAGGGGCAGAGGTGAGCTTTTGTTTTAGCTTTGAGAACCACTTATATCTAAATATATAATTATAGATATAAATAGATATGTTATGTCTAAATATAATTTAAATGCTTTAAATATCTTGAAAAATGCGTATCCCCAATAGGCCTGTTTGATATTCAAATATCATTTTTACATGAGAACAATCCCCCCCTAAAATAATTCTAATCTGTACTCATAGACATATTTATTGTGTGCTTCTATTATTTCTGTTAGACATTTATGCTTCTCTGGTTTCTATTAGGCCTTGAGAATATATCAATATATTTTATTTGCACGTTATTAATGGGTATTTATATAAATATCATCCAGATTTATAGAAATAATATCCTCAACAAAAACCTACACAGATTTTTAGAGCAAATGTTTATGGCTGCTGGAAACATGTGAAGGTTGTAGTTTGTAATATTTTAGTGACACAGCCTCAGCTGTCAGAGCACAAACAGTGCTACTAAAATTCATCTCCTTTGGACAGTGATACCTGGCAGAGAAAAAAAATCAAGGAGAACAATCAAGAATACAGGAGTGAGATTAAAAAAAAAAAAAAAATCACAAGTGACAGTCTCTTAGCCAAAATAAAAAAAAATAGAGGAGGTCAAATAAGTTAATCTTTCTGAGAATAATTTATGGCTTCAATACTCAGCTCCTCTCCAGGCAAAAAAAGATAAATTTGCCAACATCCTGGGAAAAAAGCGCGGATCAATGATGAGGATGATGTTGCACGGTTGTAGTGCCAGAGGAATGGGGAGCTGGAGCAGGCAGAAGGAGAGGAGCTGGCAGGGGCAGGGATTGTCCCCGTGGGGAGCGGGGACAGCTGGGAGCGCCTGCCTGGCACCCTGGGAAGCGCTGAGCCTGAGCCCAGCAGGAACAGACAGCCACAAAAGAGCAAGGAAAAGGAGTCTGGCAGGCATGGAGCAGATTATTCAGCAGCAAAAGAAATGCAGATGGAGTCAAACAGGAGATAAAATCCAAACCTGCACCTCCCTGCACCGCGCTCCCAGGCCAGGCTTGGAGCGATTCCTGGGGCTGGGCAGGGCAGGAAAACACAAATTATCTTCAGGAATTATTTGTGGGAGATCCTCAGAGACAAGCAGTTGTTGCTTTCAGGAATATTTACTCCAGGACACTTTGGTTTGATTCTTGGAGTGACAGATTTTGCTAATCTTTCAAATAGTTGTGAGAAAAAGTTCCAGGCCTTTCCAGAAGGCAGCAGTAGGTACAAGTCCAGTTTTATCAGCACTCCAGTGTTCCCCCACTACTAAAAGTACAATTTCTTACTAACATTAAACAAAAAACGACACAAAACTCATAATTAGGTTGGGCTTTTGGCAAGTTAAAACTTAAGTAAACCTAAAAAAAGGTTCCCATGTAACAGTTGCTTTGCAGAAATTCACTTCTCGTAAACACAAACGCTGTTTCAAATGCAAACAGCCTTTTGTAGTAAAAGAATAAATATTGAGTGAATATTTCTCATAAACATCTCCCTTTCAGTACATGGATCGAATTTTCCCACAGAATCTGATCGAAGAGCACCCTCAAAATTCCAGCATCCTTATCATTCTTAGGAAATTTGATTTTGGTTACTAAAAAGGAGCTTTTGCCCATTATTGTGTAGAAATTCTTCTATTTTGTAGCTGGTGATGCAGTTTTTGAGCTTGTCTGATAAATGGGAGAGGGTCAAAACATAACAGGGAACTAAACTCAAGAACAGGTTTAGCAGCATTGCAATTTTAATTTGGTTGTGATTTCAGACTTGCCATTGTTCAAAAAAATATAAATAATATTTGATCTGATCTTTCTGTCCAGGAGAGATTCCTTTTGGTCGTGATTTTGGTGCAGAATCACCTAAATTGGAACTGAATTCACCCAGCACACAGCTAACACAAGCAAGGAGCAGCACCCTGCATCTCCAGTTCGTTTAGAACATCACTAGAACTGCTTTTCAGGCACCTGTAGTTATTGGCAATCTGATTTCGCCACAATTTTGAATATTTCTGTTAGAGTTAAGACAAAGCCCACACACAGGACTTGTGGTGGAGGTGGCTGTGTTCTCACTGCAGTGAGAGCTGCAGCTTGAACAGATTTGCATCCCTAAAGCCTGTCGAGAATGACTTGATGTTGATTGTTATTTTTATTGTTATTATTAGGCTGTGCTGTTGGACGTTTTCCACTGACACATTTCTGTGAGTGCGAACAGAAACATGTCAAATGTTTAACCTCCTCTCCAAGCAAAATTCCACGGAGTTGTCCATCCCATCCCCAGCTCCCCCAGCCTGTCCTTCACACCTAAACCATCTGTTTGTCATCTCCTGGCTCTGCCTGCGCCTCTCTCACAACCCAACCATCTGCTGGGAGCCTTTCAACTTCTATTTACAACCCAGCCTCTTTTATCTCTCTTACAACTCCTTGCATATGTCAAAATTTTAATTACACAGCCACATATTAGGATGTCATGGGCTCAGGGGGCTTTTTCTACCAGTGATGGGCTGGAAGGCTTTGCAAGTGTGGTTTATGGCTTGTTGATGGATGGTGTTCCTGAGGAGTGCAACTGCTTTGGAAGGGAAGGAATAGATGATGCATGAAGTCAATAATTGTTCCAAGACACCTCCAAGTAATTGATGTCTACATAATTCCATAAATGCTGTGGCTTTATTAAAATACAATAACAATATTAATTTATATGAAAATTCTCTCTGGCTAACAGCTAATGCATTTAAATTTCAGATAATTTAATGCAGTCCTATCTCCTGTTAGGGTGGGGGAGGAAAAAAAGGAGTTTTCTCAGTAGAAATTCACTACATGCCTCAGATCTCATAAAATATAAGGTCTGCATGACTTTTATAAATGCTATAAATATGATTAAGATATCCCCCTCCCAAGGCAGGAGCGTGAAACGGATCTTGCTGAACAAAAACCAGCCCAGGACATTAAAAATTACCATTTCAATTATGAATACTGTACATAATACACAGATAAAAACAAAGCCTTTCCTCTCTCCTGCCAGCTGGAGGGGCAGAGGATGAATCCACACTTTTTATCCACAGTCTTGATGCAAATTGCTGAGGAATGTTCCCTGTTCTTTCGGGATGAGCTTGCTGAGTTGACACCGTTTTAGGACACAACCTGTTGTGCACGGAGATCAAGGATGGAAGGGAACTTCACTAACAGGAGGTGATAGAGGAGAAAGAAGCAGCAGGGGTTTTGCCACATGGTCCACAAAATAAAGGAATTCCTGAGGATTAGTAGGATCACATCCCCTTTCCCTGGAGTTCCAGGCCTTTGCCTGTGTCTCTCTATTCTGCCCTTTCTGGTCAACTCCTCTGTAAAAAGGAACTAAAATCTAAGAACACATGGAAAGAAGATTGGCGGGGAAGGGTTGTAATCTTTGGCTTTGAAAAAACCAAATGAACCATTTTGAGAGAGCTCCAGAGAGGTTCAGCCCCATCAGAAGGGCCCCACTGAAGGTGATGAGTGTGGTGCAGCAGAGCTGGCCCTGGTGTGAAGGGGTGATTTGGGATCTCCCAGGCCCAGTTGTGCCAGCTGCAAACAGCTGTTCCCAGAACCAGGCTGTGCTCCAGACACCTCTGAGCCCCCTCTGGGAGCCGATCCCAGTCAGAACAACCCTGGGCACAGCAGCACTCGCTAGAGTGGGAATGAAAACCCTCTGGAATGGCTTCATTGGCTGTGAGCACCAACCTGGGGGACAGGAGCTGGAATTCAGCTGCTCAGGGAGGCTCCGTCTCCAGCTGAGAGCCCCACAAGGCTCTGGGCAGGGCCTGGAGCTGGGGATGTGCTGCAGGAGCTGCTCCGTGGCACAGGGACAGCCAGGGGTGGCTGAGCAGCAGCAGGGGCCCAGCTGGGGGGAGCAGGACCATAAAAATGACTTTTCCACGGATACGAGACTAAAATGAAGCCACTTCCCAAATAAACCTGAGTCAGAGCTTAAATAAGCCCTCACTTAGGCCTGCCTGGCTGATTGCTGGGCTGCCACAGCCAGGGTGGGCACCAGGGACCATTCCATGTGTCCTTTGCTGCAGGTGGAGATGAGTTTCTGGAGATGGGATTCTGGAGAGAGACACAGCCCAAGCACAATTAAATCCCATTAGGGAAAGTCCACCTCTTCCCTTTCACTTCCAGATTCCCCTTGGCCCTTTGCTGCAAGGCCTTTCCTGGTTTTACACCCTGGAATTTCTGAGGAACAGGGGGAGGAATGAAGCATTTTGACACTTCGTTGCCTTCATCCAGCTCTGCACACAATGGGATGCATTTTTTTCCTGTGGAATTTCATTATCTTGGTTAGAATGAGTGTAGCTGTCCTAAGTATAAAATTACAGAGTATTGGAGCAATTCCAGAAGATCTATTGGAGGAGACAATCCCACCTATTTTTTTTTGTAATTGATTAAGGTAAATATCTAAAGCCTGGAACAACTTCAAAGAAGCCCCTTCCCTTTTAATTAAACCTCTTTTTAACAATGTAGCTTTGGAAATCATCATCACAACACTGCTAGAAAGTTTATTATCTCCACCCTATGCTGTTGTGGCACAGACCTGCACTGACAGCTTCTTTACAGAAATCCAGGTAGCCAAGTTCCTGACAATATTTTTAAAAATCCTTTAAAAGATTAGCCCTCATGATCCCTCAATTTACCAAGTGATCTTCTGCTACCAAACGAGGGCTGCTCAAATTGAGAACAGCTTTGAGTCACCTCCAGGCACTGCGATTCCTCCTCTCCACCTCTCCCAGCAGCGGGGATTATGCTCATAATGCAGATCAATACTGGCTGCTTTAATACTCTGTGTTCAGTTGCTTTCCAATCCTCAAATTTAATCATGCAGCCTGAACGAGCAGCTTCATTGTTTTGGAGGAATTTCAATGTTTTCCAAAAGACATTTGCTTGGAAACAGGCTGGAGGAACAAGACATCACATTCTTCACATAAAAGTTCTTGTAAATTTTCAGCTGAAGGGCTTTAGTGTGGCTGTGCTTTAACTGATTGAGCTAGAACTCCTTTTCTGGTTTTTCTATGTTGATAAAGAATAGGAGCCAACAAATTTAATTTCATTCAGGGTGGAATTGTACGTTACAGCTCCAAACAGAGAAAACTCACCAGACAATAACTCTTCCTGTGGTGTCAACATCAGTTACCCCAGTGCTTTCCGTGCTGTTTCAGTCCCAGCAAAACAGTTTAGAATCGACTGATCTATATTTTCTCACCAAAGATGACACAGAAATATGATCTGCTGTGATATATCTGTTCTCCTTTTGCTGTGTGTATCCAATGAATTCATACATATTTTACAAAAGCCTTTCACCAAAAGCTCCTGCAATCCTATAAAAACGCCGGTTTCTGGTGGCTGCTGAGGTGCAGGAAGATTGATATTTGGGAAAATGATTGACTTCAAAAATAACTTTGGGTTCTCTGAGCTGCTTCCCTAATGCAGGGAGCTGTAAAAACAGGGAGGGGGGAAATTCCAAGGAAGGGAAGGTGGGGGAATGATCACGGCATGAGCACGACCTGCTGAGTCTGGTGAGAGAACACATCAGCCCCACCTGCCTCAGAACAAACAAATCTCTGCTTTAAAATCTCTGTCTCCTGTTTTCTGACTATTTCCATCATAATTTAATCATTTTCCTGCTTTCCAGTGCTCTGTGATCAGAGAATCATTTGTTATTAATGGTTTTTTCCAGCCATTCTGGTTGCCACAATAGCTCCATCAGCAGCAGGCTTGAAGGAGGAACAATTAGCTCATGATTTTCTGTAAGCCTGTCCCAGCCATCACAAAAATCCAGCTGGGTGAACAAAGTGCAGAATCCTCTCGGAGTGCAAATGCTGTTTGCAATCTCACAATTTGCAGACTAAAAATTAAATGACTATTTTTATCCTCCCTTTTCTGCCAGACATTAACTAAATTTGTCAACGTTAGCATGCTTAGGATTAAAGTTTTATTGACTTTTTTTATTTTTATTTTAAGGCAAACTTAAAATGTGGCACATAAAGCTTTCATAGCTGCATTAGAAGACTTCCTGGCCCAGGTTCCAGCTTCCAGTTCTGCTGCCAGGAGCTGCTGATCCCAACCCTGGTGACAGTTTCAGTCTGCTGCTACCTGGCTCACAGCTCGGACACAGCACCCAGATTTGGGTTCATAAAAAAGGAAAAGAGTGAGAGATGGAGCCTGAGAGAAACTTCAGTGGGAAAGAGGAAGATCCAGTGGTGGACATCACCCACAGGTTAATGGGAATGGTCCCCAGGAATCATGGCTATGACACAGGGAACAGGTTGTAGTTGTGAAGGAAATGGATTTATTCACCATTCACTCTAAAGCCTCCTGGCAGGTTATTTTATGCTGCAGCCTTGTTTTCACTCCTAGGTTTGAGACATGAATTAAGGCCTTTTTCTGTGTTTCCATTGCCTCTGTCTCTCATTTCTGTGAGTTGTCTTCCACCCCTCCTCAGCATTTGCCACATGCAAATCTGCAGCTTTGAGGTGAGAGGAAAAGCAGAATTATTTTAGGAACTGCTGTTCTCACAAGTTCCCTTGATAAGCTGCTTTCTGAGGTCATTACCCACCCGTGTTTTTGAGCTTCTCATCACATTTCCTTTTACTCAAGAGAGTCCCCTGGTCTTCAGTTAACCAGACTGAAGCAGGCACAAATTTTTAACTCATTTCCTAAACAACTCGTTGATGTTCACTACCTGAAATATTCCAGTGAAGGCTTAGATACCTGTTTTGGTAATGTAACATTTAATAGATTTTCTAAGGTTTTCATTTATTTATAATTAAAATCATAGATAGTTTGGGTTGGAAGGGACCTTTAAAGGCCATGAGCAGGGACACCTTCCACTAGACCAGGCTGCTCAGAGCCCTGTCCAATCCCATAGTGAAGGGGCAGAATTTAAATTGTAATTTTTTACCTCTATTCCAGGAGATGAAGGAAGTGTCTTGGACTCTTTTATCACGTATTTCACTGAGCACAGCTGAATTCCCAAAAATTTCTGGGAATTTAATTGTGTGGGATCTGTAGCCGTAGCTGCTAAGAGGTGAAGGGGAAAATAATCAGTTTATGGTGTTATTTGGAAAAGACAGGAGCGATTCTTGGGGCTGGCCTGTGCAGGGCTGGGAGCTGGACTGGGATGATCCCTGTGAGGCTCAGAATCCTGGGAATGCTCTGTGATTTTGTGACTTTTAGTTCAATCCCGAGAGAGGCACCAACTTGCAGCATCTGCTGAGCCGTCAGCTCCACCTACAGCAAAGGCTGTTCATGGCTCTTGCACAAACACCCCGAGCAGACACCCAAGATCTCAGCACTGGCTGTGGATGCTCGAGTTCAGAGCCGTCCCACCCCTACAAGGAGCTGCAAACAAGCAGCGGATTAAAGGGGACTGCAGGGAATTACCGAGGCCTTCGTGGAGATGGGTTTTTAACAACAGGAACAAATCATTCCTAGGAGGTGCATTATTATGTGGAGCAGGAGAACACAATCCATGTCTCCTTCCTGAAGCCATCAGGATTGTTCATATTTCTGTTGCTAATTGAAAATAAGATAAAACCAACCCCACAGTCTGCCCACAGCAGAGCCTGACACAACTCACCAGTGCTCAGGATAATCCCCGGTGCTGGCTGGGTTGGGCTGGGAAAGGAGCTTCCCGTGAAATGATCCCAAATCTCCGTTTCGAACCCTGCATTTACCTCGTGCTTTAGCTGGAAGTGGAGCAGGCAGCTCTCTCCTGCAGTCACTACATGTCATGTGCACCTTCTCACACACCAAACCCATCGTGGAGCGTGTTTGATTTCCTGGCTGCCTTATTTGTTTACAACAATGCTCTTAAAATTGTCTCTCCCATCTGTGTGGTTCCTACTTGTTTGAACGAGAATGAGATATTAAAATGCCATCCAGATGTCGAGATGCATATCAGCATTAACATATTATGCAAATCGTCACCAGAATGGGGTTTTTTTCCTCCTTAAACAAAACAGTATTTGGAGGTGGAATGTAAAGAAGGAAAGCTGTAAAGGATGACAAGTGAAAAAAAAAATGCACTGAGCATATTCAGCTGAACTTTTCAATCACTTTGGATGAAAGGGTTATGTACAAAGTGTCCTCTGTTGTTTTCACTGTAAATCTAGAGAAGGACAATTGGAAGAAAACAATCTTGAAAAGCAAAACACAGAATAAGCAAGGAAGCAACACTAAGCCTGAAGAGCTCATAAAATTAATTCAGCGAAGTACAATATAAAATTGCCTCTGATCTCATGAGAACAGGACTTCATAAACAACAACAACAAATATTTGTTGGCTACCGGGCATCTAATTTAAGGAAACCTTTACAGATGGAGTTAAGTTCATTAATTCAGCAGTGTAAGATCATACTTGAGCCTTCATCGCTCTAAAAATTAGAAAATTAAGATCAATATCTTAACTTGAGGTCGGGTTTGGGGGGATCCTTACACTAACAATAAACACGATGTCTCTTGAGTTTCCCCTAAAACCCAAAAGTTTTAGATTTGTTATTTGGCTTCAAATATTTTAATTACTCTAAGCTTAAGCTGGATATCAGGACAAAAATTAAAATGGAGCCATATAAAGCAGAGGTGATGGAAAAAGGGTTTTTTTATCAAGTCACCCACATTATTTTTATATCAAGATAACATAAACCAGACTTAAATTGTGTCTGGCAGATGTCTGATAACCTGTTCTTCCACAGATCCTGCGCTATTTATTCCAGTGCCTATCTGGCCTTTAGGATGGACATTTTTCCTAAATTTCCCTTGCAATTTCATCATGGAAATTCTCCTATTCCCTCACGGATGGCAGAGGGTACAGGACACTTCCCAGCTTTCTCCCACTGAAGAAGGAGCTGGAGCTGAGGCCATGGAGGTTCCAGAAGAACCCTCCAATTCTGTGAAGGTATTTCCCCTCCCTCACCATCCCCCTTCAGACTAACCCAGCTCCGTCCTGCCAGGCTCTCCTCATGCTCCACTTTTTCTGCAATTTTGACCACGTTCCCCCCAGAATTCCCTTCAGTTCATCCATATCTGTGGAAATACTGGGTCCAACACAAGCCAGATATTCCAGCTGTAGAGTTACTGAGCAGTAGCCTCGAAGAACTGCTTCACATTGAAAATGTGCTGTTCCTGCTCACGTATCCTGATTTTCTCTGTGTTTCTCTTTGTTGATGACCCACCACCACAGCCCCTCTGCACACACCTTCCCTTCTTCCACCTTATCTGCAGAAGGTAGCTTGATATGATTTGTTCTCAGAACATCCATGCTGGTTCTTTTCTTATCATCCTTTATCTTCTGACAGATTGGCTGACTCATTATCCTGGTGTCTTCCTGGGCACAGAGCAGGAAATGACTGGGCTCTTATTCTTCCTACCATTTTTAACAATATATTCCTTCATTATTGATATTTTTTTGTCTAATACCAGTGGCACATTGTCTTCCCAGAGAGTGTCCATTGTGTGTCCCACAAGGGTTTAATGCACAGAGGGATGGAGAAGAAAGGATTGAATTTCAGCTGCTGCTGCAGCCACTCCTGAGCGAGGATCAATGATATCACAAAAATTGATCTTTAATAAATAGACTGAGAGTTTGAGTATATCCCGTAGCAGTCAGTGCAAACAGAGGGGCTGTGTTATGTGCTGTACATTTGGCAGAGTTTATGCACAATCCCATCCTGAAGACAGATTTTACAGTTCCTGTGGTTCAGCTCTAAAAGCACCAGAGATTTCTCATGACAATTCTCAAATGCCAGTCCAATGTCACAAGAGAGTAAAAAGAAGGAAATCTATCCCTATAGGTTAGTTCCTTCAGTCATTAAACCAGGAAAAAAATGCTGGTTTGAGGATTGTTGAGGAGTCAGAGAATAAATCTGCTTGTGGATTATTAATTGCAAAGTAAAAGCTAATTTTGCAATGAATGAACATGATCTGCTTTTTGTATTGGTATTTTTGGGGTGGCTGCACCCACAGCTACAAACATTTGTAAACCACCCCTCCGTCCTGCTTTGATTTGAATTGTTGAGAGTCATGAACTAACAGCAAGAGGATAATAGACCACCAGATCTTCCTGTAAATCTGATTTGTGCAAGGGATTAATGGAGTTGTAGCCACACTTCTTAAACCAACAGGGTGAAAATGAACTGCAATAAAAAGTTCCCCTTGGTGAAACCTTCCAGATGCTAAAAGCAGAATCCCAGTTCCAATGGGATGGAACAGGGGTCCAAACTCAACACATCCCAAACTTCTGCACCCCAACCTTGCACCAAGAACCCGGCAGGGAAAATTCTGGTTTGGAAAGGAGGCAATGGTAAAAGCTTGCTTGGATCACACCCCTACAGACTGCACAGCCCTGCTGGGGGGCAGCCTGTCCTGATTTACAGAATAAGATTATCCTAAATGTTGGGGAAGATGAAATAGGAAAGCCTTACAAAATATGATTACCTGGCAAAAGATGCTGAGAATATGGAAACTATAGGCGAGATTGAAATGAGAACAAGCTTTGAGTTAACAAACTCCAGTTACTGAACAACTGGAAAACAATGGCAGGGCCGACTGAAGGTAATCCCCCCTTTGATTAAACAATGCCCTTTGCTTGCAGACAGGTCCAAGGGTCAGAGCAGACCCTGCCAACTCATCAGAGGGTCCAGAAAGTAGATTTTAGAGTTTAAAATATAACCTCGTATGGTAATGTAATGATTCTTATAGGCTGTATGTAAATGTTATAAGATGTGTAGCTTATACCACATTGGTTAATGGAAATTAGAATATTCAGCACAGAAGATGATTTATTGGATTGTAAACGGGAACCGCGGCCACTTTTTGCCACCTTTTCCGCACTTTTTCTATCCTTTTCTGCCTCTTCTCCAGCTTTCTTGCTTACTCTCTTACTTCTCTGACCTGCTTCGAGCTGCGTCTGGCAGCTCCCAGCAGGTCCCCTACACCCACGCTCTTCTACAATAAACTTCATGCTGTAAGACCTGACTTCAGAGATCTCTCGTCTCCATCTGTGCCGACCGTCCGAAACCGAACAACACACAGCGTCCCCGCACCTAAACCTCAAACTCAGTGTGAGCTTGTCCAGCTGCAGAGGAGGCTCAGTGAGATTTGTGGCGTGTGGCTCCAGCAGGGCCCGGCTCTGCGGCTCACCCTGAGGAGCAGTCCCCACCCCAAAGGCCAGGCCAGCTGCTCTGCAGCCACTCACACCTCAGTGTGGATTCATCCTCTCACAATTCTAAAACACAAGCAGCTGATACAATAAATTCAGCTTTTCAGTTGTGATTCTGGTGGGTTTTATGGTGACCTGTGGTGGCCAACCCAGGTTTCAGGGGTACAAGCTGCACTCCCACACTTTTCACACACACAGGAGAGCTTTGGTGTGAACTGCTCTGACACCTCCAACACTGGCTAATTCTGCGCATTTAAAAGTCTCTTTCAAGGCCTTACCCAAAACTTATTGATCCTCCCTTGGCACTCATTGCCCTTCATAGACTGGGGGGCAGCCAGGCTCTTGCTGCCTTGTTTGATCTCTGCTGCTTACCAGAAATGCAATTTCTTTTCCAGCAGAGATCTGGACGCACTTTGCATATTTTGTCTTCCTGCATTACCTCAGGAGGTGTTTTCCCTGCTATCTGAACCTCCTGCACAGAGACCTTTGAAGGAAAAAATGGAATTGCATCAAGGGAAAGAAAAGATTTGTTGTAATCACGAGACCAGTTTAGTTAAAGATGGACAGCTTGTGTTGGAGCAGTGCAATATCTGGGTATTTTGTATACCTGAGGTGATATTGTCTATCTCACAAAGCTATGACTCTGTTAATTTAAGCAGATCTAGTGGTAACAATCATTTTACTGGCATATTAAGAAATATTTAATTTTTATTTGGCCCTGAGTCCTTCACAATGACTTTCCTCAAGCACATCAGCGAGCTTCAGGTGCACAAAATGTTCCCAACACACTGATTTTAGCTATAAATATTTTCTCTGAAGCTATTTCCTAAATATTTCTCAAATATTACATGGAGAGGTAATATTGGACTTTCTCAATTTACAGCACTACCTGTTTGTGTGGAATTATCACGAGCAGACAAAATATCTGCTGATTTGCTTGCAGGTACCAATACTTTTCAAGAAGGAATGCTGACAAATCTAGCCAGGAACACTTCACAGAGTGCAAGTGATTAAATGAGGTTAATACATTATTTATAACGAATGATTTGCTCAGCTCTATGCAAAATAGAAGAACATTTTTAACCAGTTAAATCATATGAGAAGAGGTGAAAGACATTATTTCCCTCATTTTTCTCATTTTCATGGCAGACTGTCTTAATTACTTATTAAGCCCTAACTTTGCCACTTGCCATGTGGCAGCTGACAATAAAGAGCTGTGCCTGAACAGATGAGTGAACATCTGGCCAGCCCTGGGAATAGTGGCATTGCTGCTTGCTCTTGTCCCCTTTTTTCAGCCACAAACTCCTTTCCTTGAGGTTTTGCTGTCTCCTTTCCTCTTTCATCCCCTGTACACTCGGTTCTAACAAAGAAATTGTGTCTGGAGGAGCACTGGAGTGCGGAGTGGAGAATGGATTCTCGTTAATCATGCAGGTACAGCTCACTGGATAATTCATAGCACATCTCCCTGCCACATGGAGGACTTCAGAACTGATTAACCAGCAGCTCTCACTGCTGTCCCACCACATAAGCAAGTGTGGCAATAAAAGAGGATTCAGCTCCACAGCACCACATAAGCTTAAATTTCACTGATAATAACAACGTGGGCATGGAAATGGGAGAGACGGGGAAAATATCTCAGGGAAGGGGGAAAAAAAAAGGATAACAAAACAGTTCTTCAACCCTAAAAATAAAAAAGCAGGAGAACATCGTACCAGGAAATGTAACAAATTTCCAAAGCGAGGCTGCAAGAGAAAACACTTCAATCCCACAAGAAGCAATTAGAAGATCCTGTGGAAATGGGGCATTAAAAAGATGAGTCTCCGAAGGAATGAGCTGCTCTTTCCTCATCTCTTTCTTTTATTGTAGTTCCAATGGAATTCATCTGGCTGCGCACTCTCTCCGCAGCGTTGGAACGGTGCTTTCCCCTTCCAGGGGATTATCTGGCCTCTCTTGTGAGGGGCTGTGAATAAGCAAAAGCCTTCAAGGCTGCTGAAGAGGATGGAGCCCGTTTTTATTTCTCTATGTAGAACACAAAGCCTGTAGGAGGGAAATTGCGAAATATTGTTCTTCTCTAACAGGCGATAGAGAAGCGCTTGGTTTATTTACTCCTCTCCCACCTGAACCGACCTCCAGCTTCATTTCAATAAATAAGTTCCCACTGCATGGTTTTTATGTGAGGAGTGGGGTAAAGAGAGGCAGGAAATGAAGAGAAATTCTTTTGTGGAGCGGATTATACCTCTCCCTCTTTCTCCCCTTCCTTCCTGCCTGTTTCTCTTGTCTTGTGGAGGGGGTTTGACCTGAAAGAATTTGGGCATCTCACAAACCAGGGCTCTCAGTCCTTGGGTTCAGACATCCATCACCTTCCAGATGAGCTCACGTGGTTTAAAATGCAACTTTTCATTGCAACTCTTCTGTCCAACTCACCTGGAATCTGAAAAGGCCTTTATAGAGTCTGCTCCTCACAATCCTGCCCTCAGTGATTCCTGCTCTTCCTTGGAGGGAACACAAATCTGGGTTAATGGGTTTTATGATCAACCAGCTCATACCTGTCCTATTAATAATGCAAATAGGAAAGGATTATTGAGTTATGAGGAGCTTACACACAAATATTAACCACTAATACATTCATTAGGCTGACTAAAGTATTAATTAGCTTTGATGCTGCTGGATTGCAGACTACCAGATAGTTTTACCAAGGCCTGCTCAAATTGATTAGAGTCATCCCATGCTGTGCTCTGTGTTTCCACAACAGAATTGATCTTTTTCCTGGATGAAGACAAACACCATCCTGAACCACATCTGGGGATGTTTGTGACTAAGCTTGCTTAGGGAAATAAGTAACAGAAATATCCCGCTGGAGTGGTTTATCCTGGATGGGATCTTACTCTCAAAGTAACCACTTTAAATTTGATGTGATTGGGTTTAGATCCAAAAGAAAAGCAGAATAAAAGATTCTCCCTGTTTCAGTGGGTACTGTAGAGGTTCAGCCCCATGGCAGGGGTGGCACTGGATGAGTTTTAAGGTTCTCTCCAACCCGAACCATTCTGGGATTTTCTGCTCTCACCCTGGAGAAATGAAGGCGACAATCCTACATGGAAAATCATTATCCTAATGAGGTGGACACTGTGGATTTCTCTGCAGGTGGAAGTCAGACTAAATTGGTCTTCTCAGCACACTCAGCACAACTTCAATGCAGGCACTTGGTGAGGAGGGTGTAAATATTGGTACTTTAATATTACACGGGTTTAATAATCATAATTGGGTTTTTCATGTATCTTTGAAATGGTTCGAGACAAACATATGAAAGATGATTCTGAAAATATCACTGGTCTGAATTGACACGAGGTCATTTCACTGCATGTCTGGAGGGTTAGAAAAGTTCGTCAGGGCTTGATGTGAGATGAATATTCTCAAGGTATCAAGAGGGTGGGTCTCGATCTAGGAAAATTTCAGTTTCCTCACAGTTTTCCCCCCCAACTCTGAATGGATCATTGTCCCTGGAATATTTTCTCATTTCTCTGACTTCTGAAAGTGTCTTTTCCTTTGCAGCACTTCACTGACAGTGAGTGGCAGTTGTTCATTAACCATTATCTCTTCTAATTTTCTGTGAACTAATTGCAAGGAGCATAAGAAAAGCTATTAGAATTGCAAAGCTCTGAGGGGTAAGAGGAGAAAAAGAGCAGGTCAAGATCACTGCAATTTACAGCAATATTTCTTTGCAGAAATGTGGGGGTCTAAAAGTCAATTGTTAAAAAGAAAGCAGAAAGAGGCCTCCAAATATCAATTCAAAAATCAATAAAAATGTCCAGTTTGATACAAAGTTTTACAGCAATTTCTAGGGAAAATACTTACCTTATGACATGACAAGCATCTTTATTGCATAGGGTAAATGAGCCAGTAAAAGCAAAAATATTGGGAGCATATTGGAGCAGAGCAGCAGGACTGAAAAACAGGAATACTCAGGCACAAGATAACAGAGGGGGAAAAAACCCTAAACCACTCCATTTGAGGTGATTCTTGCAGTCCAAAGCTGTTTTCTGAAAGAGGGAACAAGCTTGGTAATCAAAAGGCATCATTATCTGGCTAATGTTTCCCAGAATTCGGAAAGAAATAGAAATAAAATTATTAAAACCAGCACAGGTTATGGGCAAAGCAATTTTGCTCCTGTCTGCCCTGATGTGTAACCCCAGCAGGAGATTCCTTATGACTTGAGGTGCTGATGATTACAAATCATCAGGTTCATTTACGTATCACTCATGGTTAAAAGTCACTTTTGATAGCAGTGAATGAGGGCGGTGAAAATTGTAAATTAAAATACATTCTCGAGCTGTTGTGTCAATGCAACTTCAGTAGCTCATGATAAAAAAGGTAGAAAAACCTCAATGACTGTTGTGGAAACCAAAATTTCCATATTTCCCTGTCTTAAAGTTGTGACAAATAGGTGGATGTAGCATGAAAAAACAAAAAACGAGAGGAAAAAACAGCTGGATTGGTCACATGTAGGCAACAAGCAAGATCTAGGAATCTTTATAAATCACATGGGCAGCCTGAGCAGGCAGACTAACAGGTGCTGAAACAACAGCTGACATCTCCAGCGTGATGGGGAAGAAATATGAGCAGCGTGAGGAGTTTGGACAAGCTTTAATTCAGCACAGCACACTTTGGGGAAATTGATGGCTTTTAAAATAACTCGGGAATGTTGCTGCCCTCCTCACGGTGCCTGCTGGCCCCTGGGACTAGGAGTGGATCCAGCACCATTGTTGGGACAACAAAGAGTGAGGCTGAGCAGGTACTGGTGGCCACTGGCAGCAATTAGAGGTGATTCCCATGGCCAATTACTCAATTAGAGCTGTTCTGACAACACCGCCAGCTCAGGAGTTAAAATAATGTCAGGGGAAGGATTTATTGCCAGGCAAAAGTCCTTCTGCTTGGGTGTGGGGTAGCAGAAAAGGTATTCCTGAATTCCTTGTGGATGAGAACAGAAAAAACCTCTGATAGCCTTGGAGCAGATTGAAGGCAGGTAAACAGAGCATGGGAAAGATCCGTCATCGCAATGAGGGTGGGAGGAGATGGCTCTGCCAGCCTGGTAACCTTCAGCAAGGAAATGCAGGATGAGCTCATTTGAACACACATTGGAAGAACTATGGGATGAAAAATTAGTTAAATAAATCACCAGGCGTGTCAGGTGATGCTCTGCAGCAGAGATGGATGTTTCTTTTTTAATTTACTGAAAAGGCTCAATCTCTTGGCTTGGACTCGAGCAACTTGAAGGTCCTTTCAACCTCAACTTTTCTAATTCTTACAGAGACTACAGGTTAAAGCAGCCACCATGGGAAAGGATAAAATCTTTTTTCACCCCTCCTCCAATGAGTTTATAAAGACTTTGTAGCAGCTGAATTTAGGGAAGTTGAATAACTTCAAAAGAACCCCAAGAAGCTGTCCCTGATGGTGACCTGGTCCATGGAGGACATCCAGAGGCAGAAATTCACCCTCCCATGAAGTCCAGGCCATGGATCATTAGGTTGGATCCTTCAGGCATCACAGCTGGGGGATTCTTGCTCTGGCTCAGGCTCATCTGCAGGGCCATGGAGCAGCCAGTGACTCCAGGGCTTGGTGACATCTGAGCTGAGGCCTTGAGGGCTTTAATTGAAATGTTTGTCTCAAAACCCACAATCATTTCAAAATGATTGAAATCCTCCAGTGGGCCTAGCCCATGGCACTGAACTGTATAAATTTACCCTTCTGGTGATGCAAATAATGCAGGTAAAAACTAATCCAAGAGAAAGGGGTGGGAAATCTGGCTGGCTTGATACAGTTATTTTCTGAGTCCTGCTGTAAGCTGTAGACACCTCCACGTTTTTATGGAGTTTATTTTCCACAATCCCTTCTTTGTTAATGAAAATCCAGGCGAGCAAATTAAAATAAACCCACCTTATCTCTCAGATTTAATGATTTCCTGCTAGCCCTCTTTAATGTTCAGGACTGACCTTTTTTTTCAAAAAATACTTACCAGCAAATTTGCCATCAGTCTTTGGTTTCTTCTCCCCTGGGATGGTCACCTTTTGCTGCCAGGTGTTGCTGTGTGAGGGTGAGCAGTGCCAGCATGAACAACTTTTACCTCTCCTTGAGCTCGGAGTTCTTGTGTGAACATTGTCAGCCCTTAAATCCTGGAATAAGGGGAATATTCAGCTCCAGAAATTTCCCACCCAGGTGATTAACCGTGTGAATGAAATAAGTGCTTTAGCAGAGTGCTGAGATATCAGCAAATGAAAATCTGTCCTAAAACGCAGCAAAACCTGCAGGACATTGCAGGTACCTGCTGAGAAAGCAGTGCTCTCCTGAGCTGTAATGTTTAATCCTTCTGGCTCTTGCCTTGTTCTCCTGGGGTGGGGGGAACACGGGTCCATGTGGTGGTCATGGCCACCAAAGTGCCCCTATTAATCTGCATTTTCTGCTCGCTGGCTGCTGGCAGTAAGGACACTTAACATTCCAATATCACTTCCCCTTCAAGGATACCGAAGAGCATTGGAAGCATTAAGCTCGGAGGTCGGTAATTTACTAATGAGAAAACTGATTCAAAGAGAAATTAGGAGCTTGTTCTCTCCTCCAGTGAAGCCAGTGGCAATCACTTCGTGCTTTCCTTGGGCAGACCGTGCGTGGCTTGTGAAAGGTCACACGAGAAATCACAGAAAAAATTGGACCTGACGTCCAACACCTTTTCGCTTGTTCAGCACAAGAATAATTGTCCCTTATCCAATGCCTGAATCCTTTTTATCTGAATCCCTGTTCCTTAATGCAATTTAGAAATATTCCAATAAATTCAGATTTTCTAAGCCTACATTTTCAAGTTCTTCAAAGCAGTTAAACTTTATCAAAAAGCTGCTGCTCTGTGTGGCTGAGACCTTCCTGAGGCATCCAGTTTCCATGAGGACATTGAAGAAGACACAATTTAATTCCTCGAACGCGCTGTTTGCGGGGTTGTGCTCTCCAAGGTCCTGATCCAAAGTGCTCAGTACTCAGCAGGAAACTTCCTGCCTCGAGGCTCCCTGGGATGTTTTTCAAGTCCCCTCTCCCTGGCAATATTTCAAGCAGTTGTTTTTGAATTTTCATGTGTTGTTTGTGTGGCTGGAAACCTTTATTTCAAGAGTTCAGATAAATGCCAGTTCTGCCATCATAATACACCTCAACACAGGTAAGAAATGCAGTGTTGTGTTTATAAATCTGACACATTCAGGGCCTGCAGCTGTAGTAACTCAGAGATAGGAGTGTTTATGCACAGAATCACCAGAGCACACACAGGATTATTTATCAGGATGGCCTGTGGAGAGAGCTGGTGTGGGGCATTAGCACCCACTTGATAGAACAGGAATAAACATTTCCTGAAACGACTCTGGGCAGGTTTATCACAAACACAGCTCTGTAATGAACCCATGGAATATTTATGCTCTACATTCCACCTGAAATATGTGAGAGCTGGCCAAGTAAAGCCCTCCCAAAACAAGGCAAGCAGGACACTTTTATAATGGTGATAAAACTGCAGCAGCATTCCTGGACTTTTATGAACCTTATGTTTCCTATCAGTGTTCCTTCAAATTATTTATCACTTAAACATCATTGCAGCACAATTGAAATAAATGTATTTCCATGGCAGACAGAGCAGACTGGAGTTTTTGCATTATTCAGGGCTTAACAAATTCGAGTGTGCAGTGAGTGGCAAACGTATTATTCTACGGTGTCATATAAAGGATTATTTCAGATGTTTGAAATAATGCATACAGTTAAAGGTTATGGGAGAATAATGTTAAAGAAATTCATTGTTTCAGGGTTGGCTGGTAATCTGAATGATAAAAAGGTGATGACTGTTATAGCCTTGAAGCATTACAGTCATTTGGCTATGATAATAGTTCTCAGATTTGCTTATGGCCCTAATATGTTACCTGAAAGTTAAAATCAGATTCTCAGCTCTGTTGGCACATAATGATCACTTATTGTCTAGAATGTAATTTCTGAAAGAGAATGAGAGTTGATCTCGAGGATAAATCCTGGTTTATTTTATGTTTTCCCTTTTTTTGTTGTTGTTTTTCTTTTTCAGAAGAGCTAAACATGGAGTTTGTATTTCAGAGAAGGAATCAATTCAGGATCATCATTTCTTGAAATACACCGAGATAAATCTGTCTCCTGCTCCCTGCTTTTATAGCTCTTTGTTCCGAGCTGTTATGGACCATGGGCAGGCAATGTTTCTGCTGCTAGGAGCAATCCACCAAAGCTGTCAGGTGCCAGAGCTTCAAACCAGGCCCTACAGACGGTTTGGGGTTTGCTTTTGGAGTACTTTAAACGGACAAGTGCAAAGGAGCAGCTCACAGAAACCTGCCCTGGCTTTGGGCCTTGGCTGGGGCTCCAGTGGGAGGGACACAGGCTCCAAGGTGACTTTTCTGAGAGTGCAAGGATTCCAGACTGGTTTGGGTTGGAAGCGAGCCTAAAATCCACCCAGTGCCACCCCTGCCATGGCAGGGACACCTCCCACTGTCCCAGGCTGCTCCAAGCCCCAGTGTCCAACCTGGCCTTGGGCACTTCCAGGGATCCAGGGGCAGCCACAGCTTCTCTGGGCACCCTGTGCCAGGGCCTCCCCACCCTCAAAGGAACAATTCCTTCCCAGTATCCCATCTAACGCTGCCTTCTGGCAGTGGGAAGCCATTCCCTTGTCCTGCCACTCCAGTTTCTGCACTCTCAGCCTTCCCAGAAGTCCAAACCTTCCCCTTCCCAACAGAAAGACAGGAGAAAAGAGTCAGAGTCACAATCTTCACTCCTTTCCAACCACCCCAGGCCTTTGTCCCAGCTCTGTTACAAACAATTCCCACTCTTGTCATAACACCAGCACTTCACAATCCTTAATTCATCATTTTTAGGATTCTCAAATGAACAATTTGCTGTCTGTGGTCATTATTACAGGTAGAAAATCTAAGATTGCAGCTCTAGCCACAGCGAGGTCACTCAAAAAAGCCCAGAGCAGAAAAGAGATCAATAATTATTTGCATTGTGTGTTATAAGTATAAAGTTTGGTA
Source organism: Orthonyx spaldingii (assembly GCA_013397795.1). Lineage (NCBI taxonomy): Eukaryota > Metazoa > Chordata > Aves > Passeriformes > Orthonychidae > Orthonyx > Orthonyx spaldingii. Next base: position 1,259,030 of record VZTJ01000988.1, on the reverse strand, counting down.
GCAGAAGAGCTGTGAAAGTCAAAGCACATTTCTATTTGATTGTCTCTCTCTAGAAATAGACTCACCCAAAAAAAACCCCAACAACAACCAAACAAAAAAACCCCTCAAAACCCAAAACGCAAAAAAACCCCAAAGCAAAATCAAAAACCAAAACCAAACCCCAAAAGAACCCAAAAAGGAATACAAGGAAAAGGAGAGAAAAGAATGAGAATAATATTCCCGCAAAAACTGGTTCCAGACAAACTGAAAAATAGGTGAAATGGTGTCACAATTATTACAATCCAGAATAGAAATTCAATATTTGTTCTGCAGTTTGTTCCCTGCTTTGCTTTATGGGGCTGGGCAGTGTTTGATTAAAAAGGGAGTCGTGTTTGCAGGGTGCATTATTCTTTCCCGATTTCACTTTTACAACTCAGGGTAGTCCAATAAATTTCTTACCCCAGAACCTTTCTTATGTCCCTGTATTTCTGGAGCTTCACAGGGCTGATGATTGGAAATCAAACATTCAGGGGAGATACTGCAGTTAAGTATTAAACCTGACAGCTTTTATATGGCGAGTACAATAATTGATTTCATGTTATGCTAACCTGCTCAGCAGGTTAAAGCAGCCAGGAGAGTTCCATTTCATAGAGTAGGCACTGAATTATTATTTTTTTAAGTTTTTAAAAGCATTGAGTCAATTTACATTTCAATTTTCCTTTCTAAACACTTGTATAGATGAAGAATACAGTGAGTGCTTGCCCGGGCAGGAGGACAAATTCAACTCTGAAGTTTCCTCTGAGGAAAAAACAAACCATTGAAGTAGTAAACAAATCAGTAAAATATTAAAAATAACTCAAATTCTTGAAGGAAGGGGTTATATCTTTATTTGCTGCCTTTGTTCTGGTCCATTTAGCACCTGCTGGTGACTTCTTGGGGAAGTGGGGAGTGCTTGGAAGTGGAAAAAGTCTGAGTGATGCCTGATCTGAGTGACTCCTGGTATTTCAGAGTTTAAAGGCAAAAATCCTGACACTCTTTAAGGAATATGGTACCAAAATCCGCTGGCATAATGTCAGTGCTGAACAATTTTGGAGTCACTAAGTCTCTTCTTGCCCAGAAAAGATCCAGGGAAAAACTGATACTTCCAATGTCCTTGATAATCCTCAGACTGGAGTGCACAGTTTGTTATCTTGCCCCAAAATGGAAAATTATCTGTGTTCTAAACCACTGCTTTTTAAAGCCCATATATTAATATAAGGGAATAAAAGTGGGATTCACAGAGTGCTGGTGGACATGAAAGTTGCCCAGCTTTCCCTTTCCCTCCAATTCAGATCATCTCAACCAGTCAGCAGGGAGATTAAATGTGTCTCTTATTTTTCAGGAAGTCCCTAAACTGAAAATCAAGAGGTCTGGGTTGAACTGCCTTGGGCTTTTCCTGCTGTTTCACTTCAGGCACACATTTTACCCCTGGAGCAGGGAGGTTCCTCCTGTGGGCAGCTGCTCCAGGATTCACATTGGTCCCACCCCACAGTCACTCATGGCATGCCAAATGGAAAACCATCAACTCCAGGATTAATTGATGAGAAACCACCTTTCTACCCACTCCTAAGAGTTATTGCCATGCCCCAGTGCCCGTTGAAGGAACAGAATTTCCTCAGCAAGGCCTGTACCTGGTCAGAGACTGCTTCTTTTTCCAGGCAGTTTTTGCTGTATTTGTAGTGAGAAATGAGTGTCACTTCCTTTCTGCACATTAGAGCTGCTGAGCTGAAGAAAATGGGTATCACTTTTCTCTTAATTCTATAATCTTATTATCCCAGCTCCAGTAAAAACTGATAATGAAATCTGAGGATATTGAGAACTTGGATTTTTTCCATTAAGTTTAACTTGGTATTTTTTTCCAGCGCTGTGGTACTTACCATAGTCCAACTCTTTTTAAGACCATCCAGGGAAACATAAACCCTTGCAGCGAGCCATTTTCTGTCAAAATTATATCTGACCTGCATATTTTTGCAATTCTCTGATGCATTATACAGTCAGATCAGGTTGTTCCTTGACCACTTGTTCACCCCTATCAATTGCATTAGCATTTAACCTGTCAGTTTAAATTACAAAGGTAACAAAGGTTTGGGAAGGTTACAATAGATCCAATCTCACACAGAAGTGGGGAAGAATAATCTTAAATCATCCTTGCATGGGAGTGTTATTTTTTCTCCTGACATACATTTACTCACCTTCTAGAAGCGTCACTGGGCAACTTTTTATGGTGAGGACAACATGGGATCAGCACAACCCTGAGACAAGCAGGGATATTTTACTGACATTAGATTGCATCTCCTGCATCTTTACTAATTTTCCCTTCTATTCTCCATCCGTTTTCAGAGTTAAATTTCCTCTTTTTCCTCCCTCTCTGTCTGATCAGTAAATTAGGCCTTATTCTCCAGGCACATAAGAACATCATCAAGGATTGGACTCCTTTAAATTCTTAATCCTTTAGCCTTGAATAGAATCAGAGATTGGAATTAAGGTTGGAAAAGACCTTTAAGCTCATCAAGTCCAACCATCAACCCTAAACCACGTCCTCAAGTGCCACATCCATGCAGTTTTTGAACACTTCCAGGGATGGCAACTCCACCACTGCCCTGGATGGTCTGTTCCAATTATTGACAACTTTTTCCATGAGGAAATTTTTCCTGAGATCTTATCTAAACCTTCCCAAACATGAAGATCCCTGCAAAAGGGAGAGCTCAGCTTCTTCTCAGCATCCTGTGCTATTGATTTTACCACATCAGGATCTGGAAGTGTGTATTAATAAAATACCAACCTGTAATTCCAGCACAATTAGGCGAAATCTGTTCTCTTTAAAACAATTTCATACGCTTGGGAAAACCTAAAAATCATGTTAATTTTACCTGGGATTTTTCATATTTCCATAACGACTTAATAACACATTGGCAGTGATGTCAGAATTTCAACTGTGGCTTGCCTGAATACAAAATATGACATAATTCCTCCCACATCTACCCATTCCAACATTTCGGTGCCCTCCAGCACCAACCCAAGCAGCTGAACAACATAAAAACCCTCCATGGCCTTCTGCAGAAATAAACCAGCACATGGTGGGCCAAAAATGCCCCTGAGCGAAGAATTGGAAAAAATAAAATCACAAAAGCAAAATCCTGATAACTTATAAATATGCATTGCTTTTTGTATTTATACATAAATATCTGTATTTATAATACAGAATGCAAATGTATTTATGTATTTATACATAACTAAGTGCATTACAAGTACAGGTATTCCTCCCTTTTTCAGTAAAGGTGGAACAAAATTCTCTGCCAACAATATTCACATGCACAAAGCTCCCATCAAAGTTTGCCTGCATGGAAACTGCAGCTTTAAGGTGGTGAAGCAGCAAAATCAAAAGTAAAGCCAGACTGTGGCTGTTACTGAGCTCAGGAAGCACAGTTACATATTTCTTTTAAAACAAAGAGATATTTTGAAATTCTTGCTTTCAGTGTGGCCTGAACACATTTCAAAAAGGCCCTGAAACAGCAACGCCTGCATCTTAAGTTTGAGCAATAGAGAAAGGCTAAAAATAACGTTGGAAAAGTAGTTTAAGGAGATCTCTTTGCTCCACAAATGCCAGCACTTCCCCACGCAGCTGTGGCACATGAAGTGTGCCTGGCAGGATGGTGTTTAATAAGCAGGAGAGAGGAGCTTGGCCCACATTTGGCTGGAGAGGCTCGGCTGCTGGGTCGGGATGAGATCCCAGCTCCCCAGAGCAGAGCAGCTGCCGCTGCCTTGGTGCAGAGCAGGGTTTGAGGCAGGGTTTGTGTGCTGGGCTCTGGGCAGGACAGCTGATTGCTGTAATTAGCTGGATGGAATTATCCAGATATGCAGATATATTTAAATGAATAACTGGAAAAAGTGGAGAATCATGGAATGGTTTGGGTTGGGAGGGACTTAAAGATCATCCTGTTCCACCCCTGCCATGGCAGGGACACCTCCCACTGTCCCAGGCTGCTCCAAGCCCCAATGTCCAGCCTGGCCTTGGGCACTGCCAGGGATCCAGGGGCAGCCACAGCTTCTCTGGGAATTCTATCCCAGGGCCTCCCCGCCCTCACAGGGAACAATTCCCTCCCAATATCCCATCTATCCCTGCCCTCTGGCAGTGGGAAGCCATTCCCCGTGTCCTGTCCCTCCATCCCTTGGAAATTGTCTCTCTCCATGTTTCCTGCAGCTCCTTCAGGCCCTACAAGGCCACATTGAGCTCACCCCAAAGCTTCTCCTCTCCAGGCTGAACAATCCCAGCTCTCCCAGCCTTTCCTCCTAATAGAGGAAAATTTCCTCCTAATAGGCTGCTCCATCTCTCTGATCACCTTGGAGAAGTCTCCCACAGCTCAGATAGGGCAAAACTGAAGTTAATTAAACTTTGGTCCTAATCTTTACATTCCAGAGAAAACCAAAATAAGATGCCAACTAACAAAAGCCAAATACAAGTACATTCAAAAGCTGTGCTATCATATTTTGACTATGCAGATGTTATTCTGAAGCAACAAGAACTGCTCTCCCCTGATCAGAGAACTCTTCTTAAGACAGGATGAAGTACTTCTCCTATTTCAGATAATATCCTGGGGTGTTTCAAAGGAAAATGAGCATTTAAATAGAGAACAGGCCTTGTAAAATAATCTCATCAAGACCTGCACTGGTGCACTGTAAAACACTTCAGGACTTTTTGAGCACTAGTGATTCACAATCTGTGTCCAGCTTCTTCAAATATCTTCAGCAAATGCTTGTGGAAACACTCCTATACCCCCATTTGGAACTCCAATTTAAACTACTCCTTCTAATATTAAATCCCCAATTGTTTAGTTTCCTGTGGCATAAACCCAAATGCAGTCCCCAGTCCTACCAAAAATAACCCTCAGCACCATTTGGTCTGTTTTCCCCATGAATATTTACAGCAGCTCAGGTGTCAGAGACTCCTTTCAGCTGAAAAAAGACCTTGTTCAGGTTTTATTGATGTGGCTCACGATATTCCTGCTCCTGTACAACACAAGGTCACGCTGAATTTCGATGTCACACTTCATTAAAGTGTGCACTGGGCACCCTTGGCTCGTGCTGCTCCCTGACCCCAGCACCCTGCACTCCATGAACATGAGCAAGGCTTTCTCCTGCCACATTTGCAGCATTTTTGCACAGTCAGCCAATCAATATTGGTGAAAAAATGACCCAAAAGTTCCCTGGCTGTGATTATCCTTGCAACACTCCCAGCCTGGTGGTGCTGTCAGCTGTGAGGACAGCCCGCACCTGCACTCGATGGTTTCGAGCCTTTCTTTGGCTTGATTCACAGCAAGAGTTTAAAAATAGATCTTTCCTGCCTCATCCAGGGAAATAATCCCCTTTGGAGGATGTTATCTTTTAAGCAGAACCCATGAAATCATGGATCAGAGAGCTGGGCTTTGAAACTTCCAGCGAAGCTGAGAAATTTGCACAAAATGAAAAGTTTTATTTCAACAACGTCCTCTCTTTTCCCCCAGAAAGAAATGAAAGGGGGAAAAAAAGTCCTGATTTTCCTGTATTTGCCATTCCAGCTGGATTCTCAATCCCCATGGAATTGGGTGCTATTTGATATGGCACACATGCACTATTCATGGCCTGCAATCGAGCTGCAAGCTCAGGAGTTCAGTGCCACCGTCTGTCATGGAGTCAGTCTGAGGCTAAATAACTTCATACCCCGGATTTTGGTGCCCTCCCTCTATTCCTGCTTGGCAGAGCCAACGCCCCAGCTGAAGGCTCCAGGGCCGTTTGTGTGCAGTGCTGACCTTCCCTTGGGGCATTGCTGGGATTTGTCACTGTTCTGTTCATGACAGCAAATCCAATTTACCAGGCCCTGCTGCCTGTGCTGCCAAATTGCTGAATTTAAATATTTAAATGGAGAATGGGTTTGCATTTGAAGTGACAGAGTCACTCTCTGAGATTTCTTGGTGTAGTGTACAATAGGAGAATTCCACCCAGAAACTGCAATCTTGGAATAAAAACGGGGCAAAAGATCATTTTCACTTACCTGAGGAATTCCACTGGAGCAAAACCCGTCCTGGTTTTCTCTAGTTCACATCACACTTTGTTACACCCAGGGCTTTAATTTTTTTTGTATAATTATGTTTAGCTTAGTTTTTCTTCTTTTCCATTTGATAACTGCCAGAACTGCAAGGAGATAAAGAAAATGATGGTTAATCACAGTGAGACTATCAGAATTCAGTAAACACATTTCTCATGCTTCTTAATCCTAAAATTAATGAAATCTTATTATTTTCCTAATCCTACTGTCAATATGAGCTTCCTGGAGGCTTTTGAGAACCTCCTCAAACTGAAGTTGAGCAGAGCTGGTAACCTGATCTCTGGAGATGCCTGAAGAGTCCAGCTGTAAAATCAGACAAAAATATTGAATATTTTAAGTGATTTGGGGTGTCTCCATTGACAGGTGTCTGTCAACTCATCCAAAACCTTCTCAAAATCACCCCCCTGTGGGTAAAGAAGATTTTGCTTTAAAAACATGGACATTAGAGCTCACAATTTAAAAAATTCCTCATGTTTCAGAAAACCACACCTCCCATAACAGAGATCCCTTACTGGTTGAACACATAAACAAGTTTCAAACTGACACACCTTGCACGGAATTAACTAATTAGGTGAATTTTATACCTGTTAAATGAACCAAGACAAAATGTGGTGTGAACCTCCTTAATTCAATTCCAAGCTGGATTTATTTGCTTTGGGAGATGTACAAGTAGAAACTCAATCAAGACAAAAGATCCCTGCTCCTCCACTCTGTCTCCTGCTGATAGCTTTATATTAATTTAAATAATTGGAGAAGGCCATTCAAATAAATACAGCTCTGCATTTAGAGAAAGGCACGGTTTTTCTATTAAAAGGTCTCAGAAAATGAGGATAATACTGGGGATAGAGAACTGGTCAATATTCCTCTCAAAGTGGACGGGTTAAGTGCACTAATTAAATTAAAAATACTGAAATTTTTTTTTGTCCTCCCCCACCTGCCAAGGCAGGGTATTTCTGGATAACCATAGGGAGCAGGTGCTTTACTCTCTTGTGAATGGAAAAATACAAAGGAAAAAATAGGAAACTAAGGAAGAAATAAGAAAACTTGTGAAAAGAGGGGGGGAAGGTAAAGCAAGAATTTCTGCAAAGGGGGAAACTGCTGAACAGTTCTCTCGGGCAGAACTGAAGGAGATGAAACACATGTTGGCAACTTAATGCTTATTTTTCTTTCTTCTCTTTTCTTTATCGCCAAAGGAAGGAAAGCACTTCCTCTCCCATCTTCGATCAATCCATCAGACAGCAGACCAGCAAAACTGTGTCCAAACAGAAAAGTATTTCCACGGCAATGGAAATTCTTGAAGAAATGCCTCTATTTTTGCTTGATAAATTATTTCTTCATTTCTATATTCATACAAAGCACATGTATTTTCCTGCTCCATTGAACAGAGAAATCCTGTGAGTTCCCAGAGAAAGCTGCTATTAGGTTGTTTTTCTCTGACTGAAGAAGTTATTTGCTGTCGTTTTCAAACTACAAAAGCTTTGCTGTCCTTCCTGTGCCCTATTGAGCACAGGTGCAAATTATTTTTTTTTTAAATGTTATTTTAAATGAAAGATGGTTTCAAACTTTAAATTCAGGAGTTTTCTCAGAACCAGGATGTTTGCAAAGTAACTTGACAGGATCCTGATGTTGCAGTAATGCCCAATTTCAAGCAAAGTCACGATTAGAAATGGATCAATATTGTTCAGCACAAAAATTTAGTGTTCAGTAGGACTGAGGCAAGAAGGAGAATCCCAGGAAGATCCCAGAAAAGCTAAAAAGCACCAGGAATGGGCTGGAATTTGCTAAGAAAAGATGAGAGACAAGCAGGGCCCTAAGCTCGACTCTGGTGATGGGGACAAGCTGTTCTCAGGAAAGCAGAAGACACCAGAAAGATGAAAACCAGGCTGTTAATGCTGATTTTCCCTTTAAATTCCTAAGTTTTTTCTAAGTCTGGAAGATATCAGCAGGGCAGCAGTGAGGAAGTTCCCACTGAGTGTGGATTGAGCTTGGTTTTCCCACAGGTTTTCACCAGTTTGCAGGGAAGTTCAGTACGAGACAGGGTGTAAAGCTGTGATCTCACATTGCCACCCACCAACACTCCCCCTCTTTTTTTTATTTTTTTTTGTCAGGTCACTCAAATTAATTGGTTTCAACTTCCTTTTTTTTTTTTTTTTCAAGTGGAAGTTCATTAAAATTTTGAAAAATTGCCATCACAAGGAAAAGCACAATCTCCAGTTAACAGTGTCAACCTGCTACTGCACCGGCTTCTTTTTCTTCTTAATTGGATCTGTTGGATCAAATTCTGCTTAGCAAACAGCTTGGATTTGGGCAAATCAGCAGGTTTTTCCAGTGGGGGGGAAGAAAAAATTATCAAGAAATTCCCAACCATCCCAAAGAATTTCCCAGATGTGGTGGTATCTCGATGAAGTTGTAGCCTATTTAAAACTAATTTCTTGTATATTTAAGTTCTTGCTGAAGTGTCAGGGGACAATCAGTCACCACTTGTACTCAATAAACTGGGAGATGATACTCCAGGAATCGATGCAGCTCTGCAGAGATTTGAAAGATGTGCATTTATTGGAGGAAGCAGTAAATAAAAATAAAGCCTCGCTGGGATTTCACTTCAGTGTCCAATGGGTGAGGTTGTACTTGTGTGCATGTATAAATAACAATTACAAATAAAAAGCCAAAGGGAAGGGAAAATTGTAAACTTAGCAACTATTGACTAATATACAAAAAAATAAGGCCAATGTCATGGAGTTGCATTCTGCTATTCTAATTCTGCACTCATTTGCATAAAGATCCTTGCTGATTTGATGCAGATAATTCCTGACTCTCCACTTCACCAAGAAAAATCGATTTGGGTTATTATAGACTAACCCAACATTTTCCCAGTGTTTGTTCCACACCCTGAGCTCTGCTGCTCTCACAGGTGGGTTCCAGAGGCAAGAGGAGCAATGCCTGGCACTGTGAGTCCACAGACAGCACGAGGAATAATCTTATCTCAATATTGAGTTAATGCTATTAAAGGTATTAAAGCATTTTAAAGACTTCTTGTCCAACTCACAATTAACACTTCTTCAATCTTCTTAAATTATCAAGCACTATGAAAATAGACAAGGTCATTGTTTTATCTGCAATAAAGTCACAGGAATTGCCAGCGAGTATTACACGTATAATTAACAGTGTGAAATTTATTCAATAAAGCTCTCATTTAATTACAGGAACCTATTACACTGAGTGATGTGTTAGGGGTGATTTATATCTCAGATGTAAATATTCAGAAAGAGACCTCCCATAATGAAAGCAGCTGCTCTCTGCTCTCCATCAATGTTCAGCTCTGGTGTGTTGGTACAATATATTCAATATTGGGAAGAAATTCTTCCATGTGAGGGTGGAGAGGCCCTGGCACAGGGTGCCCAGAGCAGCTGTGGCTGCCCCTGGATCCCTGGAAGTGTCCAAGGCCAGGTTGGACATTGGGGCTTGGAGCAGCCTGGGACAGTGGAAGGTGTCCCTGCCATGGCAGGGGGGGGCGCTGGATGGGCTTTAAGGTCCCCTCCAACAATTCCTTTTGGGATTTTGGGATTCTTTGTTGACACCAGGCCCTTATAAGCTGGCAGTGATCATTTTGGGAAGATTTAGTGTCACCTGTTGGAAGCATGGCTGATGCTTCCCTGGTCTTTTTCAGGAGTGTGGCCTTGGCCACCAGTCACAGATACAAACTGATGGTGAGCTGTGACAGTGTTCTCTTTTTGTTGGTGTTCCTTTCACCAACAGTGAAAAATTGAAGTTTATCAGCAATCCTGTCCTTTTCTCCATCCATAAATTAGGAATCCACACCGATTTGCACTGTTAGAAAGATGAAAATTGGTTTGGGATTTTTTTTTCTTAACATGGAAAAATAAATAATCCTAATACTCGCTAATAAGGCATTTCTTGTTGGGGTAAGATTCTGTACTTACACATTCCATGTGCTCCCAGTGCCTGCCTGCCCTTGGGTTTTCCAAAATCCAATGGAGGCTGCACAAAGCTTTAAACCCCAGAGGTTTTAAACAGAGAGACATTTAGAGCTGCAATAAGTCACTGCCTCTGCCTGAGCTACCCGTGGGCTGTTTTAGCACCGAAAGCATGGCAAATCCCTCCATTACTTAAGTCTTTTCCTCCACAGATCTCAGAGCTTTCACAAAAAAGCCGTTGAATGAAGCCGTTTATGTGTGAACAGAACACCTTTCTCCTCAAAAAACGCTCACTTATGTTATCACAAATTTAAGCAACAACAAAAACTTCAAACCCAGTCAAACCCAGCGGTGTCAAGCTGACAGGAGTTGATGACACTCATAAAAGGAACAGCTTTCTAAAGAGACATCTCTCTCGTGGAAAGTGTTAGCCAATTGATAACACAGGTAATATTCAGCACTCCAGATCTATGCTGATGCATAAAACTGCTGTCAAAACCGCTGCCTTTATTGACATCATCATGAATACTTTGCTCCCGAGGTAAAGACATTATTGTCAAGGGTAGCTGAAAACATCAGAGAAGCTGTTTCTCAGTTTAACTATGTAAAAGTCTGTTGTTAAAACTCTTTACGAGTCCTTAACATCAGGAAAATTCTGCAAGAACCTCGTTCACAATAGGATGCCTCACTTAAAATCCTGAAAGAGGACACAGCCTTAAGTTGCGCCAAGGTAAATATAGGTTGGATATTAGGAGGAACTTTTTTACAGAAAGAGTGATAAAATATTGGAATGGTCTGCCTGGTAAGGTGGTGGAGTCACCATCCCTGGACGTGTTTAAAAAGAGATTGGATGTGGCGCTCGGTGCCATGGTTTAGTTTAGTTGAGGTGTTAGGACAGAGGTTGGACTCGATGATCTTAAAGGTCTCTGCCAACCTGGTGATTCTGTGATTCTGTGATTCTGTATTTTAACTGGAAAAAGCACTGGATTGGTGTCACTGGGCACTGGAAATCCCAGCTGTGCCTGCCCACACCACCTCTCACATTCTCTGTACAGCCCTGCCTGGGGCTCTGGCAGGTTTAGAGAATCCAGTGGATGGAAATTGCCTCAGCTGATGAGGAAACGACTCAAGAAGTGATTTCAAGAGGCCACAATAAGGAAGTCAATCCAGCCACATAGATCTCATCATAAACCCGTGGAGTACTGCACACATCCAGTGTCTGGGAGCAACAGAGAACTGTGGAGGGGCAAAACAAAACCTGCTGTGCCCTATCCAAAAATAGATTCATTTTCACAATCATAGATTCATTAAATTTTCTGAATTGGAAGGGACCCACAAGGACCATGAAAATCCAACTCCTGGCCCTGCTCAGGACACCCCAGGAATGCCAGCACGTACCTGCACATAAACGGAATAAACCATCGCCTCCCTCTGTAACCTTGGTGTAATTGGCAGGAAAAACCAAGTCACTGAAGACCTAATCTACAAAAACATTTCAGTTTGCCACTGGGTGGAATCCAACCCCAGAGGCACAGGGACAGGCTCACGTCCCTCTCCTGGTGCCCTGATGTCCCCCTGCCCCTTCCAGAGCTCAGGGCCAGCACGTGCTGCCCTGTTTGGCCCCGCCACTGTCCCCGTGACATCTCATCCCACTCAGCTCCTCCCTCTAATGTAATGTGACTGAGATGAAGAAACCTCCTGCTCTCCAGAGATCGATTCTGCTCGAGCGCAGCACATAAATGAATATTTTACAAGCCCTATAAATGCAGCCCTTTCCATTTTTCCTTTCCAGTTCTGCCGTTCAAAGGCAGACGCTGGTGCCAATTTAGGGTTTAAAGTTCCCATCTGAGGATCAGGCAGAGATTTCAGCCCCTCACCATCTCCCCCTTGGAGGGCTCTCTCACCAGCTCCAAAAATAACCCACGCTGCTGCTTGGTGGAGAAATTTGACAGAATCCCAACTCCTGCTTAGCTGTAACAGCTGATTATTAAAAATGTGGGATACTCCAGAAAACACCTTCGTGAGGTCCTGAGCATCAGTGACCTTTCTGTTGGGAAAACCCAAACTGCACCAACACTGCTGAGTGTGAAACCTTTTTAATCAGAGAACCCTCTCTAGGAATGGCTCCATTCCTTAGCATCCAGTGGCCAATAGCTAAAATGGTGTTCCTTAAACGTGGCTATAGGGAATTAACACTCAGCACCTCCAGATCCTGCTGCAATTGGCCTTTGCTTTGGACTTCAAAGGCAATAAAAAAGTAATATTGAGATCAAAGCCTCCCAGCACAATCACACTTTCTGAAGTTTGCAAACCATAGAAATCAGAGGCGTTTTAGTTCGCTCGCTCTTGTCATTTTTTTGAACTCCTGAGCACTTTGAGCCTCTGTTCAAAGTTTTGATATAAAGTTGTGTTTTGATGCACAAGGATCTGAAGATGCCAGGGAATTCCAGATTAATCCATGCTGACAGCAAGGGCTCTCATTACCTTTCCATTGATTTTGCGAGGTCTGGAAAAAAAATAAGAAGCAGACACTGTCTCAAGGCTTTCCTGTGGCACAGGCTGCATCACACACCCAATTTGTGCTCAATTACCATGACAGGTCCATGCTTAATACTCCAAACTACAAAACTTCAGCAGCAAACATTTTGATCAGGCCTTGAAATCCGTATTAGTTAGAGATCCAAAATCATGTCAGACAGCGCTGTAAGACCTGATCGAGTCAAATTCCTCTTGAAAAGCAAAATATGGGCAAAGCAGAGTGCCAGGCCCTGGAGTTTGTGGAGACTGTGGAGCACAAAAGCTGTGAGCACTCCTTGTTCAGAATTCCTGAAAGCTGCAGTACATCCCATGCTCAGGTGTCCAGCTCGGAACCTAAATTGCTTTTCCTTTAGGAGGGATAATCTTTGGACGTAGCAGAGCATGTGGTTAACCCTGTTCATTCAGAGGACTGTCCTGGGCAGGTAAAGTGATTTCAGATCTTGGCAATACTCTGAATATCCAGGGGGCTAAAGGAGGGCAACATCCTCTTCCTGCACTACAGGGCCCTTGTGAAACAGGCTCTGCATAGCAATACATCTGTTTGTTTTTGCTATGCTTCTCTGACTGCTTCTGTTTTCTCTTAGCAAGCACTTGATTGTACTATTCCCTGTCTGTTTGCAGCATCATAAAGTGAAATTCACTTCATTGATCAGAAGATGACCTCTATCCAGTGCCTCTTAGATGAGAGATAACAGCAGGCTGCTGTCTCACTGAGAAATAATTTCTTCGGCTCCTTCAGCTCCTCTTTATTATGACTGCTTCCTAAGATATCACTTAAAAACTGGAATGGGAAACAAATGAGGATATCTTCTCCACTGTTTGTACTTTGACTTCCCAACAAACACAGATGCACACCCACTGCAGCACTTGGTGCTTTAGAATAACTCACATTTTCCCGTGGAAGATGAAGAAAATATTTAACTGCAGACAAACGAGCTGAGGAAAGGGGTAAAAATGGATTGACATAAAACCTACATTTTGCCTGAGAGACTTTACGCTTTAAAGCAGGAAAAATGGGAGATGTACATTCATGTGAAATTTAAACTGTGCATATTCAGGAACAGGTTTTTAAATATCAGCAATAAAGATCATGTTGGAATACATTATCACATTCTGCACTGGAGCATGTGTTACATATTTATAACAAGGAAAGCGTGCAAGACTAATCATACACTATGAATAATGCCATGTTTTTCCAGGCAGATTTGCAAAGTGTTATCCCAGACATTCCCTTCTGCTGGGGGCAGGAGGAAGCAGAGGCTGCTCCAGCACTCAGCACTCGGCTGCTCAGCATCCTCTGCAGGTGGATCCCACTTCAAAGGTGTGCAGTGACATTTAGCTGAAAATAGGCACAAATGTCTGTATTATTTCGGCTATTTCAGGCCTATTGCTCCGCTCAGGGGAGGTTCAGTTGGCAGCAGTTTGTTCCCAGGGCCCTGGATGCTGCTGCCTTGGCAAAGTGATGGGATTTCTGGAAGGCTTGTCAGCCTCGGGAAAGCCCCTCAGTTTCAGTCTCAGCATCCTCCCCTTCCCCACATTGAAGACTCTGCTCTTCAGGAATGAAATAAACTGCTCCTTTTTTCCCCCTCAACAAAACTTGGAGTGCCTCAGACACTGGAATGGGTGTTTGACAGCTGACCTTATTTTATCAAGTAATTTATAATTAAAGCTCCACAGATCCGATAGTGTCTGACACTAACACAGCTGAAATGCTACATGAATATATCATCCAAGCAATGCCACTTTCGTGAGCTGTTTGCCCTAACATGAGCTACTCAGCACCAGCCCTTTCCAGTGTGCTGAGCTTTTCCTCCTTTATTTAAGGACAGGGAGCTTTCAAAAGAGGGAGAGTGGAGAGAAAATGTGTTTATTGCTGGCTGTGGTGTGTGCCAGGGCTGCTTTCAGGGGGTGCAACAACCTGCCCCCATTCTTGGGCATCTACGTGGAGATTTCTCTGCAAGAAATTTACACTGAGATTACAAGATTGAGCATGAAAACAAATACTGGTGGTAGTTCTGGCCCTGGGATAGTGGAAGGTGTCCCTGCCCAAGGCAGGGGCTTGGAATGAGATGATCTTTAAGGTGTCTTCCAATCCAACCCATTCTGTGATTCCACGATTCCATGACTTGTTCTGCAAGAAGGGGATGTGCTCCGTGGGATTAAAGATCAGATACCACAGAGGTTGCCTGTAAAACTTGTTGGTTTTTATCAATATTCTGCACCAGTAGGTGAAAAAGCTTTCAAAAACCTTGATAGCACACCTAACATGAACCTTTTGCACTTGGTTGGCCAGCTGTGACTTGGCTTAAACTTGGATTTTGTAAACAAAATTTGACTTACCTGGGCTTCAGAAGTCAACAGCACATTCCCAAGAGACAAGAGCAGCTGTTGCTCAAGACCAGTCTCAGCCACCGATTTGTGGAGTGAAAAAAGTGTGAGCATCCCCCAGGCTGGAAAATGTCATCTGGGAATCACCTCTCTTTTGTCAAGAAGGAAGCCCTTAGGAAAGGACCTGTTCTCTACTCTGGGATTGAGGCTCTGCTGTAGATTTGTTCCCTGAGCTCCTATGGAATAACACCAACATGAATTCAGAACACACGTCCTGCACAAACCCTGCTGTGCACTCGAAGGTGTCACTAAGCTCCCTTGTGCACCCTTTCCAAAGAAGAAGTGGCTTAGTGACACCTTCACTCGCCTTTGGGTGTGAGGAACCCAAATTCTCCCATGGCCAGAGCTGTTCTGAGCTGGCCAATCCACGGGGCTGGTGACAGACACATCCCAGTGCAGCCCCTGCTGCAGTTTCAGACAATTTTACCCAATCTGTGATTTTCAGAACTCCCAAAAACACCCAGATAAGTTGACAGACACATTTGCTGGGTGAGAGTGGCTCTGTGATGCTAATATTGGCTGTTGCCTGACATTTTATATAACAACATTTATATAACAATTCCTAAGGCCTGTGATGCACCACACAATCCAAACCCAGCCGTTCCACTCGCTCCCCTTATCAGCTTAAAGCTGGTGATGTTTCAAGTAATATCAGAGAAGATAAATTATGCCACTGTTTATTTACAGTTTACATCCCTGTGGTCGATGTACCTCATGCAGGAATTGACCTGTGGAAGAACTATAGCAGCACATTATTTGTGCAGCAGTAAAATTGATGGAAATTGATGATGCCTGAAAAACACACAATTATAGTGTCTTGATTAAAAATGGAGCACATTTCAATGAACTTTTTCCCTTCTTCTCATGATTATGATACACAAGTACTAACATTAATGGTATTTTTTTATATAATGAACCATAAAATTACAGTTGGCAGTCAAGAGCACTCTAGCAGATAAGTAAGGCAATTTTCCTCATCATTTTTCCCTTTGTTGTCAATCTTGTTGCATAGCCCATTGCCTTTTCAATGAGCTGTAATGTGAATATTCAAGATCTTGCTTTTCCCCAGTGTATGTATTCCAGTTGAAATAATTCAGTTTCATGCCACCCATTTTAATATGTTTTATTAAACAAACTTCATATTTTTAGGTTTTCCACTCAGAACTTGCCTGAGCATTGACAAAGAGAATAATGGCATTTAAATTGTCCAAGTTTCGGGCAGATCAGCAGAAGTGCTTATTGAGCTTGCTGTGCAAACAAGCTTAAAAGTTTGGGGTTGATTTTGCTCTGTCTGTCTTTACAGGAGGTTTTATGAAGTTTAGACATGTTTGACTTACCCATGCAAGTATGACAATCCAATTAACTCTCAGTTTAGACCAAACCAAATTACAAGACACACACATTAGAAGTATTAGCTCTCATATTAAAGCATTTTAGGAAATATTTATTTCATGCTGTTTCCTGCAGTCTGGCAATTTACAGCTCTTGATGTAAATTATCGTTACTATAGGATGAGAAATGAGGGAAATGTTGTATAGCCTCATCTATGTCTTACTTGGCATTAAAGGGCAATAAAAATGAATATATTATATAGGTCTGAGTTAGGAAAGAGAAGATGTGAAGTCCTCTTGAGGAGAATTATCGTTCTCCCTTCTCACGTGTAAACAAGTGACTGTGGCCTTTGGCCTGGTCTAGTGGGAGGGGTCTCTGCCCGTTAATGTTGGGACTAAATAATCTTTAAGGTCCTTTCCAAGCCCTTAACTTTCCATGACTCTATCAGATACTCACAGCTTCCTCCGCTGCAGCATGAAGGATGAAGTCCAGGCTCCACTGAAGACAAAAAGTTGGTGGGTATGACCTTCTCCAAAGCCTGCAGTGCTGGCTGAGACGGATCCTTCCCAAAAAAAGTCTGAAAATATCACTTTTCTGTGCCTTCACTGCAGGATTTGTTCAGAGAGCTCAGCAGTCAGGGAAGGAGATTATGTAGGTACCTCAGACCTGATAAAGATCAGCATTTTATCCTCACAGTAAAGGCACAGTCATGAGACACTCAACTTCTGGACATGCCCAGGCCTTGTGCCCTCTGACAGTGGCTCTGATTTTAGGCTCCTGCAAACTGCCAATTGTTCCCTGGTTCTCATGCAAATCTCTCCTGATCAGCTCACTGACCTTCCTCTATTGTTTGGGATTCACCAGGGACAGATGTTTTTGGTTCTTTATGCACTTAGAGATGAAGAACCATAAGGGTAAATAATCTGTGCAACAACAATCCAAATTTAGGAGGGGAGCCTTATTTGCATTTTGGGTGTCTGTCACCATGTGAAACACAACACTTATCCCAGGGAGAGAAAAAGCCCTCCAGGGCCTCCTACATGGCTGATTTAAGTTTCTTACAATTCTCAACGTGATTGATTTAGGCCTACATTCTGTAGTATTTAAACATATCAGATTATCTTTAACTGTTTCAAGCTTTACTTGAATAACCACACAGAATTCTATGGCTCACAAAGATATCTAAAAACACAGGGCAAAACAAAAAGAAAGAACTAGCTTTAAAAAAATTATAAAGACCTGAAATGAATCTGCAGAGTGAAAACGAGACGTCAGGACGGAGCAGCACAGAGTGGAGTGTGAAGTGCTGCGTTTTCAGGGCTGCAGCTGTGACTCACCCGTCAAACCCAGAGCATCTGGCAGCCCAACAGCTGCGTGTGGGCCCAGGAGGAGCACAGGGTGCCACAGACCTCCCTCTCCTCCAAGAGCTGCTCCTCACCCCGGAGCTGAGCCATGGATAAATCTCCCAGCTGGGATGACGTTCACCTGCTTTCTCCCACTCCATGCAATCAACGTTTTTCTTTTCGTGTTCCTTCAGCAGCTGATTCCCAAATGCTTTGGGTTTGCACGATTTACCTGAGACCTTTTCAGGCCAAGATATTTTTCAAGGTTTGTGAGTTACAATAGGTTTAGAAAATGAGCCAGTCTGGGAGTCCCTGTGAGCAGGGTCCTTGTGGATTTTGTTTGTTTGTTTGTTTCTTGACTAATGCTTTTTGGTTTCTTTTTCCCCATGGGTTTCTACCTGCAAGAAAACTGGAGAGGCAACTTTTAGTGAGTCACACCATCATTCTCCTGACAAGACAATTGCTGTGAGAATTTCCCAGTGCTATTTATTCCCATTAGGAGCAAAGACGAGGCTCAGCCTTTGAATGTGCAAAGTTTGCAAGAAATGGTTGTGAAGAAGTGAGGCCACCTTCCTGATGAAAAGAAACAGAGGAAACCATGCTGGCTGCCTCTCCAGGAGGCTTTGGGACAGGGGTTAGTTTTATCCAATTTAAAGTGAACATGGAATAAACTCCAAGCACTCATGGAAGTACTTACACAATTGTATGAGCTGTAAGTCACAAAACTTCCTCAGTTTTCAGCTCCAAAGCTGCTTCCTTTCCTAAAATAAAGCCTAAAGCTGACCAAAGCCAATTTTCAGAAGAAACCACCAGAATGCCCATCATAGACAAGTCCTAATCACTGAGTAGCAACAACTCACTGCTACTTTCAATGGCGCAGATTTCAAGGGTAAAAGTTGGGTTTCAGCCAGACCGAGTCTATAAAATAAATCAGTTCAGACAAATAGCAATTAAATTTTGTTATGAGGTGTGAATGATGAGATTTGTGTTTCTGATCTAGGATACAAGCTGGTGAGTAGGGAGCCAGTGTGAAAAAGAAATCCCTGTATGATGGCTTTTGATACCTGTCCATACAAATTTCACAAGGAGTTGTGCCTAATCCTGCCTCAGAGAGCTCAGAACAAAATGTTGGGCTGAGAAATGAAAAGTGTCAGCTTTGCAATGAGCTAATGTGGCACGAGGTCAAGGTTGACAAATCAGCCCCAGCCTAATGCCTCAAATATGTCCAGGGCTGCGTTAGCCAAGAAAGATAAATGAAGAAACTGTCAGCCAGCTCCAGTCTAAACAATGGAACAATTTAAACTGGAGGGAATCATAATCTGAAGCAATTTGTTTCATACTGTACAATCATGATAAAGAAAATCTCAATTTCTCTCCATCAATTTGGGGTGTAAATGGGAGTCTCAACCAGAAAATCTTTCATCAGAATAAAAGTTGCATTTTCAAGATATCCTTAAGGACAAGAGCCACGTTGTAAGAGCAGTGGAACAGCAGATATGAGAAAACAATTTTAGTTTGTGACAAAATAAGATGCTGCCAGTTGTTCTGTTTGTTTGGAGGGAGACAGGAACAGGAAATACGAGATGTGGTCCTCAGTAACAAGCCAGAACATTCTGGAAAACAAACTCTTGCACATCCCCTGATGAGATAAATTGCATTTGAAATCTGTTTCTAGAAGGAGGAGAGGGACTTTTAGCTTCTAAAGGATCCCTAATCAGAATCTTTCCTCTTTTGGCCACACCAAGGTAATGAAAGGAGCGCACAAAACCCGTTATTTCTCACAGATTCACTAGTGCTGGTTCTCCTCTTCCATCAAAAACACCAGAGGGGTCTTCATCTTGAGCTCCACAAGTAGGATGAGAACACAGCCAAAGAGAAGACCCTGCAAAAAGAAATTGGAATAAATAGGTTGTAACGTGTACGTTCTGCGGCATAAAAATGGTGAAGGAACAGCGTGTGATAAAGCCACAAAGTGAAAGAAATTGAAACTTAAAATTCTCACTGATCCACTCTCATTTCACACTTCAGTTATAGATTTTTATTTCTGCTCGTTCATGAGTCTCCGATTGTGAGATTTTTCTCTCCCGTTTTCCAGATTTTAATGAGTCTATCAAGACATTTGTATAACTCTTAGGATAAGGTTATGCAAAGTTTGAAGTAAATTCAAATTGATTTTGAGTACAAGGCACTTAACTTAATATCCATCTCCCGCTCCTAAAATGGTTTGTTACCACCTCACACTTCCCATCTCACATTGCTTACATTTAAATAAAACAGGTTCAGATCACATTATGTTACAGAATGGATTTGGTTGGAAAAGATCTTAAAGCTCATCCAGTCCCACCCACTTTCCACTGTCCCAGGCTGCTCCAAGCCCCAATGTCCAGCCTGGCCTTGGGCACTGCCAGGGATCCAGGGGCAGCCACAGCTTCTCTGGACACCCTGTGCCAGGGCCTCCCCACACTCACAGGGAGGAATTCCTTCCTAATATTTAATCCTTTTATTGAATCTAATATTCCTCATAGGATACTTAATCCTGGTGATGCTGAAATGTCAGTCTCTTGGGGTCATAGTTCACCAGTGGTGATGCTCATGTGTAATGTTCCTGTTGCTTCTTTTACACTATAAAAAAATCATAATAGAATACTTTTTAATTCATGTTTTATTTTTTTTACTGCTCATGCACTCACTGTACTGAAGCAATATCACAATAGGTACAAATATTCAGGAATCTGGTATGATAAAAAAATCTGAAGTAACAATTTTTTTCATATTCTTTTCAATTTTTGTTTCATTTCAGCTTCAACCATAGGTTGGAGAATGACAAAAACCACTCCTTGACAAAGCTGTGCATGATCATCAATGTTTATGGTAAAATTCTTGGTAGTACTAATGAAATCAATGAATTTACTCACATGTTTAATGAGCTGCATGAAATTAGACAACTAATCCAATTTTTGGATTGGGGGAGCCCAGATCCAATGGAGAGAAATACCACAGGCAACTTAAAAAAACACTTGAGATGCTAAAATTAAAGGAATTTCCTATCCCCAGCTGACAAAGCTCACTCATCCTCAGGCTCTGACCTAAAGGACATTTCCAGGTGCAATATCCATGCAGATTTTATAATTAATTCTATTTCCCTATAATTCTTCAAGGAAATTGCACAAAGGGAGAAAAATCAGTAGCAAAACCTGAAACAACAGCAGCAAAAAAGAGCAAAATAAAAAGAGGAAGACAGAGGAAATGCTCTAAAATGAGTCTGTTTTAAGACATGTGCCACAAAATGGTTTCGAGGCTGTGGTGGTGCAAACCAAGCCCCACTATTGACAGAATCGACTCAGGGAAGGATCCAACCCCTGCACATCCCATCCCTCTCCCCGGAGTTTGAGCCCTCTAAGGTTACGGAGAGCGGAGTCTATAAAACTCAACTTAAAAAGTGTATTCTTTCTCAGAGGACACAAATGTAACAAGCTTTTCCTGATGGCAAAAATCCAATTATTGTAGTAAAGGTTGTGCTCAGTTATTTCTCACTTCATGTCAAAGCAAATTGTGAAATGAGGTGCCTGGGAACTCTGCTCCTCTACCTTTACTGGTACATAAACTTACACTCTCCTTTTTTTGTTGTAGTTAGTAAGAAAACAGAAGGAAAAACTGAAGAGGATTGTCATCAACTACTGGCTGAGAATGTGATATATAGATTTTTTTTTTTTTATTTCTCAAGAACTGCAAAAAGTTTCGTGTAGATTGGATCAAAAATATATTTTTCTTTGCTGACAGAAATAAAGTTATCTTCATCTCTATTGGATTTTTCTTCTTAGATAGGAGTATATGTTAAACCAGTCCAACTGCTTTTTCTATTTGTTTGGCAGAGGAAAAGAAAAAGTTCCACTCAAAACTAAAGGCTAAAGCAATTATTCCTGGCTGTATCTTTATTTTCTGGGAAATGACAGTAGGGCTGGCGAGGAAAACAAAGTTATTTTTTTAGGAAAGCAAGTGCAGTAAGGATTGGTGAATTTTCTGCGCTGCCCATTGCACATGATGGATGCCACAATCCTCCCCTTCAATTATGGAATCCGTGAGGTCGGAAAAGATCTCAAAGATCATCCAAAGAGTCCAAGCTGTGCCCAATGCCCACCTTGTCCCCAGCCCAGGCACCTCCAGGCCTTCCTTGGACACTTCCAGGGATGGGGACCCCAAAACTCCCTGGGCAGCCCCTGGAGCTCCCAGCAATGACCTCTTTGGACACCCCTCTCACATTCCTAACGCAGTGGCATCACTACGACTGCTGTAAAACACCTTTTTTCCCTTCTTCTTCTCCTTTTTAACTTTCCTTTCAGATGTTATGAGGGTATTTCAACCAACATCCATCTGGTGCTTCCACTGGGATGGGATCCCACACCTGAAACACTGAGTCCTTCTCTCCTTTTTGGATCATAATAAAGAGTTGTTCTTGCTATTGGATCCTGACCTACAGAATGCTGTTTCTCTTTCTGCAGTAGCTGATATTTCAAGGCTGGACGGGGCTTGGAGCAGCCTGGATTAGTGGAAGGTGTCCCTGCCCATGGCAGGGGTGGAATGAGATGAGCTTCAAGGTCCTTTCCACCCCAAACCAGTCCAGGATTCTGTGGTATCTGATAAAACCCCTCCCAAGCATCTCTGTTCTGCAGGATTTAATGCAATGTCAACATGAATTCTTCTGCTCAGGCATTCTAAAGCTGGGTTCCCCGCTTCACTCACACCAATAACATACGGAAATCCATCTCAGGAGATGTCTCACATACACTTTGGGCAAGTCCAGCCCGGATCCTGCAGCAAGACCTAAGCTGGGAAGCAGAACCAGTGCCCAAGAGCAGCTGTAGCAGCAGAAAATCCTGGACTGCCTCCCTTTGCCAGGAATAAACTAAAACACAGCTTAAAATCAGGGATTTTTCTGGGCAGCCCACTCTGACCTCCCTTGAGATGACCTAACTCAGTGCAGGAAATTCTTTTTTGGCATTTGCTGAACAAGACTAAATCAAACAAACAAATCAGAAAGCCACCACGTATTAAAGTCTGAGCTGCAGCCTCTCAGATTGAACTAAAGCCAGATCCTGCTTCACATCCAGAGTCCTGAATAAGTTCTCTGTCAAATGGGCACTGCTAAGCCACACATAAAATGTAATTAAGCACAAAATCCAGCTGCCTTCATGTTGAGGGGATAAAGCAGCACCCAGTGGGGGAAAGGACAGAAGAACTGGACCCAAAATTTACATTTAAAGCAGTTTACATTAAAAAGTTATTTGAATAAAAGACCATATAACATGAATATTCTATTTTAGAAAGCAGTTAGTGCTCACAAAGCTGCGCTACCCAATAACTGGGAAGGTGCTACATCCATATTTGAAAAGAATGTGGTTTGAACACAGGACATGGGCATCTGTCTTCAGCTGGAGAGCACCAATTTTGTATTATTCTGTTGAAGCTGACAATTGTTTGCTGACTCCTAACAGTATGACCTGTATTCAGACAGGAATTTCCCAACACAGGTACTAAACATGCTGCTTTTGGCATGTTTTGAGAGGTGGGGTGGCCCCTTCGCAGACATGCCAGAGATTTTCCCATTTTAATTGTGATTAGAAAACAGCAAGAAGGGCTGTCATTAGTGGTTCCACTTATGCGTCTTCATTTGGACATAGTTTTGGGTTTTCATCCCGAATAGCTCAGAGTGAGATCCCCTTCCTGGTTTGATCCCTTATATTCAGTAAACATCCAAATTACACCTTCAATAATAGGGTTTTTTTTTTTCCCCTGAAAACTCTTCCAAAACCAAGGAAGCAGCCGCATCTCAGAAAGCTCTGCAGGGTGCAGTTATATCTGACATAATGCTCTCAGTAACACTAATACATAACAGACAATAAACCACCATTTGTAGGCAGCCAGACCTCAAGGCTACCTCTACACAAGCGTCCTTTGCTCAACCTGAAAGGCTTTTAATAATGCTGTGACACTGCAGACAGGCTCCCACCAGCTGATATTTATTTACTGGCCCCAATCTCGTGACACAGGTCGGGGCTGCGCCGGGCTCTTTGTCAGACACGAGACAGGCCTTGCCCACTGGCTGCTGTCACAGTCCTGAAGTCTATTTTCATTTATCTCCTCAAAAATCTTGCCCAAGTCACAAGCTGCCGGGCTTGACTGGCAAAGTTTAGAGCAGGTTCGTTTCTCAAGTTAAAGCTGGATAAGGCCCTGGCTGTCAGAGCAATTTGCAGACACCAGGCTCCGCCAGCCCCGTGACACCCTCTGCCTCCAGCCCTGTCTGCAGCCGCCGGGATCCCTCGGCTCCGCTCTGCCCGAGGAGCTCCTGCCCCTCTTTGCCTTCTCCTTCACCCCAGCACATCCGTGCTGGCCTTTTCCTTTGGCTCTCAGGCCATGGGTTTTATGCAGCCAGGTTTATGAGGACTATTTATGCCAAGTCTCCGTGGTGGGTGCATTTATCAGCTCAGCTGACAACAGGTATAAACCATTCCTTAAATACACTTGTGAGTGCAGAGCCAATAAAAATACTGTAATCCTGAGAAGAAAGCATCTTTTGAAGGCAAACAAACCCAAAGGAAAGACACAAGTTGATTTGAAAGTAAGCTCTGAAAAATAAAATTATTCCCGTGGAAAACTCCAATAATCTGGTTTTAATATTTAGACTGCTTTAAACAGCATGCAGATTAAATTTGATATAGATGGAACTGCAGCCTCTATTTATTTGTATTCATACATACAGGAGCAACATAAAAACCTCTGGAGTTTGTGGAGGAGTCTGTAGCGAATTTGCAAATAACCATATCTGCAGCAGCAGTGTATAATGGACCAGTATAATATACTGGGGAGAGTTGTCACTTGTTTGGCAATTAACACTGATATAGGAGGGAAAGGAATGGGAGGATATTAACAGATTAATCTTGGGGCCATTTAGACTGCGCTGAAGCGAAATGACAATTTTTCTCCCACTCCTGTTAGATCAGTGCCCTCTGCTGCTCAGTGCCTGGCTCCAGCAGCTCCACGCTGCAGCACACAGCTCAAACCCACCTGAAACACAGGCTCAGCCGGGGATTTACACCGACAGGGAGGAACCCTGCAGGGATCTGTGCCCCCAACACCAAGGAAATACACACAACAGGGAAATTTAGCAACAACCTCTTCTGACAATATTGCCTGGAAATGTAAGCATCTCTCCATATCATAAATGTTGTGTTTCAGCCCAGAAACCAAACCCCCTCTGGTTGCTGCTAAACTTCCATCTTTTTCTCCTTTCTGATCAAGTGAAACATTTTTAATACCTTATGAAAAAGTGATTTGCATGTTCGTATTGCAGCTGTACATTGAGATAAACCGTGTCACTTTGCAAACAGCTCCTGCCATGAGAGCTGCTCTAAAGAGTGAGGAAATTCTTCAGGTGAGTAAAACCAGCTTGATCAAATCCATAGATTCATAAAGAAATGGTCCCTAACTTGCTTACAGCACTTCTTACTCACAGTCAGGATCTTACCTGAAACTGAGTGATGTCACAACTGGAAAAAGTCACAGAAAATGAGGAAGATTCTATTAGCTTAAAAATACCCCAAAACCTAAACCCCCCACCCCCAAATCCAACTACAAAAAGGCATACCATTTACAAAAACAGGAAAAAAAAGTTAATAGTTAACTGGGAAACTTGACAGCACCTGAGTTTAAACACTGACTGGAGGAAGGAACACTGTTCCATAAAGAGTACAAATGCACATAGCAATTTGTGGAGTCTATTAATAAACCTTACATTTCATTCCTTCTTTTTAGATTGAATTTTCAGCTTATAAACTCTCTACAGCTCCCTGAAAGGAGCTTGTAGCCAGGTGGAGGTCAGGCTCTTCTCCCAGGTAACAAGCGATAGGATAAGAAAAACTGCCTCGAGTTGTACCAGGGGAGCTTTAGATGAGATTTTTGGGAAAATTTCTTCACCAAAAAGGTTTTTAAGCCCTGGCAGAGGCTGCCTTGGAGGGTTTTAAAAGATGTGCACATGTGGCACATGGGGACATGGGTTGGTGGGGGGATTGGCAGTGCTGAAGGAACAGTTGAACTCAATGACTTTTGGAACCTAAACAATTACATCTCAAAACACACCTAGAAAATAGAGAGGGTCTGAATAATTGTTCTTCCCAAGCTTTGCCACTCCTCAACCCCTCCTGTGCCAAATCCTGAGCACTTTGCCACTGTTGTCCCTTCTGTGCCATGAGAATGTCCTGTGCTTATTCCAGCGGGGTGTTGATATTGCTCGGGAAGCAATCAGGAAAAAATCACTGCCCATTAGCATGAGGAGCAGAAATGAGGAGCTGACAGCTTCTTTACCTGTCAGGAATCCTTTTAAATACAGTGAACACACGTGGAAAGGATATTGGGATGCTGGGACAGGTCTCAATGTGGGGTTGAACATCACAAAATGCAGACTTTGACCCACCTGGAGCAGGCCAGCATCAGCACTACAGTGAAAACTCACCAGAACACAGTTTTGCCCTTTGCTGGAGGGGCAAAGGGAAGATTTTACGCTTCTGGGAGTAACTGGGACACCCATGCTGGGGCTCTGAGTGCCCTGGGTGTCACCAGCAGGCAGGAACCTCAGTGCAGAGCCACAGCCTGGAGCTGAGCCACCGCTTCCCAAACAACACATCCACAGCAGCTGTTGGGAAATCTCAGGAAAACACAGGAAGTAACCTCTCGCCGTGCTCTTTTGTAGAACATGCAGGTTTTTTCTGCACTTCCATGCTAATTAAGCTCCTGGCTGTGCCTCTTCCTCCCCAGTCCTTCCCCTTCCCGAGGTGAAATGTCAGTATTAGTGCTGATTCAGTGGCGCCCGCGCTTTCGGGAGCTAACATTTAAACACAACCGTGCTGCTGGCAAGGCCCTCCTTGGCACAAAGAGAGCCAGAAGTTTGGCAACTACAGGCCAACATGGGCAGCAGATGTTTTTAATGCCAGCTTCCCTCTAATTGTAAAGCAGCAGCAGCAGCACAGCGGGAAGGGAGAACGCCATAAATCTCCAGCGTCGGACTAGCCCAGGAGCACATCAATTCTGCCACTTGTTAAGAGAATTTGTTGACAATCTCCGTGCTCTGGTGAGGAGTGCGTGGTGTGCAGCCCCATTAGGCTGCCTGAGAACAGGCACAGCCAGCTCAGGCCGGGCTGGCAGGCTCAGGTGGCCGTGAGAGCGTTCCTGCTCCACAGAAAATCGCAGATTTGGAGCACGCGGGTGAACCTTGCAGAGAGCAGGGCCTCGGTGCCAGGCACCTCTGCTCAACAGCAGAGGGTTGGCACAGGGGATACAAGTTCTGAGGATGCAGCAGCCCTAACACATTGTTCCTTCACCGCCAAATAAAGCCCCCAGTGCTCCTGCAGCGCTGAGGGTCGAGTCCATGGAAAAGTGTTCACCCTGCAAATATAATTTTGGCTTTGTGCCCTCCCTTCCTCAGTGCAGCCATCCACCATCTACTTTCTCTATCCCACTGTACAAGTAGAAGCTTTTCTGGGTGGACAGAGGTGTCCTGGACCCCATGGAAGGCTGGTTTGCCTCCTGTAAGACCAACTGCCTCTGCTCTTGCCCCAGAGTGCTGATCCTGCTATGATGTATTTTTGTGGGGTTGGAAAACCATCTCCTCAGATTTTTCTACAAAGTAAATCCATGTGAAGATATTCCTCATCCTCAAGACTATGGCATCAGTCTTGCACATTGTTTTTCCTGGCTGGAGGCATTAGTGACACAACCACTCCCAGGAGCAGAGATGGGCAGGAACGTTCCCCATTCGATGCCCATTCTCCTCGCGCTGCTTTCTCGAAACATTAAGGGTTAAACCACCAACATAAAATCATGGTTTGGAGCTGACCTGGAAAGCAAAGTTTATGAAACATTTATTTGCTGCTCTGACATCTGGAGGGAGATGCATCATTTAGGTCATGAATTTTTCTGTTTGGATCCAAGCTGATTTCTCACCCTGCCATACTCTGCCCTCTGCTCTCCTGCACCTTGCAGCTCACAACTAATTTTAAAAAGAGGGGAGGTTGACCCTTAGGAAGGCTTGGAAAGTAAAGTGTTTCCTTTTCTTTTTCAAACAGCAGGAAACAAGACTGCTCAGAAAAGAGAAAAGGTAAGAAATGAGCATTTGAAGAGTGAGGAGTCAATAGGAAGGAAATAAAATATTGTATATTTATGAGTAAAACGAGAATGTGTCCTTTTGAACCTTGCAGGGAGAGGAATCTGAACAGAGCTAATCAATCCCCAGACTACCGATAGGGGGAAAAAAAAGACTTATCAGTAAGCAGCTGGCAAAGGAAGCAGAGGGAGAGGAAGAGACTCCAGTCCACGTTGTCTAAACCACCCAGGACACATCCAGCTAATTTAAATCCACAGAGCAACATCCTGCTCAATACAGCTAAACTGAGTTCCCCAGGCTAAAGATATTGTTTGTCCAGCTTTTGTTATCCTTATTTATCAAACTGAAGGGTAAGGACTTGACTTGCTGTGGTCAATGCCAACGTCATTGCAAGACGTCCTCTCTGCCCTCTTTGGCAGTAATGCAGTCTCAGCCCCCATAAATGACATGGGAAAACCGGAAGGGTGTTTGCAAAGGAAAGGGTGAAAACTGCCAAAAAAGTCAAATCCCATCCATTACAGTGCTTCCCAAGACAGAATCCCCTCAAGGAAGAGACTGTGTGAAAACAGGAGCTGTTTCTCTCTCTGACAGAGAGCGGATTGACAGATTCTGTATTTATTTTTAAAAAATGCCTAACTAAGCATCATTAGTCACCCATCATCCATATTTCTCTCCCTAAATGAGAGTGTACAAAGTTACAGAGTCTCCAGAGAAAGCAACTACGATATTAATTTCAACTAAATGACAACTAAGAAAAAGAAAAAAAAAATCATCTTGTTTAAGGAGTTCTCTTAGATCCTGATTAAGAAAACGACTTCACCAACACTGAAAACCACCAATCACCAATCTAATCTTTAAGTGAGCTCTCTGGAAGGCACTGCAAGGAGCAATATCCATGCAGGAATACATCTCAGCAGGAATGAATGTGCAGGTTTTCGAGTCTGAGTCACAAGGGTTTGACCAGAAAATAGTCAATGGATCCTGGCGGAGGGGACCAGGCACACAAGCACAGTCAGGCTGGTGATCCAGGGATTTCTGCTGGAATCTTGGCACTGAAATCCATGGAAATGTAATTTATACCCCCACTCCAGGGTCCGTGATCCCTCCCATGCAAAGTCTCACTGAAATCCTAAATGAGGTTTGCCATCAAAATTCCACAGATTCACAGAAATCGTGGTTGGAAGGGACTGCAGGAGATCACAGTGTTCCCATTCAAAGTAAAGCTCTTCCTGCTGGATTAAGTAAACTGCAGCTTTTTTCTAGTTAAGTTCTGAAAATCTGTAAGAATGGAGGTTCTGCAGCTCCCTGGGCAGTCAGCTCCAGCACTGCAAGAGAAAACTTGGAGAAAGGGCTCCTCATCCTTTCCTGAACTGGAGAGCTCAATAATGAGAACCAATTCTACACCACCCAATAATTCCCTTGTTATTTTTCTTCTCAAACATCCCTATGGTCTCCCATCCTCAGAACAACACAAGATAATTTCTCTCAGTTTTATAGCTGCCAAATACACACCAAAATATGTTCCTGCAAACACCAAGATTGATGTGAGGTTGTATTTTAACTACACTGACTGGTTCTTGACTTGGGCTTTGCTGTTAAATTTTTTTTCTGGCAAAGTAATGCCCATTAAAAACTGGAATAATTCTAAAATAGCCTGGAAAATAAAGGAAAAAACCCAATTCTTTTGAAACATTTAAAGGGATTTCCCGTCTCAAACGAGCCTCTTAGATCACCAAGGCCTGCTTAAAGTTGTATTCAGAAAGAAAAACCAACAAAGCCAAAACACCCTGAGCTTCAGGAACTTCTAGATATCCCTAATTTGTTGTGGAACTCACCCTTCTTTCCAAAGACTGCAAATGCCTCAGTTCCTCTGTCTGCTGGGTTAAATGACACCTGGGTGAACACAGTTTCTGGGACACAGTGCAGCTGGAGAATTCCAGCATTTTTGCAGGAGCTGTGCCATATTTGCTGTTGGCTTGGAAGAATAAATGTAAAAGCTGCTTCATCCTCCATCATTGTCACATAGTATCATCCAAATAAAGATGTAAATACAAGGAACCAAATAAGAGTTTTATCCTATTTCTTAAAATTCTCTCTATTCCTTCAGATGTGGCAAATTCAAGTTTCTGACCCCAATTAAGCAGCTTCATCTCCATGCTTCAACCCAGGAAACAAATAGGTAGAAGGCGCTACCATATGTTTGGGGCTTCAGGTCATTAAATCCTTCATCGTGCAAAACCTTTTGAGAGCTACTACCCCATAAAATTCATACAAAGCTATAGTTTGTGTTATTTGGAAGAATCTTATTAAACACTTTCTCCAAAGAAATATTCCAACCTTTTGAGAATCAGCGTGACACTGCCATGAATTATTCATGCAAGGCTCTGCAAGATGGGCAAGTTTCCTGCCAAGACGTGCACAGTGAGGGGTGTTATAAAACTGAAATTGGAATGTGGAGAGAACTGATGGAAAAGATTTCCAAGATCATCTCTGCTGAAAAAAAAACCCCACAACTTCAGACCTTTAAACTTGCTCCTTCGCAGTACAGAGCCTCCTAAATGTCCTGCTTTACATCCCCTCCCAAATTCCTCAATTTTACACTGTGCTCACACACAGACACGGGTGATGGAGGTGCGATTTCTGAGAGCCTTTGACAAAATTCATTCCAGGGGTTCTCAATGAGGCTGAATCTCAGGAAACTCTGGTGAGGTTTCCTTTGTCATCTTCATGCCCCAGCTCTGGGTGATGCCCCTGGGCTGAGCCCAGCAGGGCAGGGGGGTTCTGCCCCTGTGCTCAGGTGAGACCCCACCTGCAGAGCTGCCCCAGCCCCGGGGCCCAGCACAGGAGGGACCTGGAGCTGCTGGAGAGAGTCCAGAGGAGGCTCCAGGGGATCAGAGGGGTGGAGCAGCTCTGCTGGGAGGAAAGGCTGGGAGAGCTGGGATTGTTCAGCCTGGAGAGGAGAAGCTCTGGGGTGAGCTCAGTGTGGCCTTGCAGGGCCTGAAGGAGCTGCAGAAAAGGTGGAGAGAGACAATTGCCAAGGGATGGAGGGACAGGACACAGGGAATGGCTTCCCACTGCCAGAGGGCAGGGATGGATGGGATACTGGGGAGGAATTGTTCCCTGTGAGGGTGGGGAGGCCCTGGCACAGGGTGTCCAGAGAAGCTGTGGCCGCCCCTGGATCCCTGGCAGTGTCCAAGGCCAGGCTGGGCATTGGGGCTTGGAGCAGCCTGGGACAGTGGGAGGTGTCCCTGCCATGGCAGGGGGGGCACTGGATGGGCTTTAAAGTCTCTTCCAGTCCAATCCATTCCATCATTCCATGACTCACAGGGCTCTTCCTAAATTACTCATTGCAGGACAGCCCAAGATTCACCCCAGCCATACAGAAGGGGAAGCCCATCAGGCCTAAATTCAAAATCCAGTCAAATTAGTTGAACCTAACTCAGGAACTGACAACTGGCAAGAACCAAATGAAAGTTATAGTCTACAAATTATTATTTTTAAACTGATATGTCCAGGTTTAGATGCTGATGCAAATGAACTTTGTACCCCCAAATGCACTGACTAACTTATGAAAGGCACATTTTAAATAATACAAGAGACAGGAGGACGTTTGGCCATCACTAATGCAGAGCAACCCAGCACCACCTCTCATTGTTTTGGTGGTATTTGCACAAGGGGAAAAAAAGCCCTGTAAGCACAGAGTTGATGTGAGTGACTGCTGAGCACATTTTAATAATTAATTCCACAAATAAGTGAAGTCTATTTTAATTTCACCTTAGACAGCATTGCTGTCTCAGTGAAGGAAACTGCAAACTCTCCTGTTACTGTACCCAGCACCGACACTTTGGAAACATTACAGAAACAGCAGGAATGTAATGAAAAATATATACAGTGCTGGAACTTCTGAGCTATCCAAAGTGCTCCTCAAGATCCTGCAGATAATCTTTAGGGAATAATCCAAACAGCTCTGTCGTATAAAGTTACATTAAATGACTGAACACCACGCTGGGATTGAAAGGTCATGCCCAAAAATGCTGATCAGTTTGACTGGATATGGATTCGGTTCCAGTGCCTTAAAAGGCCTGTAAAGAACAGCTTAGTAAAGAAAAATAGAGTGACTGAAGCCACCAAAGTGATCGTGCTTGCATGTTTCAAACAGCAGTGTAATGGAATTATTTATCTGTGAAGGAACCAAGAGGATCAGGGGAAAAAAGAGTTTGGAAACCTCTGTTTTCCTTCAGCTCAGATAAAGCTGGTTTGTCTTGTATTTTGACTTCTCAGAAGTTTCTGTAAAGGCCTTTGGCATCATGGCTAAAACCACAACACTGCTTTGCAAAGCTCGAACACGTGTCCACGTTTTGGCCAAGAAGGATTTAAGGAACACAGGGCAGCTGAGGGGGACACTTCTGACAAGTGAATGCTTCTACATTTTCCCAGCTTCTGCCCAAAAAATAAGAGTCTGAAACTCACAATGTCCAAATACAGGCCCTTGTCTCATCTGAAGGGGGTATTATTTTTTTTTTTCTTTTTTCTTCTAAAGGGAGTGGGTTTCATGTTGGGAAATTGCACATATTTGGGGGGGAAGGTTCTTCCCCAGAGCAAGTCCTGCTTCTAGAGGGGAGGGAATCCACTTTTGGAAGAAAATAAAGTATTTTCACCAGTATGAGGTCACTGATGTTATTTCTGTGGTACCTGAGAATTCACGGCCCTGTTCCAGTTTCAAAAGAAGAGTATCTGTGCACACGCCACCCATGAGCTCTTCTTATGAGAGAAAAGCTGCATTTTCTTACAAGATCTTTGCATTTTGAGCCAAACGGATTTGGAAACTGATTTATTATTCTTGTGTCAGGCACAGATCTTATTCCTGCCACTCTGAAATGTTGCACTTCAAATACTCACATTGTGCTGGGGACCTTTGTCCTTCTTCTGAGATAAGACCTTTGGCATTTCTTTGAGATCAAGCCACACAAGCAGAAGATGTTATAAATGTGTTACTGAGCTGTCCCAGCCTAAAATATACTCTGCAAATACATCTCCTGGTTCTGTAAATAAGGTTACTACACATAATCCCCCAGGTTCCAGTATTCTATGTACATAATAAAGCTGCAGATCTTATTCAATTTCCAGGTATTTTGTGAGGAGAGCTACTGGCATATTCTCAAGGGCCAAATATTTCATTCAAAGGCAAGGAGATATTATCATACTCTGAATAGATATAGTAGTTAGTTTGTACAGCATCTCATAAAAGGGTAATTTGCAGACTTGAGGAAAAAAAAGAGCTGCTTTAAGGAACACAGGGAATATTTATGTAGCTACACAAATTACTTGGCTGAGTATTATTCCAGAGACTTATTTTAGAAACTGAAATTGCTCCTTACAATGTAACTTTTGCCATTATTATTATTATCTCTTGCACTTAAAGATATTAAATCCTTGCCTTGAAGTTCGGCTCATGAGCAGGCAATTATGATTAAAGCACTTCATCTTCTTGGCCCCTTAATTCATCACAGCAACTAGCCAAATTCCACACAAAGTCTGGAATAAATGGAGCTGGCCCAGGCAACCTCAGTGCAGCACAGCAAATCCAACCGCACGGTGAGCACATCCTTGTTTTTCTTCCAGTGACAACATCCCTGCTGCTTAAATATTCATTTTTGGATCTCGAGCAATACCTTGCAAATAGCAGATGAATCAGGTTATGCGGGAAATGAAGTGTTTTTCCCATTTTTCAAACCAATTGTGAAAATAAATTTAATTAATAATGTGAAGGAAACAGGTTTTCCTC
Organism: Orthonyx spaldingii; assembly: GCA_013397795.1. NCBI lineage: Eukaryota > Metazoa > Chordata > Aves > Passeriformes > Orthonychidae > Orthonyx > Orthonyx spaldingii. The sequence goes on along the minus strand of VZTJ01000988.1, from coordinate 1,225,456 downwards.
ACATTTAGTCCAAGTTGCTCGGGGTGGTGTTTTCATTCCTCCTCCTGTCTCCCAGAAGATCATGGAACATGTTTTCCTGAAGGTTATACTGCTGGAACACTTGAATTAGAGCTCAGTGAATATAAGATTGAAATGCTGCCCGCACAGGGAGGCAGGGGGGCTGCAGGACTCGGTGTTAATATGTTCACTTTAATAATCAACTTAATGGAGGCCATTGCCTCAGACAAGATGTGCCTATCACGGTTGTATCTTATCTATCTTTCATACATTTAGTCAATATACAATGATGCTGAACATATCTGGGCAAACATAGCTAATTTTTTACCCTGAAAGCTAATCAATAATATTTCCTTTAGCAGGTCTCAGTTAATTCTTGGACACAAGGGGCTGGCAACACATAACTGGGACTTCCTCCGTGTCCGACATCTGGGGGTTCTAAATCCATATTAAGATTATTGCTGAGCCTTGTGGTGGCACCTCTGTATCATGCAAAAGCCCAAGAGTGATTCTGAAGTTATGACTGGAAAGATATTTTCTCTGCACAAGGCATTGTAGAAGACTGGGATGACCTAAAATGGTTTTTGATCGGCTTCCAGTGTCTCATGGCCCAGGAGAAAGCAGGATCAGTCCAACCACACACAGGCAGCAAAGAAAACCCCCAAAATCCTCAGCCGCCAGGGCAGGTAGGAACAAACTTTCAAAAAATATCCCTAATTTTCAAGGGAGCATGGATCGGGAATCTGTGTCCCGGCCTGCAAAGCCTCTCTAAACACAGAGGTGAAAACCCCCCAAAATCAGGAGGTGTCATTATTTTATCTGTGCCGCAGCATCCGTGGGGTGCTGGAGAACGCAGCTTGGGGAAGTGACAGGACTGAAACCCAACAAACCAAAGCTGCCTTCACGCTGTCCCCCTCCCTGCTCTTGTGTTGGGCACAAACAGGGACTGCAGGACAGAGATCCCGACTGGAATTTTCTGTGGCGTTCAAAGCGACGGAACATGAAACGCTCCCGTCAATGGGTGATGACTGGAGCATGCCCATGAAACAATGGCCACCTCCCAGGGAAAACAGGGACGACGGAAATAATAACTAGTAGAGAATGAAACAGAAGGAATATATTCATGGATAAATGAGGGTCTTTGAGCCGAGCTGCACGGCCCTGGGTGTGCTTTGATCACCAGCATCCCAGCCCTGGGGGGCTCTGCTCTGTCTCTGTTTAATGCCACATTTCTTTCTCAGCTTTTTCCTCGCTGAAGGAGATCATGAGTTTGATCATTTCGGCACAGCAGAGACCCCCAACTCACCCCAGCAAGCAGCAGAAGGCCCCATGGTGGGACATGCTGGAGATGGCCAGGACAAAGACAATCCTCCACTCCTGTTCTCCAGTTTATTGTCCCAAAATGTCACAATTCCACAGGCAACGACACAGAGATGCTGCAGGATTGACATTCCTTAGAAATCACATCCTGAGGATCAATTACACCCTGTGAAATAATTACATTTCATTCATTTCTCTGGGTTGTGATTCTCCATAACGACAAATAGAACCCCAAACAAACAAAACTAACAAAAACAAGCAGCATGATGAAAATTTCATATTAAGTTGCTGATAATTTCCTCCCAAGTCATTCGAGTGGAAACCAGAACTCTTAAATAAAATTACAGCTCCTTGGAATTCACAGCCATTTGCCAACAAATGTATTTCAGCACAAACACCAATGAAAGACAACCTGACAACACTCAAAATATGGACAAATGGCAATAATGAAAGCTTCGTTAGAAACCCTATAAAAAGCGCTTTCCATATGTTTCACAAAAAGCGGGATGTGTGCTCACTGATCATGGGTTTGCTCAGTTGTGGAAATCACATTCACAAACATTAAAAGAGTTTTAAAGAGCATATTCCATCTCTTTTAGGACTTGAAAACTAAGGAAAATCTGTCAGGTGATCAGAGAATATTCTTTTTGTCCACAGTAACTCAAAGTGACCATTATTTGACAAGATTCTACCAAAAAATAAGCCTGAATGTTGCTGGTCTCGTTGGAAAACGCTGCAGTTGCAAAAGCACTGACTTTGGCAGTGGTTTCTTCAGTGATAAGAACAAAGAAACACTCATTAAAAATCTGAGCCAACAAACCAACCACTGTTAGATAATTAAAAGACTGCTTGTTTTCTTAATTTTAACACTAAAGAGCTACAGAACACATGAAGAAAAACATTAAAATAAGATTTGTAGGGTGGTGAGTACTCAGAACAAAGAAAAAGGTGTTTGATAATGGATTTGGATTAAAAAGTGGTGTTATCCTGCCAGTTGTATCCCATTGAGCTGGATCCTGTGGATTAAAAGTTAACTTAGAAACCTGACTTGGCTCCACCCAAATCAATAGAATTCCATTTACTTGCTGGTGGAACATTGATAATCAGGCTCATCAACTTGAAATGAGCAGAAATTGATCTACCAGGAAGGAGGAGGAGCCAAAGCAGACTCCCACATAGGTGCTAATCCTTGGAACCCTCCTCAGAGAATTTTTACACATGAAGGAACCCAATAAATATTTTAACAATCTTACAATGAATAAAGTGAGGCAGCGTTTTTCCCTGGAGAGGGGGAAAACCGGAATTTTGAAGGAAGGGAAAGAAAGAGTCAAAGGAGAGTCCGACAAAGTGAATTTTTGGAAACAAATACATGCTAGAGGCTGCAGCAAATGCAAGCCCAGCACAGGAGGGGAGAGAGGAAAGGGTTTGGCAAAGCCTTTAGGAGCCATTCCCACATTCAGAGATCCACGTTCCAACCTGACTGTCTGCTGCTCCCAGGGACTTCCACTCACAAAGTGGTTTTCATTCCTAGCTAAGTCTAGGAAATAAATATTGGCCCAGTTTGTGAGAAATATCAATATCAAATTTCCCCTGTTGAGGAATGAAATGAAAGGTTAAAAACGTAACCTGGGGGAGAACGGGAAAATGGAGTGGGAAAGCTGTACTGCAAACACGGCAACCTGGAATTTCCCCCTGGTGAATGATTTGATGGACTTCATTTAGGTTTCATCTTCCAGAAGATGGGATATGGATTTAAATTGCAAACAGAAATGTCATTTAAACCTTGACAAGCAGCTCTTCACTTAAATACAAAGTCAAATTATACTTCAGATATATGATTTTATCAGGGAAATTTGTCAAAAGCAGCTTTATTCCCACCACACCATTTCACTTCCCCTCACCTTAACTCCTGGTGGGAAATCAGGGTGGGAGATCCCAAGAAGATCCAGCTGCTCTGAAGTCTCCAGAAGCCCTCACCCACTCAGTTCCTACAGAACTCTAGGATTTTAATGTGTTTTGGGGTTTTTTTTCCATAAAGGCATTGGCAATTCCTTTTGAACACAAACGATTTGCAAACCCAACATTAACATGCAAATTGTATTTGTAATGCACAATCCAAGTCCCCAAAATCCAACAGCATTTTCATTCAGAAGATCCAACAACCAATTACAGGGGAAAAACAGGGCAGATGTTGTTGCTAATTTTGTCAAGTAAATAAGAAATGAATCTGGGAAAATATAGAGACAGGACAAGATTTTGATGGCTGCTTTAAAATCATGAGTTTTTGAAGAGAGCAAAATAAAACCTTTCCTCTGTGGCTTAAGCAGACTCGTTTTATATGGTGGATTGCAAAATCTTTCGTTATTCTGGTGAATTTTTCCTGAATTCCCCCTGAATTCCCAAGTGTCCTCACGAACTGCAGACACAAAACCAGGCCAGCAGCATCCCCACATGGAGCTCCCCTGTGGCTGAGTGCGAGGTTCTCCCCAGCCCTGCTCAGCATTCTGCTGCTGTGCTGTGCTGCTCCCCGGGATAAGATCTGCTCTCCTGCCTGGGTCAGCTCCATGCATTATTCCTGGATGTATGACCTTACATTTGGTGCTATCAAACACGTATTGATTGAACGCTCATCTGACAGCCTTGTAATTACTCAGGTCAGCCCATTTACCCTCTTTAAATAATGGCAGAACAGGAGCTTTCTTCCAGCCTATTGAAACTTTCCCTGCGAGCCAGGACTTATTAAAAATAAACATTAACGATCCAAAGAGTAGCTCAGATGGCTCTTAAAAATTTTAGGTGCCAGTTAGCCAGACTTACTGATTTAACAGAGTCTGAGGAGAGGAGCTGCTCTTTAACTGCCTCTTAATCACTGCTGGGAGAGAAATTATTCCCTCCCGTGAGGAGGCAGCAGCCTCATCCTCCTCCCTCCCAGGGAGAGCACCAGCAACCCTGGATCCACCTCAAAATGGGCTGGGGCAGCTGTTCAGCTTCTGCTCACTCCTATCACATTTAAAGGACGTTGAGAAATAAGTTTAAATTCGCTGCTCGTGAATTTTTTTGTGCTTTTTCTTCTCAGTCTTACCCAACTCCACATTTCCATTCCCTGCCATGTGCTCCTGATCACCCCACTGACCATTTACAGAGTGTTTTGCCAGGGACGGGAGAGGGGTGGAGGAATTAAGGGAGTTGGGTTGTTTTCTTTATTGTGAAATTGGATCTTTTGGAGAAGAGTAAATAAATTGCGATTTTTTTTTTGCCATTAGCATAAACCAGACACAATCAAACCGAGCAGCCACAGATTTTCTGTGCATTGATCAATTACTCCCTTGCTGCGGAGATGGGATCTGATCTAGAGCTCCTTCCTGCTGGATCTGATGCACCTTGAATGAGGAAAACGCCAGCCACAGCTTTTAAGAAACACCCAGGGCAATCTCCCACCAGCTGCTCCAGACCTTCCACGTTTGCTTTCCCAGAACTTCGTGGTCCTTCCCCAGTCCCTCTCTCAACCCAGCTCCTTCCACCCTGCAACAGCAGAGTGAAGAACATCCCGTGGGGTTTATTTTCCAGCAGCCACGCCCAAGTGCCCCATCCCGTGTTTCAGCTGTCAGAAAGCTGACCTGGAATGCTGATGGCTCATTTGTATTAATTGCCTGGGACTGACGAGGGCACTGAGCCTGCTCCAAGAGCCATTTCCCCGTGCCTGCTCCCCACTCACTGCTTCCAAGAGGGCACAGAGAGCCACAGATTGTTACATTCAATACTCTCTCCTTCCTGCAAGCAATGCCAATTTAATTAAATTCACATGGCTCTAAGTGACCAGCTACAACTCCTCTCATCTGTTTATACAGGTCACTAGAATTGATAAACCTCCATTTCATTGCTGACATCTTCTTTTAAGTGCTCCCTTATTCCCCTCCTGACCTTTCAAAGCTGTTTTCTACCTTTCCTGTCGAGCTGAGACTGGTTGAAATAGAGGTCCTCTCCTTCCCTAGGAGGCAGATCAGCAGTCCATAAACCCCAAATCCCATTGTGTGCTATCACTACCAGGGGCTCTTCCTTCATGCTTCGAGCATGAAGTGTCTTTAATGGGAAAATTTGAATATTTCCCTTTCTTTAAACCCATTTAAACCCACTAGAGCCATTCACAGCTGAAACCAGGGGCTGCATTGCCATCCCTCTACAGAAACCATCATTGTCACCGTGGTGTCACCAAAGCCTGGCACTGCTGGTGATGCCCCAGCGTGGCAAAAGCTCAAATAACAGCAGATATTTCTGCTCCTTTGAGCCCCAAAGCAGACAGGGTGGACCCGTGGGCAGCTGTGCCTTTCTGGGCCACCTCTGGTTCCACATCCCAGCACCGAGGTTAAAGCTCATCCCCTTCCCTCTGCCTTGCCCAGGGCAGCCAGGACCACACTTTTACAATTCAGAAACCTGAAAATCTGAATAAAGGAGCTGCTCCAGTTCTGTGCCTTCCCAGCAGCTGTGTTTTCTGTCAGCTCAGCTCTCTGCTCAAACCCCTGAGGCAGTGCCCAAATGCTCAGTCCTTGTCCCAGGCTCCCTTGCCTCCTGAATCTGCCTTTCCTCTGGGTCTGGAGCAGAATTCCAGGCTCCCATCCCTCCTGAAGTTGCCTTTCCTCTGGGTCTGGACCAGACTCCCAAGCTCCCATCCCTCCTGGAGCTGCTTTTCTCTGGGTCTGGAGCAGAATTCCAGGCTCCCATCCCTCCTGAAGTTGCCTTTCCTCTGGGTCTGGACCAGACTCCCAAGCTCCCATCCCTCCTGGAGCTGCTTTTCTCTGGGTCTGGAGCAGAATTCCAGGCTCCCATCCCTCCTGAAGTTGCCTTTCCTCTGGGTCTGGACCAGACTCCCAAGCTCCCATCCCTCCTGGAGCTGCTTTTCTCTGGGTCTGGAGCAGAATTCCAGGCTCCCATCCCTCCTGAAGCTGCCTTTCCTCTGGCTCTGGGAGCAGAGCTCCCCCAGCCCTCCCCTCCTGCAGCCGGTCTGGGAGCGGGGTCACACCGCTCAGGGGAGGGCACTGCTCCCAGCACCAGCCCCTCAAAGCACAGCAGCTTGGCTTTGAAGGCTGGAAGGAATGAAAACGAAACCATTCTCCACTGCACCAGCCTGAAGGAGGGAGGAAGGAAGCAGCTGGGCAGCACAAGCCCATCCCAAAGCCCGAGCTCAGGGAGCAGCTGGAGGTTGCTGTGCTGCCAAAGGCTCCAGCCGGGGATCAGGAGGGCATGGCTGGGCTGCTCTGGGGGTGGACATTGGCCTTGAAGGTTCCACACACCAAGGAGGCTCCTTGCACTGTTGAGGCTGCCCCTGGATCCCTGGCACTGCCCAAGGCCAGGCTGGACACTGGGGCTTGGAGCAGCCTGGGACAGTGGGAGGTGTCCCTGCCATGGCAGGGTGGGAATGAGAGGATTTTTAGGGTCCCTTCCAACCCAAACCATTCTGAGATTGCACAGCCACCACCTGAGACCTCAGTAACTCCTTCTCTCTTGCAGTTAACAGGAACAACATTTTCTTGGGTTGTTTTGACACATCTTTCATAAGATTATATATTTGGGTTTGTTTGGTTTTTTTTCTGGAATGAGGAAGAAAATATCAGCAGCACTTATAAATCACTTTCATCTGAAGGTTTTAAAGCATTTTTGCAAAGGAAAGGGTCTCTGGCCCCTTTTTCCTCACCTGTACAGGGAGATTGTCTTCAGAGTGCCCCATTAGCTCTGGAGATGTGTTTGATAAGGAGCAGACTGATTATCCCAGTGCTCCACATGTGCTCAGTCAGAGACTGAACTCAAAGCAGCCAAAAGGCAAATCTGGCCCAGTTTCTCCTCTTTCCCTCTGGGGAGAATTCAATCAAGAATTGATTAATGCTTGAATTCTCATCAAGAATTAATAAGTTCCTGATGTGGTGAAAATGAATAGTCTCAGGGAAGCAGCTAAGCTTGTTGTTTTGTATGGGGAAAAGAAAAAAATTCCATATATTTGGCAACTCTGAGGCAGTTGTGAAGTTACAGAAAGGGGGAATTCTGAATTCCCTGGCTCCTTATGATATTTTAATAATATGATGAATGGATTGACTGAAGGCCAGCTCTCAGGCATGACTTGGGCTCCTTCCTCCTCTTCCCTCAGGCTTAGGTGCAACTCTTAAACCCCACACAAACACATCAGGATAGATCCAGGCACAGCCCTTCACAGCCTCAGCAGGGACCAGGTCCCAGCAAACTGGGAACACTGGGACCTTCCAAGTGTCTTTGATTTTGTGCCTTTCAGGAGCTTTTGCATTTTACTGGGATGTTTTTTGCTACAGGTTTGATGGATTTATTTAAAGCCCTTACTCTTGCTGCTCACCCCCCATTCGAAAAGGGATCCTCCAGCCTCAGGGGGTGAAATTTCCATGTCAAACCTCCTGTCAGAGTGGCCTCACTGCCAGGATACCTTGGAGGAGGCCCAGTCCCACCAGCACAGGCAGGAGGAGAACCCAGACCAACACCCAGCCGCCTCAGGATCCTGAAGTGAAGCCCTGAGGATACAGAAACTCCAGTGGAATCCCTCCCTCAGCTCATGCAGGAGGTGCTGGGCATCTTTAGGAGAGAGAACTTTGGGATACAGACCAGGAGAGGAGGCCCAGGGAGGTGCTGAAGTTTAGTGTTCAAACACAGATTATTTATGGACCAAGGGATGCCGAGCCCTCGCAGGTCCAGAAGCACTCAGGAGATTTAGGGGCTCTCAAGTTCCTAAATCCTCAAGCAGCAGAAGTTCTGAGATGAAATAAACCCCAGTAGATGGTGAAATCCAGTTAAAGCTCAGGAACTGGAGGCAGGAGAGTGGGAGCAGCTGTTACTGAGGTGCAGGGACGCTGTCACTGAGTGCAGCAGGGAGCAGGCACAGGGACATGACACTCACAGGTGATTTCTTGCAACCAGGGTGGCCTCAGCTCCTTCCAGAGGACACAGCCAAGGTTAGCAAAGTGATTATGTGCAGAGACACAGGCACAAGCAACATCCCTGGCACAACCACTCCTTGCCATCACCTCCACGCTTTCCTGGAAGGTTCCCGTGCCCCTGGCAGCATCGGCCTCTTCCCCCGGTGTAACCACAGCAACCTCCCTGCTCTGCTCCAGCTGCAGAGGAACAGAGGGGATTTGGGATAATAGCAGCAGGCTGGAATGCCAGGTGAACGCTGAAATATGAAATTCCAGACTGCTTTTGTTCATATTTGCTCCTATGGAAAGGGTTACCAGTGGTGACCACCAGGAATTACAAATCCAAGCGTGACTCTCCTCGGCATCCCCAGCAGCACTGCTCCCACCACGGCCTGGAGGGGTGGATTGCACAATTTAACTGAGGGCACCTCACCGTGAGGGTTAAAATTAAGGTAGAACTGAATAAAATCTCATTGCAAGGAAATAATTAAAACTCTAGATCACCTCTGGCACATGCAGGGGGAGGGGTTTTTCTGTTTAATCCTATTTTGCTGCTCATCTGAGGGTGGGAACCAGAAAACAAGTCTCTGTTTTATTTCATATGTTTTCTTCTATCCCTGTATAGACATTCATTAGTACATTAATTTTATTTTTTTAACAGCAGCACAAAAATACATTCCCCAAAAAGTCTTATGGATGAATTTCCACAAGGAAAATGTGCAAGGGAATTCTGCTGTGCAAACATGGGGAAAAGGAGGGAAGGGCAGGTTTTAGACCCCTAGAGCTGGGTCGTTTCCCCTCCCTCCATGACAAGATGACACTGATTTTATTCCATCTCCAACAAGTTCCCTGGTCAGGCAGTTAATAAATAACAAGAGAGAAAATCCACACTTAATTTAGGCCCTTGTTGATGTGAATTTTCCTTCATTTAACGAGTAAAATCAGAGCAGAAGTTGCTGCTTAAATCCATGGCACTGCTCTTGTTTTGCACAGAGTGAGGAACAAATCAATCTCCGTCTCGCAGCTGTGGACACATAGGAACACAAAATTTCTGTTCTTCCATTCTCCCACACCGAGTCCTGGTCATTTTGTGTAGAAAACTTCCAATAAAAATCCTAGAAAATGTAAATTCTTCTCTCTCCCTTCCTCATATTTGAATGTATGGATACAACAGGCCTCTAGAACTTACACCCAAATCCTCTATTTTTTTTTTCCCCCCTGGAAGGATCCAGTTCCAAAGGGAACAGCTCAGGTGGGGAGCACTGGGGATGTGGCAGCTCAGCCACACCACTGCAGAAAAACCATTCCCTTGTCCCCAAAAAAGTGTCTTTAAAGGTTACAAGTAAGAAAAACCACGAAGTCAATCCTTTCTCATCAAAACCCTCCTCAATGTATCTGCACAGACTGAAGAAAATGAGACTCAGCAGGTACTAAGAGTGGTAAAGGTAAGAAACATTTAGTGACATTTTTTATACTTCCTTTGACTGGCTGGAGAGCTAAAATACCTTAAAAAAAAAAGAAGAAAGAAAAACCCGTGATGTTTTAAGACTAATTGAACCAATAATCAAAGGCTGTCTCTAATTCCTGGACCAGGAGGTCAATTACAGAAATAAATTTGACAGCAGATAGATGGGAACAGTGTGCAATTACCAGTTAAAGACTTGATAATTATGGCAAGAATTAGTCTGCATTTTCCACAGCAGCAAAATCCATCCGTTCTTAGCAGTTATTATCTTGATTAGAAGAAGAAATGGGTTCAGCTGTGTCTCGGGCTGACAGAAAGCTCCAGGTACAAAGGGAGCTGAGAAGTAGCTGATGAAACCACAGAGCTGGAAGTTTCCTTAACTGGAAACCTCAATGGCAGATGTGAGAAAAAATTAATATCCAGCAAGGAGAGATGTGGGCAAATTTAAACTGGGATATAATAGGAGTGAGAAAAGCGTATTTTTATGATATTTGCCAAAATTAGTCCAAATATGGGCTTTTCAAATACTTAAATGCTCAATTTTGAAAGGCAGAGTCAATGACAGAGTCACAACCCTGGATATTTAAAGAATTCGCGTGTTCTTCTTCCACTCCCCCATTGTGGAATCAAAGAGAAGAGGTTTTGTAACTATTTCCTTAAAGAGTGTGACCTGCAATGTAAAATTCTCAATAAATCAGACTAAACCTGATGATCTTTATTCCTTGAGGCAGGCTGTACTTCTATTTTGCTCCTTATTGAAACAAGCTGAAAGCACAACATTTGAATTCTTCCTCTTTTCCATAAAATTCTGCCCTTCTGGGACTCCAGGAGCTGGGAGGCTCAGAAAAGGTGGATTTGGGTAAAGCTAAGGAGATGCTGCTGCCCTGGGAGAGTGAAAACCTGAGCAGGAGAGTAGCTGAGCCCAGCAGAGGAAAACAACACCCAGAAAAAGAACAATGGATAAAACCTGGTAGCTGAGAGGCCTTGGGACAGGAAATAGTCTGCAGTCTTGGGGTCATAAAAAATGCAATAAAAAAAAAAAAAGCGACTCGTTCTTGGTTTTTCAGTAAATATTTTCCAAGAAACAAATCAATAGATTTGGAGTTCTCACTAAGTGATGACTGTGGGAAACGAAACAAAGGAAATATTTCCAGGAGACGATTTCCTCCTCAACCCATCCTCCTCCTGATGAAGCAGCGATGAAAACGAGTGGCTGCAGCAGCTTCCACGATGTTCCCCCATCTCTCCGTCATCTCCTCAAGCCTCATTTTCCAGAGCTATTCCCACTTGTCACTGCCACTTCCACATCCCTCTGCTGACACTCCTCTTTGCAGCAACTATTTTTCCTCAAGAACTTTTTAAAATTAGGTGAATTACTCTGTCAAATCACCTGATTTGGCTGCATTTTATGTAAATTTATTTACTTAGTGGCCTCTCGGCTCCATGCTGAGCATGGGAAATGTACTTTTCAAACTTATAAATAATTAACCAGAGCTCCTGCACCACTGGAAGTTGTTACTCCACTCTCATTTTAAATAGTCCAGGAATACTTTTTTAATGCATGTTTCACATAAATTGTCACTTAGAGGAAAATAAATGCTCGGAACGGTGACTGCCTGAAGTCATAAAGGCTTACATGTAGCGAGGGGATTTTCATTAGAAACTGCATTTATGCTTTTAATTATTTAATAAATAATCATAAAAAGGACTCATTTCAAAATAACAGCAGCCTCATGTGTCCAGCCACCTGCAGACACACACAGAGGGAGCAACACCAAAAATTCCCAGCTTAAATCCCAGCCAGGACCACGCTCAGGAAGGTCCCCGCACCAGGAACGCACTGGGGAGGGCCTGAACACCTGCCCAGATCTTCTCCACATCACCCAGAGGAGCAAATGGGAACTGTTCTGGACAAATTGTTGTGTTCTTTTTTAAAAAAATACTTGAATTTTATTTTTTTTTTTTTTTTACGTACCAAATAAGTCTGGAAGCTCAGACACTTCGATCCATGCTAAATTCAAAATTCCCGGTGCACCTGTCAGTGGAACACAGCTTCCATCCCAAAGGGGTGAGGGAGGTTACAGGTGTGAGAAATGTGCAGGGAGAGGAGGAAGCCTCAACACAGCACAGGTACAGAACAGGCTGGGAGTTTTCCAAGCCCGGGAACAGAGGAGTTGAGGGACCAACACAGACAAAGCCTGATAGACTCAGGAGGGGAAGAAAACAACAAAGCTCGTGCAGGAGAGGCTGCCCTGCTGCCTCAGGGACAACAGACCTGGTCCAGAGGAAAGACAGCAGAGCAGCCACATCATCCAGCCAAGGAAAAAATGGGAAAAACCAGCTCTAGGAGAGAAAACCCCCTTGGGAGGGATCACAGCCCCCTGAATGTCCTCAGCAAGGTCTCCTGACATTCTCTTCCAGATAAAGCGGTACCAAACCCCTTTTCCCACTGCTGGTTATTCTCACCTGGGTGCCTGGTCCAGCTTTCCACGGGGCTCCCAGCAGCTCCAGCTCCATCCCCAGCCCAGGGAAGGTGTGGGAGCTACGGCCTCTCCTCCCAATCCTGCTTCCCCAGGCTGAGCTGTAACAGCAGTGCAGGGCTTCCCCATTCCAGAGCTGAGGGGAACACTTCACAGCCATTAAGGTAATTCCATCCCAAATTGGAAAGAAAAGCTGAATTTCCCCCAGGATAATTAGTAAAGAGGTACCTCCTGTTCCTCATTTCCTTCAGGAGGAGCAATTGGGAATGACCCAGTTCTGGTCCTGTGCTGCTCACAGCTGCCCCTGCTTCCCACCCTTCCATTCCTCCTCACATCCCTGCTTCTCTCAGGTGAAGCACAGCTGCCAAAACCATCCATTTTTAGAGTTTTAAGTCAATAAAAATACTCCAGACAAGTTTTGGGACTCCCAAACAAAACCAAGTGGTAAAAGCAAAAATCCCCCTTTACATGGGGTACTGCTGCCTATTTTGTGGTTTGAGACATTCCTGCCCCAATGTTCCAAACAAATGGTGAAGAACACACTGCAACCCCCAGGATGGGATGGAGATGCAGCATAGAAGTACAAACTCTACAGAAAAAAAAATTGAAAAGCAAAGAGTGGTGCTTTTGACAGAAATGCCCATTTCTACATCCAGGGCATGGGGTGGGGCCGCTCTTCTGGCTGGGCTTAGCCACATCATGTGGGCTTCAAGCACGGTAAAAACAGCACCCAAGAGGCTCAGAAATGTGCAGAGCTCAGCCATTCCAGCAGAGTGAGACTGCTGGGGCTTCCTGGGGCTGCCTGACTGACTCCTCTGTTCCCAGCTGACGGACGGATGCCGAAGTGGAAAAGCGATGACGTTTCCTTGTGAGACCGAAGAACAGAGGGAAACGTTTGAACATCAGGAGGAATGCTCTGCCCCCAAGCAGTTCTAATAACGCCAACTTTGTCTCAAAAGCAAAATATCACATAAAAGCACGTTCATCCCTTATTTTATCCGTGAGCTTCTGTCGGATCTGCTCCCACACACCTGACGGTGGCAGCAGCACCTTTATTCTCACTCCAGTGAAGCACATGATTGTGGGACTTTCCCCTCTCCATTATGCTGTTGAGAAAAGTGTAAATCTCATTATTCCAGGGGATGAATTATAATAAAACCTTCTTGGGATGCTCTTGATGCCTTCCTGAAAGGTGAATGCCTGTTAGCACAGCCCTGCATTCCCACTGAGTGGATTCACTTCTTGCAGGTGAAGAATGCATTTAAAAAGTCCTGAAGCCTTCCTGCTAAAGTGAAGCAGCTAAAAACATGTGGGAAAAAAAGGAGAATTTCTTTCACTGAAATGCAGTGAAATACACTCAGAATAGCACAGAATACTTCAGTGAAATCCATTTAAAATAGCACAGAAACCACACCAGGGTGGAACCCAGGGATTATTCTGTGTGTGAGCAATTTTTCTCACACTTAAGAGTCAACCAGATTTTTCAGATTCCTGTTAAACACCTCAAAAAAAAAAAAAAAAAAAAAAAGGATTTTGCAGCAGTATCAGCTGCCATGGATTTGTCTGCTGGCTTTTAATGAGTCCTCAGTTTGGCTGTTCCAGGTGTCAGGAGGGTGAATTTGTGCTCACCTGCAGAAGTTTCCCCATGGACAGACAAAGCAGAATTAATCACAGAACCCTGAATATTGGTGATGGGAGAGGAGAGGGAGTAACAAAAGAACCAAGGGATTTTCCTTGGCAAACAAAGCACATTTGCTAAATTCCTTTTAATGAATTTAATTCATTCTAAAAATGAATACATAGAGATTTCAGACTTTAAGCACAATTGTAGTTTTCCCTAAATAATGGGGAAAAAAAAAAAGAGTATTATTTGGTTTGTGTGTGCCCGGATATTTATAAAATTCCCAATATTCTGGTGATTTTTAATGAAGAGGAGTAAAAGCTCTGTGTGCTGGGAGGTTCTGTGCTGTTAACAGGGTGAATAAAGCATGTGAGAGATGCTAACAATAAACAGGGTGATGGTTTGCTCCAGGAGAGGATCACATGGAATCAATGAGGAATTTGAACTCAGGGTGTTTGCAGGTCACCTTCATCCTGCTTTGGTCTCATATCTAGAGGGTTGATGGTCCGTGGTGTCCAAAAGTCCCAGTGAAAGCTAAGGGCAGCTCAACTTTGGTGTGAAACCAAAAAAACCCCACAGATCACAGCCTAAAGAAGGCTGTGAGTCACAATTTAACCAGATTCCCAGCAAATAAATGGTGTCAAGCGAAAAAAATCAAACAAAACCCCCAAATCAAACAAAGGACAAACTTGCTGATTGCAGCCAAGGCTTTTGAAGATTACATCAAGTCAAACTTTTATTAGCAAAGTTGTGTTTCATGTAAAATGAAAATATCTTTTCAAACCATACGTGCACATCTGCGTGGTACAACAGCAACTACAGTACAACACGTTTCTCTAAACTTTAATCAATGCACACTAACATTTAGCTCCCAAAAAAGTAACATTGTGATGGCGACACCACATTTGCTTTGATCTTTTTCTCATGAAATGACAAAGTCTCTTGTTTAAAGTCAGAACCGTAACAATAACAAACGGAACAGACAGAATGCTTTGGCTCAAACCCCCCGAGGGGTTCCTGCCTGAAAACAGAACAAATCAGTGCAGATCGCTTGAGATTTTACATGAGAGATCCAGAGCTGCAATGTAAACATGTCCTGCTACTCCAGCGTGCTTTGTACCTTTTTATTTTGTCATAAACACTGACAGAGGTGCAGCTGAGGGCGAGATCCATTGGCAAACAAAGGGCATTCTCCGTGAAGAATTTCCTTTCTTTAAATCTGTTCTTACAGGTAAGTAAAATAACCTAAATACACCTCTCACCTGCAAAGTAATGGCTGTGGAAATGATGCTGAGGTTTCCTTTGAAAAGCTCAAGGAGCAGTGAATGTTATTCTAAGTTTTCTTTACAAAATGTGGAATTACTGTTTAAAAACCCCACTTTTTTTTTTTTT